>CM041778.1:253203092-253551453 GCA_023374045.1 Limonium bicolor | reverse complement strand
TGGGTTTGCAAAAATACCGCCGTGATTCGAGATTGTACGCCAGGGAGTTGCAAATCGTGAATGAAGAGAAGAAAGAGGCACAGAGCCTGTGTTTCCTTGCTCATCAGTTGGGTTGCAAAATTACCGTCTCAGAACGAAGGTAGAGCAGAGATGTATGTTCCTTGCTCTCGCCAGGCGGGTTACAAAATTTTGTCGGTGAAGATAATGTTGAGAGCTAGAGCTGTATTTTCCTTATTTGCAGGTGACTTGAAGAGAAAGAATGGAGCAGGGATGCTCCTTAATCGTCAGTTAGGTTACAAAAATTACCATCCATAAAGAGATTGAAGAGGAAGCAGAGCTGTATGTTTGTTGGTGTGAAGAATGACAGCGCCGGGAGTATGTTGTTCCTTATTCTCCAGGTAGGATGCAAAATTACCGTCGGTGTCAAGAATGAAAGAGGCGGGAGCATATTGTTCTCCTTGTCTCGCCAGCTCCGACTTGAGGAGAATGAAGAGATGGTGAAGCACGTGGGCTCGTGAGAAGAGGAATGGAGAGGGGACAGCTCTGTATGTTCCTCGTTCACGACTTGGGGGCGAAATTACCGTGAGGGAGATGAGCAGAGGGCAGAGCGTGTATTTCTTTGTTTCCCAACTGGATTGAAGAGAACGAGAGATATTCCGAAGCAAGTATATTCTCTGTTCAAAAGTCAGGCGAAGAGAACGGAAGATGGAACCATTGTGTTCCTTTCCTTGTCCACCGGCTGCGTGAAGAAGAGATGACGATGCAGAGCATGTACGCCCTTGTTCGATGGCTAGAGTCGAGAGAATGGAAAAATACAACATGTATGCTCCATTGCTCCTTGTTGGTCAGTTTGGGTTGTAAAACACCGTGAGTGGAGCAGGGTAGAAAATCTCCATGTTCGCCAGTGGTTGCAAAATCGTCGTGAGTAAAGAAGAAGACAGTCGTAGAGCATGTACGACCCGACTCGCCAGTTGGTCGCAATATTACCGTGGTGATGACGAGAATCAAGGAGGCAAGTGCAGAATATGTATGTTCTATGTTACCAGCTGAGTTGTAAAACTACCGATGGTGAAGGGATGAAAAGGTGCAGAGCACCATGCTCTTGTTCGTCAGTCGTTGGTTGAAGAAAATGAAGATATTTATGAACAGAGAGGATATTTTGGGATTGATGTCGGTTGTTTTTTTTTTTTGAAAACGGAGTGTATATTTATGTTACCAAGTTGCGTACAAGTTCCGGAATGTTTTCCGGTGTCCATGAACCCGATAACCGTGTACTTCGGGCATGGTTAGCTTAAGTATGCGCTGAGAGGTTATCCACCCTAGGAATATGGAACCATAAAACGTCATGAAATACACCTATCGCTGCCAAAATGCGATCCAAAATGGAAGTGGTTGATGGGAGGAGCGCTGAGATTGTGCCGGTTTGCAAGTACTAGATAATCGGCCGACAATCGGAGAAGACCCGTAGATTGCGAACCCTTAAAACCCTAGCTGCATGCAGCATGTCCTCAATAGTTGTAGCTTCCGCATCTACAATACTGAGTGCTCCCCGAAAACTTCGACCGCGCCACAGAGATCAACTGTGAGTCTTGCCACCCCACCCATGCAACACCCACGTGGCTACTGGAATCCAAACTAGCGTCCGTAAAAACTCTGACCACAGAGGATAATCTGAGCGATGCTGCTGAAGTGCGTGAGAGCTGGCGTGATCATTGGAGAAAGATTGGTGGAGGAAGGCCATAGCTTGGGACCATCCATGCTCAAAATGCTGAACTCTACCATGCGAAACCTGGCATCGTGCATACCAAAGTTGCCAGAGAAAACAAACACATTTCTCCACTGCTGCCCTGGAACTACGCAATATAAATTGAAATAACCAATGTTGAAGTCCCTGGTCAGTAGCTATAGAAGATGGCAAATGAAACCCAAACCGGACCAGAAAGGGCATACACCAGGCATGCATAAAATGCATGAAGCATAGTTTCAGGCACTTTGCATAAAATACAAGTGGTGTCCATGGTAGTGCGAATTCGATCTTGTATAACTGTCTTACAAGGTATCTTGGACGTGATAAATTTCCATGCAAATAGCTTGATACGAGGCGGGACTGGAAGACCCCATAATACACGGTAGACCTTATCTGTAGGCGCTGAAGTGGAGGTAGATGGGAGCTGAGCGTGCTTGATTGACAGAGCTGCAAATATGCCGATGAAACAGTGTATGCACCAGTCTTTGTGTCCCCAATACCAGGAATCGGAGGGCGAAAACACGAATGAGCTGGACCAATTGGCGTAGCCAAAACATGTGGAATATCAAGGCATCACACCAGGCGTGTAAGAGTTCTGTATTCCATCTACCGTCAACAGTAATAAGAGTAGCAACAGAGGCGAGGCTAGACCTGGCAATTTGACCCAACCCGAACCCAACCCTAATTTTGCGGGTTTGGGTCTTGTTATTGACCCATCTATTTTTTGGTTGGGTTAGGGTAATAAGATAATTTTGTGGGTTGGGTTAGGGTAGAGATCTTAACCCATGACCCAACCCGAAACCCGAAAATATATTTGTTAATAATAAAAATAAAAATTTAATTCACATATATATATTATTTTCAGATCAACTATATCTTAGCTTAAGCCCAAGTGCACTTAGGCTTTCCCACCTTTAATAATATCACATAATCTTAACTAATAAACGGCCTAACCAGCTGCATATCAAACAAAGGGCACAACCATACCTAACATAATGTTAATACCCAAATGCTTTCGTCTTGCATACTCACATCCTTTTTCTTCTCTACGTCGTTGTTTATGTCTATGTCACTCTTCATCTCTGTCCAATGTTTGTTTTTCTTATTCTCAATGCCATAGTTTTTCTTGAGAACATAGGTATGTTCAGATAATCTAGAAGGGTGAACAAAAGTAGGTGATATGTATTTTTTGTAAGTGGAATCTTGATTATATACCTCTTAGTGAATTTTGAGTCAACAATGCGGATAGCATGCTGCATAAAAGTTCCTCAACTGTTGTAACATTAAGTGATTGTGATTGTACTTTTCTAGGCATGACCACTCAGTTTTAAACGGGTGTAATTATTTTAAAACTATTAGTCGTAGTTTGAGGCTTTGAACTCTCATTTTATAATTATTTCTAACTTTAAAAGATTTTTCTTTAGTATATTTCTCTAATGCAATGAAGATTTTCATTTTCGTTCCTCTTTTATTAAAGGCACTAGGAACATGTGCATATCTAGATTCGATTCCTAGCTCCCCAACATGGTAGAGCTTTAGCTTAGATTGATAAATATAAACTTATGAAAAATTATGTGTTATTCTATTCATGGGAAATTGGTGCAACTACTTTTACATTCTTTGCATACAGTGAATTCGTTTAAAGTTTGGGTCGATCAAGCAAGATTACTTCTCTCCTTTTTGTTTCATCCTATAGTGTGGCCAGCTAGCACTAGATGTTTTTGGATTTTTTTATTATTAATTTCTACTCCTAATCCATCTAAATTATTGTATGCTTGAAAAATTGGGTTGGTTGGGTTAGGGTTGAAGGATTTTAAACGGGTTGGTTTAGGGTCATGTTTCTGACCCATCCATATTTGGGTTGGGTTGGGGTTGATGATATTTAAATGGTGTTGGGTTAGGTTGATATCAACCCGACCAACGACCCAAATGCCAGGTCTAGGCGAGGCGTTGAACCATGGGGGGAATGTGCCAAGGAAAAGCTTGCCCCCTGGCTTAGTTGGTAGCCATCTGTCCGTGATCCTTGTGCTAGTACCGGTGACAATTGCACGTCGCGCTCCGAAAAGCAGTAAGGGCGAACAGAAAGAAGAGCTCTCCAAACAGGACTAGACGTGGGTCTGTATGTACCCACCTGCCAAGGACACCCGCAAATATTTTGCATAATAAAACCGAGACAGAAGAGTGGTTGGTTCTGTGAGAATACGCCACAATTGCTTCGCTAACAGAGCCTGATTAAAACAGCGAAGATCTCTGAAACACATACCTCCATCCCGACGATGTTTGCACATGGTAGACCACTTGGTCCAATGGATAACCCGCGAGGTCTTAGTTCCTCCCCACCAAAAGGAATTAATCATCTGCTGAATCTGTTTTAGAGGGTGGAAAGGAAGTTGAATGATGGACATGGCATATGATGGAATGGCCTGCAATACCGCTGTACCAACAATGTTCTCCCCGCCTGAGATGTCGTATGTGACCAGCTCTGGATACGCTTAGCAACCCGGTTCTTGATATAACTGAAAACTGAACACTTGCTCTTACCAATTGTACTAGGAAAGCCAAGATAAACTCCAAGATCCTGTGTAAGGTGCGCCTGCAACTGTGCAGCAATGGCCTCCTGAAGGTGCCGGTGCATACCAGATGAGAACATCACTGCGGACTTGTGTGCATTAATACATTGACCGGAGGCAATTTGAAATCTTCCAAAATCTCCACCAAGGCAGCAGCATTTGATATAGTGGCATCCCCGAAAAGAACAATATCATCAGCAAATAAGAGGTTGGAAATCGGAGTGTCCAGTCCTGGAAGTGTAAAAGGCCGGTAGAAACCAACATCTGTAGCCAGTGCAAGAGTTGAGGTCAGCGCCTCCATACAAATTATGAACAAAATGGGAGACAGCGGATCCCCCTGATGAAGACCCCTGGAAGGGTGGAAAAACTGTCCTGGATACCCATTAATCACAACAGCTGATCGAACAGTGGTAATACACTGACGAACCAGTGCATCCAATAAGAGAAACCCCATGCTGGTTAGAACATCTATGACGAAACTCCATTCTAACCGATCAAAGGCCTTGGACATATCGACCTTGTATGCGAAATAACCCTTTGTTTTTGCCTTGGAACGACGCATGGAGTGTAAATCTCATGAGACAGTAAAACCTGATCCGTGATGAGCCGATCACGAACAAAAGCAGCCTGATTAGATGAAATAACAGTGGGGAGGGCATCTGAAATGCGGTTAACTAAAACCTTGGCGATGACCCGATAGATAGTATTACACAGAGAAATAGGCCGGTAATGAGTCCGATATAGCCTCCGCTGTTTTGGGTATGAGAACAATATGCGTATCATTCAACGTTGGAGGCAATATGCCCCCGTCGAGGAAAGTCAGACATGTATGGATAAAATCATCACCAACAGTTGTCCAAAACATGCGCAGGAATGTACCATTGATACCATCTGGCCCTGGTGCTTTCCCGGATTCATCTGATTATAGCTGCTACCACCTCTTCCCGGGTATAGGCCTGCCCATGGCGTGATGATGATCCACAAAAATTTGATTAGCAATACAAGCCTGAATGAGGATCGGGAGGTGGTCGAGTGAAAGTGAACAATTGCTGAAAAAACTGACGCGCCACCTGCTCGATTCCTGCCCATGTCAACTGCGGTGGCTGTGTGTCTGTGAGGACAAAGATGCAATATAATTTTGTCTGCTGCGCATCCGATATCTACCAAAAAAGAAGGCCGAGTTACGATCACCTGCACGCACCCACTGTTGTCTAGACCGCTGTTGTAGCCGTATTTCCTCCTTCAACAAAAGGGAATCATGTATAAGGTTGAGATCAGTCCAGCGAGCTATATCAGTGGTGCCTGATCCAACTGATGCAATTCTATCTATTTCCTGTTCTGTTTGTTGAAGCAAACGTTTCTCCACCCATATCTTCCACCGTCCCCATGTTCTAAGCTTCTGTCCACACGTTGCCACCTTGTGACAGTAATCCAAAGATGTGGAATGCCATACCGACTGTAACACTTGTTTACACATTGGATGAGTAGCCCAGCAATTTTCAAATCTAAATGGCTTGCAACCCCGATGAGGTGGTGGACTTAGTACTAACTTAATCGGTTTATGGTCTGAGTGACCCCATGCGAGGTGAAAGTTGGTGGCTAAAGGAAAAGCAGACAACCAGGAATCATTACCGAGAAACGATCCAACCGGCTATGAGCAGGACGATTATCCCTGCTTTTGTTGGTGAATGTAAACTTAGATCCTCTATATCCTAGATCCTGAAGATGACAGTCTATTAAACAATGCCGAAAAGCAGTCATATTAGAATTGGAACGTGTTCCTTTGCCTTGATGTTCATGCGAATATAAAACCTCATTGAAATCGCCTCCTAACACCCATGGTCCGTTCCACTGCACACTTAGATACCGAAGCAAATCCCAGGTTTTCCATTTATAACATTGATCAGACCATCCATACATTCCGTAAATCGCCATTGAAACCCCCCCTGAGGACCGATAACAACATCCACATGACGACTAGTGATACTAAGTACAAACACAGCAACATTGATTGACCAAAAAAACGCAACACCAGCACTTCGACCTACCTATCCCCCCCACCCAGCAGTAGTTACGTAGCGAGCTAGCAAAGCTCCTAAGCTCAAAGTTGACAGCTTCGTCTCTGTCAAAACACAAAAACAGGTGCTTGGCGACGAATCACCTCCTTTATCCAGCGAATAGCAGCAGGCGCACCCAACCTCTGCAATTCGCAACCACAACTAACATTATGCTTGCGATACTGGGAATCACCCAGCATCGCCTTTGAAGTAGGTATACCAGTTCCCCTTTTCCTCGCTTAACCACTTCCTCCATAGACTGCACTTCTCTAAGCTCTGACTCCGAAGAGGAGCACTGAACTGTACTGAGTTTCCGCTTACGACCATCAGATAACGTAGGCGACAGTGGAACTTCCCCTTATTCAAGCACCGGCTCTACATTAATGTCTACCATGACATGAGCACCACCTTCTTCAGGTTCAGCAACTTCAACTTCTGCCACCTCTTCAACATCAACAACTGGAACATCCGCGGTCGTGGTGGCGGTGTGGAGCGACGAGATCGAACAGAGCCCTCACCCTCGGGAATCATAACTGGCCGTGCCGCGCCGACCGTACCTGCCTTCAACCAGACGCCGTAGTTGAGCTCATCCTGTGAAGCCCTATGCGATATGGCCAATCTTTGAGCAGATGAGTGAAAAAGCCGCATAAGAAACATAGATTAGGGAGTTTTTCATATGTCAAAGGCAAAGTGTAGGTCTTGCCATCCGCAACGATAGAAGTAAAGCGAAGCAATGGTCTGGTGACATCCAACCGCACTTTGATCCGCATATAAGAGCCAGCCTTACGCCGATCAACTCCGCATACTCCATAAAGATACCAATGTTATTACCAAGCCTTTTAGCGAACAAGTGATGCATAAACTGAAACGGCACAGCATGTACATGAACCTAGAAAGGAAACCCACTGGAAAATATGACCCTGGGAGCAGTAGCCCTATCAACTTCAGAGAGAACAAGGAGATTACCATCGTGAGGCCAAGGGCCCCGGGAGAGTATCGAAGCGACAAACGCCTCATCAGGCAACCGAAACAAAAGGATGCCATCTTCCAGGAGACGTACTCGTAATGTGTATTCACATCGCCAAGCTTTGGCGAGAGTGCGCTCCAATGTTTTAAGATCGACATGTCGGGCCATGAATAACTCCCCAGAAACAACATTGCGTGAAAGCTTCATTGTGCAGCGAGTAAATCATCAACTTGAACACTCTCTCCTCAGCAGCGGTCAGAGTCAGTTGGGCATAGTGGGAGGTCAAATCGTCAACCGGTGGTTGGGTGGAACAGCCGCCATTTTGGATGACTGGAGTTGGGGAAACGAAAGGAATTTTGAAGGAGAAGCACAAGAGGCAAGCAAACTGGGGCAGGAAAGCGGAAGGTTGTCGCAAGTATGAAGATGAGAAGTTGAAGATGGGAGACGCATGCGATGGAAGAGTGACTTAAGTAGGGCTTAAAACGAGTACAATCCGACCATGCAAACCCTAGAGGTAGTCCTAATGATGATTTGCATGCGGTTAAGTGGTACTTGGGACTTTGGGAGATAGGAAACGTGGATTTGTGAGCATACACCATTGACAGCGCAATGATAAGATGTGATGGGAAGCTAAAGAGTTGCATGCAGGATGGAAGACGAGGGGTTGGCAGAAAGTTCGACTTTTCGGTGGTGTTGTTCTTGGTTGAAGAAGAAAACCATGGAGAGTAGAGAGGGGAGGTCGGCTACAGTTGTTTTTTTTTTTTGGATCGATCAGATCAGAGGCGGCTGTTGTCGCTGATTTTTATGGCTACTGTAGTATTGCTTTTATATAGAGGAAAGTAGGTTTGATGTTTGGCTATGAGTGGATCAAAGGCAGTAGATGAGTGTTGCACTGGGCTCAATTTGGTTTCGACGTGAGCATAAGAGAAAATCGAGAAAGGCTAAAAAATGATGTGTCAATATGCTTAGAGTCAAACTTGAACTCAAGACCTGTTGCTTCTCCTCCATACACCACAACCAACTAAGACATTAATCAAACTTGAAGAATAACAGGTTAGGAAAAAAGTGAGTCATGCCTCGATCTAAATAAAACTTCGAAAACGCTAATGATTAAAAACGAAAACACGAAGTAATTAAAAAAATATCAAATATACAATATACAAAAAAATAAATAAATAATATTACGAATAGGTCTGAAACCGATTATTGTCAAAATTCATTTTTAAAGGACACAATCTCTTTTTTTCTTTTTTTTCATGTGTTTGAAAATCGATTTGAAAAGTTTATAATAAAACAATGACTTCATTTTGGCATGCACGTTTAGTGCATTCTAATATAGAAGGATGACGACCCCATTTATTTTATTTGAATTTTTTAATTTGTTTTTATGGGGTGAGAATTTTTTGTAACACCCCACCGTTAATCCTATGCTTACCGTCTAATCGTCCTACTAATCCTACGAGTTCGCAGCGATTATACATACTTACTACGGCGGGTGAAACAATGCCGCTAACCGCCCATACGGCTAGCTAGGCTACTAATGCTTACAGTCACGGTCTGATGAACATAACGTACCGAGCTACTAAATTACTTACCAAATATCATATGACAATACTTACATCCAGATCACCGAGTATTAGAGTGTATTCAGTTACATCAGATCTAAGCTCCAAAAGAATGAGTTTACCAACTACTCATCTATACCCATTCCATTCTATCAAATCCCCAAAAGGTGTACCCCATGGTACACCGGCTATTCAAGAGAGTGAGTAGGTGGGCTTACTGATCTACAGTGGTAGATGTCCATGTGGCCGAAGCCATGGTATGGTGCCAACGGTAGCACATTCCGACTAACGATCGTATCCGGCTCGTTAAATAAACAAGAGTAGACCCTAAACGGGTGTTAAACTCTAGTGATTACTATGTGCAACCTACTGGAACGTATGCAGACCAGGGTTTAGGAAACAATGTATCATTAATTATCACAATCTCATAAGTTAGCGTATTTTAATTAGTCTCCTGGAGATTCAATCTCGTTATTGGAGAAAACACATTTTTATTGGATGCCCTATCAGGTCTTACACACGACCTAGAAGTCTGCTAGGTGATGTTCAAAAGTCGAGTCATCGCTCTAGAGACGGTTAATACCGGGTCTCTAAACTAAGTTTGTAACGCCCGTATTTAACATATTTATAGCGGAAATAAAATACTAAAGGCATAACAGACCATCGGGTTCCAAACACCCGCACCAAACCTCACCAATTACAACTTTAAAAGATTACAACAGTCACGGTCTGAACCTCAAGAAAACTTAATATAAACATAACAGTAATAAAATGCGTTAACTCTCCACAAAACCTAATCCCATCCCAATCACTCGTTCTCTTCGTGGCCACCTGTATAATAATTCGTACCTGCAAGATAAAACCAAGCAGCCCACCCCGAGAGGGGTGAGTCATTTCCCTGGAATGGAACTGGTACGATTCTCCAAAACAAAACCTTTAAACATATCTCTTAAATAAGCAATAACTTGAAGTCAAACAACTTAAAACAAAACAAAGGAATAAAGCAATTAAAAATCACCAAGTCAAATATACCAGGATAAGGTTAGAGGTAAATAACAGAAAGGTAAAGTTAGTCAACTAAAAGTCACACCATGAGTTAGCGAACATCCATTGCTTATGTTAGAACCAGTTCCAGTCAGGAGTAGAAAATCTCGAATAGTCACAAGGACTAGGAATGAAAGAAGAGATCCAAGAACCAACAACTCAAGAGTGGAATAACACCAATTGGGAGAGATGGCCCCCACCGCCAGATAATAATGTCCATATGGACGAGGGATATACAGCCCCCTGCTGTCAGATTTAAATGTCCTGGTGGACGAGGGATATACAGCCCCTGCTGTCAAATATAAATGTCCTTGTGGATGAGGGATATACAGCCCCCTGCTGTTACCAATGAAGACGCGCGCACGTCACAACAAAAGACTCAGCTCATGGATGAAACAATATCCAGATTCAAAGGAAGGATTACCAAGATTGTCCTTTTCCATATTTCCACTAGATCACTAACTACACCAGAGCAATACCAAAACACTCAGTCCTACAGAGTGCAGAAGCGTAAACCCTAGGCAGTTAATGTCTAATGAAACAACCAAACAGAAGGAACCCATAACCACGAAAGTTTCACATTCAAGGCTCAGTTAGTCACATCAAGCTGAGTTAGCCACACAACAGTTTCCTTTTGAAATTCCTTTAAACTCAGTTAGCGTTTTTCGAAAACGTCTCATAAGTCAGTCAGTAAGAGTATCAGAGTACGAGAAATCGTATCTGGTATGTGAAGAACAATAATTAACTCGAATGAGTGATCCCCCAATAGTAACCTATAATTAAGGTGTTCCAAGTGTCGATTAGTAAAGGTACTTATAAACCAAACAACCTTCTATTCTTACCGATTTATAGTTCCAGGTTTACCATTATTCTCTCACAAGGATTTGGGCTAGGTTTTGTTAACTAAATCCTTTGTTAGGCCCATTTCGTTTAATTTGGAATGATTTAGGATTTATCCCTTAGAGCGGTCCAAACTCTCTTTGAATTGTTTAAGTAGGCTTTTGGAGTTCATAGACTTGGGCTCAATAGGTTAGCCCAAGACCGTGTTATGCTTACATTGTGTAATTAAATCCTTAAGTTATCGTTGACTATTTTATTACACAATGATTAAAATCCTAAAGTTTAATGTACTACTTCTTATTATATCTCCCACAAGGGATGTTATTTCCTTCATCTATTTTAATGTATATATATATATATATATATATATATATATATATATATATATATATATATATATATATATATATATCTATTATGTATTAAAATTTATCAGAACATTTTTAGGAATTGTTATTGTATTTAATTATGTTTAATAACTTTTAGGTATATCCACAACCGATATATGGTTTATAAAATAAAGTATTTTCCTTTATTTATTTAATATATATATATATATGCATGTACCTGTATTAGAATTTATTTAAGTCCTCCCTTATGTAGCTTATTGTATTTAAATTATCTTTATTAATTTCAACATTTATCGACATTCCATGTATGTTTTATAAAGTTTTCTTTTGCTACATCTTAGAATATTAGCTTCTATAGTATTTAGTTAATATAAGTGTTGATTTATTTAGCTCCTTGTTTTAACCTAAGTTACTATTTTATTCCCTTTTATATATGTGTAAATACATATATTTTTCCTTAGTTTTAATTAAGAATGTTAACTTCCATATTATATAATATTTAAAGGTAGATTAGTTTAGTTCCTTGGTTTAACATCAGTTTCTATTTTTATTTCTCTCATATAAGTATATATATAATAAATTATATATGTAGATAATTTTTTTACTTCACTTAAAGGTTAATTCCCAAGATATTTATAAACATACTGTTACTTAATGTTAGTTTAATCTTTTCATTATTTCCCAACCTAACAAGTTTATTAATAAACTATACTTTAATTTTTGTTACATTAAAAACCATATATTATAAGTTATTCTTATGAAAAATTCATAAACATAATTTTTAAACCCATTTACCATTGTCCAAAAATTCCCAAATTAAATATATAGTAGCTATAACATTTTAGACATATTATAAAAATTTTATTTCATAAAAATATCTTTTTTTATTTAACCAAATAATTCCATAATACCCGTAACTTGAAAAACTCATAACTTACGTTTACAAACTCCAAAACCATATTAATTTACATCAAAATAAACTAGATTTTATAAGGAATCTATGGTTAAAATTTCAAGTCAAAATACATCTGGAAAGGTATTTAAATAAATTCAACAAGTTAGGGTTTAATTCTGGAATATTATAAAACTTAAAACAACTTAAACTTCTCTGTTTTAATCTCGGTCGTCCGTCTCTTTAAGTCACGATCGGACGGCTGCTGAAACTCGAGTTCTTTAGCGAACTCCCAATACACCGCGTCAGAGATTTGATGATTTCTCTCAACTCACAGAACCAAATCGACTGATTCTTGTTTCTTGGATTTGAAATTCAATTGCGGTCACAATGGTACTAATTTCGCTAGCTATAATGCAAGTATTATAGATTTCGATTCTGGGTAATTCAAATAGGTTTCATATGGGTTACGAATTGAATTTCACCAAATTCTCTCAATGTAATGCGTTATATGTTAAATTGATAGAGGGGTATGACCGATAATGTAATAACAAAGGACAATAACGGAGGATTTAAACGGAAAACTCATCGGAATTACGTGAACGAGAGAATCGGGTTCGGTTTCTTGGAAAAAAGTTCGAACTTTGAGCTGTTCGAGTAGCTAACTTCGTGGATCTATAGAATAAGTTCTAGATCGAATTAGAATACGTGTGTGGGCTTAATCGAAAGAGGAATTATAGATCTACAAATTGATAGCAAGAACCTAATCTAACTTGCATTATACAACAAGAAATTCAACCCGAAAGTTACGAGTTTATTACCTGCGGTTTCTGTATGATTTTATGTACATGACAAGGCAGTAACTTTAGACGCCTCGTTCTTCCAAATGGTTGGGATTTAGCCTTAGTTGTAAACATAAGAATTGTAGTTGGGTTAGAGATCTACACAACGAGCTAAAGAAATCAAATTTTGGATGAGAGACGAAGAAGTTATGATCGAACGAAAGTGCCTTACCGATAACGTTTTTCTGCGAATCTGGGTTACAGCTTTGCAAGGAGGCAACTTTGGATCAACTTTCCGGTGGATGTAGGAAGGGTTAGGTTATGTGTGAGATATGGTTGTAAAGAGGAGATTAAGGAGAGGAGAATGAAGAAGACGACACTGGAAAATTCGAAAGGACGAGTGAGATATCGGTGTTTAAAGTTAGGGCAAAACACTAATGGAGGTTAGAATACTCAGCGAATTTTATGCTAAGTACCGGCGAGCTGTGTGAGCTTGACACGTGGCAGTTTTCAAATTTTTGACTTTAAACTTCATTCTATCATAACTTTGGCTAGGATGATCCGTTTTTGACGTTCTTTTATCAATCTTCTTGGTTTTCCATAACCTTTTTATTGGTATAGGTTTCATGGGCTGGTTGACCATTCTTAAAAAGTCATCCCTAGCAAGGCTTAATAAGCTTTATGGTTTCCATGATTTAATATTGACTTTTATGATTCAAATTAATGTTCCAACTCTTTCTAAAATCTTCATAATATACTTGGAGTGTTTAGAAATTTTTCCAAGATTTATTTACTTATAAATCTTATTATTAAATTCATAATACTAAAAATAATATATAGTAATCTAATATTTATTAGTATTCTTTAGGGTTAAATAGAAGAAATCCCCTAATTTAATTCCCATAAGTCCATATAATAATATAATAATTTATTATTCATAATTCCATACCATAATTTACTAATTAATAGTATTATTTATGGTTTAATAAAAGAAATCCCCTAAATTAATTTAAATTAATTTAGGGGTATTTCAGTATATCCCCCTTAACGAAACTTCGCCTCGAAGTTTAAAAATCACTTGAGACGGTAACAATTCTGACGAATTTCCATACCAATCCAAATCCTTAATTTCCATCCATTCTATTTCAATATTCCACTCGAGATCACTCAGAATCAAACTGAATCAAAATATACCAAGATATATTAAATCAAAACTCACATACTACTGTGCCATAACGTAAAACTACGTACATACATACACCTCTCACTTACTAATAATGTAACACGGCATAATCCGGATGAGGTAACGAAGGAGGAGTATGCCAGTATATCCCCCTTAAAAGAGCTAAGGTACGCCCTCGTACCGCTACTAACGTGAGCTACAGAGGGATAGGAAAACATCATGCGAATAGATGTGGGTACTTCACTCTCATAGAGTCCTCAGTCTCCCAAGTAGCTTCCTCAACCCCATGATGCTCCCAAAGAACTTTCACCAGTTTGACTGATCTGCCTCTCGTTTCTCGGACCTTCATGTCCAAGATCCGAATAGGAGTCTCCTCATACCTCAGTGTAGGCTCAATCTCCAATCTCTCTGGCTGTAGTACGTGTGAAGGGTCAGGCATATACTTGTTCAGCTGAGATACATGAAACACGTCGTGTACCTTCCCCAACTCCTCTGGTAGCTCTAGTCTGTAAGCAGCTGGGCCCACTCGCTCCGTAATCCTGTACGGACCGACATACTTAGGGCTTAGTTTCCCCCTCATCCCAAATCTGAATATCCCTCTCATCGGAGACACCCGTAAGAAAACCATGTCACCCAATTGAAACTCAAGCTCTCTGGTGCGCTGATCCCCATAGGATTTCTGTCAAGACTGTGCTGCCCTCATGTGCTGCTGAATAACTCTGACGTCATCCTGTAGTGTCTGAACGTACTCGGGCCCAATCAAGACTGCCTCGATAGGGTCACTCCATGATAAGGGAGTCCGGCACGGCCTGCCATACAGAGCCTGGAATGGTGCCATGCCGATAGATGAGTGGTAGGAGTTATTATAGGAGAACTCCACCAGGTGTAGACGCTCTACCCAACTACCCTGATAGTCCAGAGCGACTGCTCGCAGCATATCCCCCAGCGTCTGGATCGTCCTCTCAGTCTGCCCATCAGTCTGAGGGTGAAAAGCTATGCTAAGGCGTAGCTGAGTACCAAACGCCTCCTGCACCTGACGCCAAAATCTACTGAGGAAACGTGTGTCACGATCTGAGACGATCGTCTTCGGTACCCCATGGTACCGGATGTGCTCTGTGGTGAACACCTCAGCCAGCTTGGGCACCTTCCATGTGTCCTTGATAGGTATAAACCTGGCTGTCTTGGTCAACCTATCGACTATCACCCAAATAGAATTCAGTCCACCTCTAACTGGAGGGAGACCGACCACAAAGTCCATGCTGATGTCATCAAATTTCCAACACGGTACTGGTAATGACTGAATCTGGCCTCCTGGTCGGCGATGCTCAAACTTCACCTTCTGACAGGTGAGGCATCGGGAGACGAAATCTGCTACATCCCTCTTCATCCTGCTCCACCAGAATAACTGCTTCAAATCCTTGTACATCTTGGTGGCTCCAGGGTGTACTGATAATGTAGAGGAATGAGCTTTAGAGAGAATCCAGGTCTGAAGTGCTGTCGTATCCTGAGGAACGCAGAGTCTGCCTCTGACTCAATGGTGTCCCTCCCTGTCTAGCTCGTACTCATACTTCAGACCATCAGTCAAACCGTCTGCTAACTTCTGCCTGACGCCCTGTAGGTATACATCACTGTCCTGGGCTGCGTATATCTCCTCAGCTATCGTGGTCATCTCTATCAGGGCTAGGAGTGAGTATGCTCTCCTGCTTAGAGCGTCTGCCACGACATTCCCTTTACCTTTAGTGTACTGAAGGTTGATGTCATAATCAGCCAGTAGCTCGACCCATTGTCGCTGTCTCAGGTTCAGCTCCTTCTGGGTCTAGATGTACTTCAGACTCTTACGGTCTATCATAATCCAGACTGTGGCTCCATACAAGTAATGTCGCCAGATCATCAAGGCGAAGACTATGGCGAGGAGCTCAAGGTCGTGTGTGGGGTAATTTTCTTCGTGCTTCTTCAATTGTTGGGAAGCATACGCTACCACTCTGCCATTCTGCATCAGTACCCCACCAATCCCTCCGCCTGAAGCATCACAATACGCCTCGTATTCCTCGTTCCCTTCAGGGATCACTAATACTGGAGCTGTGGTCAGGGCGTCCTTTAGCGCCTGAAAGGAGACCTCACAAGCCTCTGTCCATACAAACGGGCCGTCCTTCTTCATCAGAGAGGTCAAGGGCTTGGCTAGCCTGGAGAAGTCATTCACAAAGCGTCTATAGTAGCCAGCCAACCCAAGGAAGCTCCTAATCTCTGTCACAGTGTGAGGTCTATGCCAGCTCTTCACTTCCTCAATCTTAGCTAGGTCTACTGAAACTCCCTCAGCTGAGATCACATGTCCTAGAAATGACACCTTGTCCAGCCAGAATTCACACTTGCTGAACTTGGCATATAGTTTCTTCTCTCTCAGAGTCTCCAAGGCTGTCCTCAAATGCTGCTCGTGTTCCTCCCGACTCTTGGAGAAGATCAAGATGTGGTCTATGAACACGACCACTGACTTATCTAACTGGGCTTGGAAGACTCTCTACATCAGATCCATGAATCTGGCTGGTGCATTGGTCAGGCCGAATGGCATCACGGTGAACTCGTAGTGGCCGTATCTGGTCCGGAAAGCTGTCTTCTCTATATCTGACTCAGCTACAGCTATCTGATGATATCCGGAACGCAGGTCAATCTTGGAGAACACCTTAGCTCCCCTCAGCTGGTTGAACAAGTCATCGATCCTCGGTAGTGGGTACTTGTTCTTGATCGTGACATTGTTCAGCTCCCTGTAGTCGATGCAGAGTCTCATGCTCCTGTCGTTCTTCTTGACGAAAAGCACTGGAGCACCCCAAGGTGAGACACTGGGTCTGGTGAAACCCTTATCTAGTAGCTCCTGCAGCTGCTTCTTCAACTCAACCATCTCTACAGGGCCCATCCGGTAGGAAGCCTTAGCAATCGGTCCCATGCCAGGTATGAGGTCGATGTAGAATTCAACCTCTCTCAGCGGTGGTAGTCCAGGTAGCTCCTCTGGAAAAACGTCGGGGTACTCTGACACAATGGGAACATCGCTCTGGAACTTCGGATCCGTCCTCAGATCCTGGGCATAACAGTAGTAGGCGGTAGCGCCCTTGGACACCTCCTTCATCAGGGATAAAAACCGATACAACCTTCACAGTCGGCTGCTTAGGCTGCATTCGGTATGACACTGTGATCCCTGTAACTGACTTCAGAGGAGACGGTGCTCTGCACAGTGTAGTCTACCTCGGTACCGCTATAGCATGTCCATGCCCACAATTAGGTCAAATCCCATGCCAGGGAAGACAATGGCATCAAGAAGGAAGTCTGCTCCCTTGATGTGTATACTCAAATCCTTGCATTGCTTACTGCATTTGATCAGCTCTCTGGATGGCAGCAGGACTGAGCAGTCACGGATATCGTCTGTAGGGGCGTCGATCTTAGCATGGTACGCTTGTGGTATGAACGAATGAGAGGCTCCAGAATCGAACAGGACTGTGGCCTCCACTCCATTAACTAGGAACGTGCCTTAAATTATAGGATAGATTTTTAAGATTCTGGGTAAATGTTCCAAGGTAATTACCCAGGGTTAATGCTTATACCTGTGATGACCATTCCATTGCAATTTGCTTGAGCCTGGTTCAACACATTCAACCTGATCCCTGAGTTTCCAACCCCTACAATGAAGAAATAAAATTCTTAGAATTTCCATTCTTATTGAAAGATTCATGAGCAACTTAAAATTTACAATGCTGAAATTGTAAAGTACAAGGCTAGGTCTGTCTAAAGGTTAGGTTTAGACGGCCCGGTTTCATGTGGGTCTGGTTAATGATGGGTGTGGGGGCTGTGTTGGGCTTGATTCTCTTCACCCCATGGTAGATGAGTCTAGCTGTCCCACCAAAAATCAGTACATCACCCGACTTTAGGAGAATCTTGGTAGCTAGGTCCATCCTCCTTTGATCACCAAATAGGAACTCCACGTCGTCTCCAAGCGATATGGACACCACTGGAACTCCTCTGGTGATGGACTCTAGCGATTCATCCTTGTCTTGGTGCATCCCTAGCTTACCCTCCTTTCCATAGAAGTTGATGATGCACACGTCGGAGGTTAGGTCTGGGACGGGCTCATCCTCCAATTCTTGTGCTGCCTTAACTGTAGCTCTAATGATGGTCTACAGTTCCTCCGGGATTGGTGACACCTCCACCTCTTCATAGCTCTTGGTGGTGTGGTTCCACTTCTTACCTAGGCACATGATCTTCACCTTCAGGTTGAACCATTCTTGATGGTAGGGGTGTAAAAATTTCCTTCCTTCACACCTAATTGCCTGATCTTGAGGATTAATGCATACTGGACTGCTGGGGTCAAGTACTCTCGTAATAAGATCATCCCGGGTCTCAAGACCTCACACTTCTCTGGTGGGTGTGGTTTGGCTTCAAAGGGGATGTTGGGTGTGGAAAATGGCAAAATAGGAAAGCAAATATCGAAAGTTGAAACAATTACCATTAAATAAATAAGTCAAGGTTCACAACTGGTAATGAAAGGTTCGAAACAAAACAAAATAAAGGGTTTATAGTTCATCCCTTTTACATTGACAAAGAAAAACTAGCCAATGGAATGTAAAGAAAGTAAAAGTCTAAGCCTCTTCGTGAGGGAAGTAGTCCTCACCAGGTGAACTCGAGTCATCACTTGCTGCCTCGACGCGGTCCACCAGGTTAAGGATCGGTGCCTTACCCGCCTCTGGGGGTAGTTCTGTCCTGGCCTCTGTGGATGGCTCTGGGCAGGGCGGTTGGTAGATGGTCCAGCACCTCCTGTGCCACCTCGACCTTCTCCAGTAGCAGTAGCAGCTGGGGCTCTAGCAGTGGTCCCGGTGGCGGGCTTACAGTTCCAAGAATCCGGGTTCTTGTGGCATTCAAATCCCCTATGCCCCTTCTTACCACAGTAGTTGCATTCCACCAGATTTCCTTTACAATCCTTGCCCGGGTGGTCCTTCTTGCACCACTTGCAAAAGTATCTTCTTACCGGTCCATTTCCTGTTTTAGTTCAGTGTTAGTAACGTAATAGCTCAATGTAACTACAACATAAGTTCTAATTTATCTCACCCCTAGGTGGCTGGGAGCGGAGTGGCTCAACATCAGTATATGAGGGGACCATGGCCTTCTCGTTCCTCCCCTTGTAGAACTTTCCCTTCCTCTCGTAGTTCTGGGAAAAGTTTCCTCCATTTCCTCTTCCTCCATCCCCCTTCCTCTTGCCTAGCACAGAGTCCTGGTAGGCAATGGTGGTCTCGCAGTCATTCGCGTCATCCGCTAGCTCCTGTGGTGACAATATGTGTTAGTGGGGAAATCTTGTGTACCAGAAATTCTAAATCATGTTCCATACCTGTAGGGTCATCCCTCTGGTGGAACCGATCATAGTCATGATCCTGAAGTTCAAGCCGGTGTGGAATTTGTCCACCAGATACCTCGGAGAATAAGCTCCCTCTCCAATAACAGCGAGCAGCTCCACAAAATTTATTAGTACTCAGCAACAGAGGAAGTTCCTTGCTTCAGCTGCTCGAACTCGCTCCTCATCCTCTTCTGCAGGTAGGATGGATAGAACTTGGCTCTCAGGGCCACCAAGAAGGCTGGGAAGCCGAGGTCCGCCTGGGCAGTCAGCTCAGCTCTGGCGGTCTGCCACCATCGATGCGCGGGTCCCAGGAGGAAGTAGGCCGCTATGTCCATCTGGCGACCCGCTGGAACGTGCAGAGAGGTGAAGGCCTTCTGCATCTCATCGATGTATCTCTCTAAGGTCTTCGGTTCTGGCTGGCCTTCGTAGACTGGAGGGTGTAGATCGTTGACCGCCTTCAGCCAGTTGAACTCCCGGGGACCGTTAGGTGGTGGCGGTGGTGTCTCTGGGATCTGAGCCTGCTGCTGAGCTAATGCAGCCGTCACAATCTGTGCTATGACCTCTGGGGTGACAGCGTCGGGTCCATAGCCTCCTGAGGGACCCGCTCCTCTTCCTCCTCTTCGAGACATCTAGCTGGTATTGACGGTTTTGTTACTCAGAAGGTGTATTGTTGAGTCTAAATATCTATGTAGTAAAGTATGTAATATTTATAACGTCCTAAGGACGGTTCATAGATACGTGAAGTAAAACGTAAGTAGTAAAGTAAGTATGGGGTAAGGGTCACGCGCCTTTCTAGAATTCTCACTTCCCAATTCTACCCTAGTTCCCCAGTTTTAAGTGCACCTATAATCTAAGTATTTCACTCGACTTGTTTTCTCGGGTTCAGAGCGTAACTACGTTCTGATACCAATTTATGTAATGCCCCTATTTAATATATTTATAGCGGAAATAAAATACTAAAGGCGTAACAGACCATCGGGTTCCAAACACCCGGCACCAAACCTCACCAATTACAACTTTAAAAGATTACAACAGTCGCGGTCTGAACCTCAAGAAAACTTAATATAAACATAATAGTAATAAAATGTGTTAACTCTCCACAAAACCTAATCCCATCCCAATCACTCGTTCTCTTCGTGGCCACCTGTATAATAATTCGTACCTGCAAGATAAAACCAAGCAGCCCTCCCCGAGAGGGGTGAGTCAGTTCCCTGGAATGGAACTGGTACGATTCTCCAAAACAAAACCTTTAAACATATCTCTTAAATAAGCAATAACTTGAAGTCAAACAGCTTAAAACAAAACAGAGGAATAAAGCAATTAAAAATCACCAAGTCAAATATTCCAGGATAAGGTTAGAGGTAAATAACAGAAAGGTAAATTTAGTCAACCAAAAGTCACACCATCAGTTAGCGAACATCCATTGCTTATGTTAGAACCAGTTTCAGTCAGGAGTAGAAAATCTCGAATAGTCACAAGGACTAGGAATGAAAGAAGAGATCCAAGAACCAACAACTCAAGAGTGGAATAACACCAATTGGGAGAGATGGCCCCTACCGCCAGATAATAATGTCCATATGGACGAGGGATATACAACCCCCTACTGTCAGATTTAAATGTCCTGGTGGACGAGGGATATACAGCCCCTGCTGTCAAATATAAATGTCCTTGTGGACGAGGGATATACAGCCCCCTGCTGTTACCAATGAAGACGCGCACACGTTACAACAAAGACTCAGCCATGGATGAAACAATATCCCTCAGAGTCAAAGGAAGAATTACCAAGATTATCCTTTCCCATATTTCCACTAGATCACTAACTACACCAGAGCAATACCAAAACACTCAGTCCTACAGAGTGCAGAAGCGTAAACCCTAGGCAGTTAATGTCTAATGAAACAACCAAATAGAAGGAACCCATAACCACGAAAGTTTCACATTCAAGGCTCAGTTAGTAACATCAAGCTGAGTTAGCCACACAATAGTTTCCTTTTGAAACTCCTTTAAACTCAGTTAGCGTTTTTCGAAAACGTCTCATAAGTCAGTCAGTAAGAGTATCGGAGTACGAGAAATCGTATCTGGTATGTGAAGAACAATAATTAACTCGAATGAGTGATCCCCCAATAGTAACCTATAATTAAGGTGTTCCAAGTGTCAATTAGTTAAGGAACTTATAAACCAAACAACCTTCTATTCTTACTGATTTATAGTTCCAGGTTTACCATTATTCTCTCACAAGGATTTAGGCTAGGTTTTGTTAACTAAATCCTTTGTTAGGCCTATTTCGTTTAATTTGGAATGATTTAGGATTTATCCCTGAGAGCGGCCCAAACTCTCTTTGAATTGTTTAAGTAGGCTTTTGGAGTTCATAGACTTGGGCTCAATTGTTAGCGCAAGACCGTGTTACGCTTACATTGTGTAATTAAATCCTTAAGTTATCGTTGACTATTTTATTACACAATGATTAAAATCCTAAAGCTTAATGTACATATTCTTCTTATTATATCTCCCACAAGGGATGTTATTTCCTTCATCTATTTTAATGTATTTATATATATATATATATATTATGTATTATTATTTATCCAGAACATTTTTAAGGAATTTTTATTGTATTTAATTATGTTTAATAACTTTTAGGCATATCCACAACCGATATATGGTTTATAAAATAAAGTATTTTCATTTATTTATTTAATATATATATGCATGTACCTGTATTAGAATTTATTTAAGTCCTCCCTTATGTAGCTTATTGTATTTAAATTATCTTTATTAATTTCAACATTTATCTACATTCCATGTATGTTTATAAAGTAGTTCTTTTGCTACATCTTAGAATATTAGCTTCTATAGTATTTAGTTAATATAAGTGTTGATTTATTTAGCTCATTGTTTTAACCTAAGTTACTATTTTATTCCCTTTTATATACGTGTAAATACATATATTTCCTTAGTTTTAATTAAGAATGTTAACTTCCATATTATATAATAATTAAAGGTACATTAGTTTAGTTCCTTGGTTTAACATCAGTTTCTATTTTTATTTCTCTCATATAGTATATATATATATATTTATATATATGTAAATAATTTTTTTACCTCACTTAAAGGTTAATTCCCAAGATATTTATAAACATACTGTTACTAAATGTTAGTTTAATCTTTTCATTATTTCCCAACCTAACAAGTTTATTAATAAACTATACTTTAATTTTTGTTACATTAAAAACCATATAATATAAGTTATTCTTATGAAAAATTCATAAACACAATTTTTAAACCCATTTACCATTGTCCAAAAATTCCCAAATTAAATATATAGTAGCTATAAAATTTAGACATATTATAAAATTTGTTTCATAAAAATATCTTCTTTATTAACCAAATAATTCCATAATACCCGTAACTTGAAAAAATCATAACTTACGTTTACAACCTCCAAAACCATATTAATTTACATCAAAATAAACTAGATTTTATAAGGAATCTATGGTTACATTTCAAGTCAAAATACATCCAGGAAGGTATTTAAATAAATTCAACAAGTTAGGGTAATTCTGGAATATTATACAACTTAAAACAACTTAAACTTCTCTGTTTTAATCTCGGCCGTCCGTCTCTTTAAGTCACGATCGGACGGCTGCTGAAACTCGAGTTCTTCAGCGAACTCCCAATACACCGCGACAGAGATTTGATGATTTCTCTCAACTCATAGAACCAAATCGATTGATTCTTGTTTCTTTGGATTCGAAATTCAATTGCGGTCACAATGGTACCAATTTCGCTAGCTATAATGCAAGTATTATAGATTTCGATTCTGGGTAATTCGAATAGGGTTCATATGGGTTACGAATTGAATTTCACCAAATTCTCTCAATGTAATGTGTATATGTTAAATTGATAGAGGGGTATGACCGATAATGCAATAACAAAGGACAATAACGGAGGAATTGAACGGAAAACTCACCGGAATTACGTGAACGAGAAGAATCGGGTTCGGTTTCTGGGAAAAAGTTCGAACTTTGAGCTGTTCGAGTAGCTAACTTCGTGGATCTATAGAATAAGTTCTAGATTGAATTAGAATACGTGTGTGGGCTTAATCGAAAGAGGAATTATAGATCTACAAATTGATAGCAAGAACCTAATCTAACTTGCATTATACAGCAAGAAATCCAACCCGAAAGTTACGAGTTTATTACCTGCGGTTTCTGTATGATTTTATGTACGTGACAAGGCAGTAACTTTAGACGCCTCGTTCTTCCAAATGGTTGGGATTTAGCCTTAGTTGTAAATATAAGAATTGTAGTTGGGTTAGAGATCTACACAACGAGCTAAAGAAATCAAATTTTGGATGAGAGACGAAGAATTTATGATCGAACGAAAGTGCCTTACCGATAACGTTTTTCTGCGAATCTGGGTTACAGCTTTGCAAGGAGGCAACTTTGGATCAACTTTCCGGTGGATGTAGGAAGGGTTAGGTTATGTGTGAGCTATGGTTGTAAAGAGGAGATTAAGGAGAGGAGAATGAAGAAGACGAGACTGGAAAATTCGAAAGGACGAGTGAGATATCGGTGTTTAAAGTTAGGGCAAAAACATTGATGGAGGTTAGAATACTCAGCAAATTTATGCTAAGTACCGGCGAGCTGTGTGAGCTTGACACGTGGCAGTTTTCAAATTTTGACTCTAAACTACATTCTATCATAACTTTGGCTAGGATGATCCGTTTTTGACGTTTTTTGTCAATCTTCTTGGTTTTCCATAACCTTTTTATTGGTATAGGTTTCATGGGCTGGTTTGACCATTCGCAAAAAGTCAACCCTAGCAAGGCTTAATAAGCTTTATGGTTTCCATGATTTTATATTGACTTTTATGATTCAAATTAATGTTCCAACTCTTTCTAAAATCTTTATAATATACTTGGAGTGTTTATAAATTTTTCCAAGATTTATTTACTTATAAATCTTATTATTAAATTCATAATACTATATAATAATATATAGTAATCTAATATTTATTAGTATTCTTTAGGGTTAAATAGAAGAAATCCCCTAATTTAATTCCTATAAGTCCATTAATAGTATAATAATTTATTATTCATAATTCCATACCATAATTTACTAATTAATAGTATTATTTATGGTTTAATAAAAGAAATCCCCTAAATTAATTTAAATTAATTTTGGGGTATTTCAGTAATCCCCCCCATAAAAGAAACTTCGCCTCGAAGTTTAAAAATCAACTTGAGACGATAACAATTCTGACGAATTTCCATACCAATCCAATCCTTAATTTCCATCCATTCTATTTCAATATTCCACTCGAGATTACTCAGAATCAAACTGAATCAAAATATACCAAGATATATAAATCAAAAGTCACATATTACTGTGCCATAACGTAAAACTACGTACATACATACACCTCTCACTCTACTAATAATGTAACAGGGCATAATCCGGATGTGGTAACGAAGGAGGAGTATGCCAGTATATCCCCCTTAAAAGAGCTAAGGTACGCCTTCGTACCGCTACTAACGTGAGCTATAGAGGGATTGGAAAACATCATGCGAATAGATGTGGGTACTTCACTCTCATAGAGTCCTCAGTCTCCCAAGTAGCTTCCTCAACCTCATAATGCTCCCAAAGAACTTTCACCAGTTTGACTGATCTGCCTCTCGTTTCTCGGACCTTCGTGTCCAAGATCCGAATAGGAGTCTCCTCATACCTCAGTGTAGGCTCAATCTCCAATCTCTCTGGCTTTAGTACGTGTGAAGGGTCAGGCATATAATCTTCTACTGAGATACATGAAACACGTCGTGTACCTTCCCCAACTCCACTGGTAGCACTAGTCTGTAAGCATCTGGGCCCACTCGCTCCGTAATCCTGTACGGACCGACATACTTAGGGCTTAGTTTCCCCCTCATCCCAAATCTGAATATTGCTCTCATCGGAGACACCCGAAAACCATGTCACCTAACTGAAACTCAAGCTCTGGTGCGCTGATCCCCATAGGATTTCTGTCTAGACTGCGCTGCCCTCATGTGCTGCTGAATAACTCTGACGTCATCCTGCAGTGTCTGAACGTACTCGGGCCCAATCAAGACTGCCTCGATAGGGTCACTCCATGATAAGGGAGTCCGGCATGGCCTGCCATACAGAGCCTGGAACGGTGCCATGCCGATAGATGAGTGGTAGGAGTTATTATAGGAGAACTCCACCAGGTGTAGACGCTCTACCCAACTCCCCTGATATTCCAGAGCGACTGCTCGCAGCATATCCTCCAGCATCTGAATCGTCCTCTCAGTCTGCCCATCATTCTGAGGTTGAAAAGCTATGCTAAGGCGTAGCTGAGTACCAAACGCCTCCTGCACCTGACGCCAAAATCTAATGAGGAAACGTGTGTCACGATCGGAGACGATCGTCTTCAGTACCCCATGGTACCGGATGTGCTCTGTGATGAACACCTCAGCCAGCTTGGGCACCTTCCATGGTCCTTGATAGGTATAAACCTGGCTGTCTTGGTCAACCTATCGACTATCACCCAAATAGAATTCAGTCCACCTCTAGCTGGAGGGAGACCGACCACAAAGTCCATGCTGATGTCGTCAATTTCCAACACGGTACTAGTAATGACTGAATCTGGCCTCCTGGTCGGCGATGCTCAAACTTCACCTTCTGACAGGTGAGGCATCGGGAGATGAAATCTGCTACATCCCTCTTCATCCCGCTCCACCAGAATAACTGCTTCAAATCCTTGTACATCTTGGTGGCTCCAGGGTGTACTGATAATGTAGAGGAATGAGCTTCAGAGAGAATCCTGGTCTGAAGTGCTGTCGCATCCTGAGGAACGCAGAGTCTGCCTCTGAATCGAAGGTGTCCCTCGCTGTCTAGCTCGTACTCATACTTCAGACCATCAGTCAAACCGTCTACTAACTTCTGCCTGACGCCCTGTAGGTATACATCACTGTCCTGGGCTGCGTATATCTCCTCAGCTATCGTGGTTGTCTCTATCAAGGCTAGGAGTGAGTATGCTCTCCTGCTTAGAGCGTGTGCCACGACATTCCCTTTACCTTCAGTGTACTGAAGGTTGGTGTCATAATCAGCCAGTAGCTTGACCAATCGTCGCTGTCTCAGGTTTAGCTCCTTCTGGGTCCAGATGTACTTCAGAATCTTATGGTCTGTCATAATCCGGACTGTGGCTCCATACAAGTAATGTCGCCAGATCTTCAAGGCGAAGACTATGGCGAGGAGCTCAAGGTCGTGTGTGGGGTAATTTTCTTCGTGCTTCTTCAGCTGTCGGGAAGCATACGCTACCACTCTGCCATTCTGCATCAGTACCCCACCAATCCCTCTGCCTGAAGCATCACAATACACCTCGTATCCCTCGTTCCCTTCAGGGATCACTAATACTGGAGCTGTGGTTAGGGCGTCCTTCAGCGCCTGAAAGGAGACCTCACAAGCCTCTGTCCATACAAACGGCTGTCCTTCTTCATCAGAGAGGTCAAGGGCTTGGCTAGCCTGGAGAAGTCCTTCACAAAGCGTCTATAGTAGCCAGCCAACCCAAGGAAGCTCCTAATCTCTGTCACAGTGCGAGGTCTATGCCAGCTCTTCACTGCCTCAATCTTAGCTGGGTCTACTGAAACTCCCTCAGCTGAGATCACATGTTCTAGAAATGACACCTTGTCCAGCCAGAATTCACACTTGCTGAACTTGACATATAGTTTCTTCTCTTAGTGCCAAGGCTGTCCTCAAATGCTGCTCGTGTTCCTCCCGACTCTTGGAGAAGATCAAGATGTCGTCTATGAACACGACCACTGACTTATCTAACTGGGCTTGGAAGACTCTCTGCATCAGATACATGAATTGCTGGTGCATTGGTCAGTCCGAACGGCATCACGGTGAACTCGTAGTGGCCGTATCTGGTCCAGAAGGCTGTCTTCTCTATATCTGACTCAGCTACAGCTATCTGATGATATCCGGAACGCAAGTCAATCTTGGAGAACACCTTAGCTCCCCTCAACTGGTCGAACAAGTCATCGATCCTCGGCGTGGGTACTTGTTCTTGATCGTGACATTGTTTCAGCTCCCTGTAGTCGATGCAGAGTCTCATGCTCCTGTCCTTCACCCTACTCGATGACAGCAAAAAGCAATTAGAGCACCCAACGAGAAAGACACCGTGAGTCTGATGAAACCCTTATCTAGTAGCTCCTGCAGTTGCTTCTTTTAACTCAACCATCTCTGCAGGGCCCATCTGGTGGGGAGCCTTAGAAATCGGTCCCATGCCAGGTATGAGGTCGATGTTGAATTCAACCTCTCTCAGCGGTGGTAGTCCAGGTAGCTCCTCTGGAAAAATGTTGGGGTACTCCGACACAATGGGAACATCACTCTGGAACTTTGGATTCGTCCTCAGATCCTGGGCATAACAGTAGTAGGCGGTAGCACCCTTGGACACCTCCTCCATCAGGGATAAAGCCGATACAACCTTCACAGTCGGTTGCTTAGGCTGCATTCGGTATGACACTGTGATCCCTGTAGCTGACTTCAGGAGGAGACGGTGCTCTGCATTGTGTAGTCTGCCTCGGTACCGCTGTAGCGTGTCCATGTCCACAATTAGGTCGAATCCCATGCCAGGGAAGACAATGGCATCAAGAAGGAAGTCTACTCCCTTGATGTGTATACTCAAATCCTTGCATTGCTTACTGCATTTGATCAGCTCTCTGGATGGCAGCAGGACTGAGCAGTCACGGATATCCTCTGTAGGGACATCGATCTTAGCATGGTACGCTTGTGATATGAAGGAATGAGAGGCTCCAGAATCGAACAGGACTCTGGCCTCCACTCCATTAACTAGGAACGTGCCTAAAATTATAGGATAGATTTTTAAGATTCTGGGTAAATGTTCCAAGGTAATTACCCAGGGTTAATGCTTATACCTGTGATGACCATTCTATTGCTCTTTGCTTGAGCCTGGTTCAACACATTCAACCTGATCCCTGAGTTTCCAACCCCTACAATGAAGCAATAAAAATTCTTAGAATTTCCATTCTTATTGAAAGGTTCATGAGCAACTTAAAATTTACAACGCTGAAATTGTAAAGTACAAGGCTAGGTCTGTGTAAAGGTTAGGTTTAGACGGCCCGGTTTCATGTGGGTCTGGTTAATGATGGGTGTGGGGGTTGTGTTGGGCTTGATTCTCTTCACCCCATGGTAGATGAGTCTAGCTGCCCCACCAAAAATCAGTACATCACCCGACTTCAGGAGAATCTTGGTAGCAAGGTCCATCCTCCATTGATCACCAAATAGGAAATCCACGTCGTCTCCAAGCGATATGGACACCACTGGAACTCCTCTAGTGACGGACTCTAGCGATTCGTCCTTGTCTTGGTGCATCCCTAGCTTACCCTCCTTTCCATAGAAGTTGATGATGCACACGTCGGAGGTTAGGTCTGGGACGGGCTCATCCTCCAATTCTTGTGCTGCCTTAACTGTAGCTCTAATGATGGTCTGTAGTTCCTCCGGGATTGGTGGCACATCCACCTCTTCATAGCTCTTTCTGGAATATTATAAAACTTAAAACAACTCAAACTTCTCTGTTTTAATCTCGGCCGTCCGTCTCTTAAGTCACGATCGGACGGCTGCTGAAACTCGAGTTCTTCAGCGAACTCCCAATACACCGCGACAGAGATTTGATGATTTCTCTCAACTCACAGAACCAAATCGACTGATTCTTGTTTCTTTGGATTCGAAATTCAATTGCGGTCACAATGGTACCAATTTCGCTAGCTATAATGCAAGTATTATAGATTTCGATTCTGGGTAATTCGAATAGGGTTCATATGGGTTACGAATTGAATTTTGCCAAATTCTCTCAATGTAATGCGTTATATGTTAAATTGATAGAGGGGTATGACCGATAATGCAATAACAAAGGACAATAACGGAGGAACTGAACGGAAAACTCACCGGAATTGCGTGAACGAGAAGAATCGGGTTCGGTTTCTGGGAAAAAAGTTCGAACTTTGAGCTGTTCGAGTAGCTAACTTCGTGGGTCTATAGAATAAGTTCTAGATTGAATTAGAATACGTGTGTGGGCTTAATCGAAAGAGGAATTATAGATCTACAAATTGATAGCAAGAACCTAATCTAACTTGCATTATACAGCAAGAAATTCAACCTGAAAGTTACGAGTTTATTACCTGCGGTTTCTGTATGATTTTATGTACGTGACAAGGCAGTAACTTTAGACGCCTCGTTCTTCCAAATGGTTGGGATTTAGCCTTAGTTGTAAACATAAGAATTGTAGTCGGGTTAGAGATCTACACAACAAGCTAAAGAAATCAAATTTTGGATGAGAGACGAAGAAGTTATGATCGAACGAAAGTGCCTTACCGATAACGTTTTTCTACGAATCTGGGTTACAGCTTTGCAAGGAGGCAACTTTGGATCAACTTTCCGATGGATGTAGAAGGGTTAGGTTATGTGTGAGCTATGGTTGTAAAGAGGAGATTAGGGAGAAGAGAATGAAGAAGACGACACTGGAAAATTCGAAAGGACGAGTGAGATATTGGTGTTTAAAGTTAGGGCAAAAACACTGATGGAGGTTAGAATACTCAGCGAATTTTATGCTAAGTACCGGCAAGCTGTGTGAGCTTGACACGTGGCAGTTTTCAAATTTTTGACTCTAAACTTCATTCTATCATAACTTTGCCTAGGATGATCCGTTTTTTACGTTCTTTATCTATCTTCTTGGTTTTCCATAACCTTTTTATTGGTATAGGTTTCATGGGCTGGTTTGACCATTCTCAAAAAGTCAACCCTAGCAAGGCTTAATAAGCTTTATGGTTTCCATGATTTTATATTGACTTTTATGATTCAAATTAATGTTCCAACTCTTTTTAAAATCTTTATAATATACTTGGAGTGTTTAGAAATTTTTCCAAGATTTACTGACATATAAATCTTGTTATTAAATTCATAATACTATATAATAATATATAGTAATCTAATATTTATTAGTATTCTTTAGGGTTAAATAGAAGAAATCCCCTAATTTAATTCCCATAAGTCCATATAATAATATAATAATTTATTATTCATAATTCCATACCATAATTTACTAATTACTAGTATTATTTATGGTTTAATAAAAGAAATCCCCTAAATTAATTTAAATTAATTTAGGGGTATTTCAAAGTTCCTCACTTAGTACTGTTAGGAGTATTTCACTCTCATAAGATGATAATTGGAGTCCCTCCTAATAGTTCATAACACTAAGGTGATAATTGGTATCACAAGTGCGAACGACGTACGCGAACAATTAATAAATGCTTTGACGATTGGAAAACATAAGCACATACACCACATGCATAACTTTTATTTATCTGACATGCAAGCACACAATTACGTCCGGAACCCAAGGAAACCCGTGGAGCTTTCAGACCACACATTCACATACCGTTTATTGTTGAACAATGCTAGCGTGATGATTCATGCCTGTCCTCTAGCAATCCCGTAGCTCGTATCTAACAGTTCGTACCTCTGGAATACATCACTCTTATATCACTTTCTATATTACGGGTCTACTTAACCATCATAGACTGGTTCTAATCTTTGCCCCGTAGTCGTACCCTTAACCGGTTATTGTTTGGTTCAGGTTTGCATTAAGTCTCGGGATTTAATTTAACTATACTCTATAGTTGTAAGAGTATAATTTTTCGTAACGCAATAATACTCATTACTTAAGGATTAAATTCCTAGTAACCCACACTAGTAGAAAAATGGTCTATCGCAGCGCACCTACTGCAGCGGTTGTAAAAACAACCGCTGAGATAGGCCGTTTTTTAAAATCCCACACACCTATCTCAGCGGTTGTAAGTAAAAAACCGCTGCGCTAGGGTCGTTGAAAAAAAAACAACTCTATCGCAGCGGTTCCTTTAAGAACCGCTGAGATAGGTCTTTTTTACAGACCTATCTCAGCGGTTTATTAGGAACCGCTGCGATAGAGTTGTTTTATTTCCCAAATCGGCTCCACTTCGTCTTCTCCTCTTCATTCTCTTCTGTAATCTCACGAGAACGAAGAAGGCGACAACGATTTCCTCTCGACGCCTGCGACTCCGCCACCACCACCGCCACCTTCTCCTTCCGCGCGCGCCACCATCGTTCGCCGCCGCCGTTGCCGTCGCCATCACAAGTCGTTCCTGGTCGCAGGCGTCGATCGTCGGTGCTGCGGGAACCCTAGGTTCGAATTCCGATTAATAACTTCGAAATATGTTAATTATTGTCTTGTTGATTGAATAACTAGTTGTAATATAGTTATTGATTGTTAGTTTAGTTGTGTGTGCATAATTTGAATATAGATAGATTATTGAACAAGTATAAATAGTTGTGCATATAAGGTGTTCGATAAAATGCCTGAGTTGATATTTTTGCTGTTTGTGCCCTCTGCAAACAACCCAAAGTTGTAAAAAACGGTACGGGAGTTTAGTTATATAAATATGCGATACGGAAGTACGGATACGGATAAAACGAGGTTAATGATACGGATGATAAATTTAATTATATAAATATAGAACTAGAATTTTAAACATGACAATGAAACTATGAAAGATATTAAAAAATAAAAATTGCAAATCAATATACAAATAATGCATATAAACATCTACTATATAAAATAACTTAGTTCAAGCATTATATACCATTTTATAATTTATTATTTTTTCCACACTATAAGTTTTAACTTTTCATTATATAGATGCAATAAACAAGTTTGTAATTCAAAACAAGTTTTAATAGATTTATTGTATATGAATTTTGTTACTAAACTAATTAGATCTAAACGTTATACGTTGAATTCATTACATAATGACTACATGATACCAATATCATAAACCATATATAAGTCGTATGTTGACATGAAAAAGTTTGAATTCATATGCATATATGTTGTTGACTATTATAATTTTACATAATTCCTGCAAAAAAAATAGACTATTAATTAAAAAATCTTGAAAAAAACTAGCTTAATATGTTGTTTTAGACAAATTTTAAATGATTAATTCGGTGCTGAAATCAAAGTAATACTGGTATACTGTATTACTTTTTTCGCAAAGAGCCTTGAAAAAAGTTACAACCCTTATAAGAGAAAGAAGAGTGTCGGAAGTAAGAAAAATGTAACAAAAAATGTTAACTCAAATAAAACAGAGGAGATATACTACATAACAAGCAGCGCACTAACAGTACAAATAAATAAATAGAGCTGAAACAGATGTTAATTAAACGCCTTTAAACTGCGAGCAGCTTGTACGGTATTAAAACAATTCATATCTAACAAATTTATAACTTAAATTCATATAAATTGAAATGGTAAATAAAACTACTATGAAAAGAAAAAGAATAACTACAAATCATTTTGTTCTTAATTCTCAAACTATTTAAAAATTAACTTCAAGTTTCACATTAATAAAGTGGTAAGATCTATAACTTTATAACATCTATGTTCTCCCATTACATTGCAGTATATACGTGTTTAATATGATAATGCTTGTAGTAATGGGTTTCTTGCCCCCCTAATATTATTACCTTGCTTCACCGCTGTCTGCAGTAATTGGGGTGGTCTCTATGTCTCTTTCTTCCTCATTGCTTCTGTTGTGCAGCATGAGCGGAAAGGAAATAATATCATCTATTTTTTTTTCTCTTTTTTATTTTCTTAATATGATAATGCTTATAATAATGGATTTCTTGCCCCCCCTAATATTATTTTCTTGCTTCCCCGCTGTCTGCAGTAATTGGGGTGGTCTCTACTTCTTCTTCCTCATTTCTTCTACTGTGGAGTAAGAGTGAAAAGGTAACATCTTCATCTATGTTTTCTCTTTGTTTGTTTAATTAATTATTGCGAAAAAGTGGTTGTGGTTAATATTGAGTGATTGTGAACAAGGATGGTTGCTGTCAATTGTTGAATTTATTTGTCGTGGTAAATAAGATGTTGGTGAATGCTTAATGATAAGCATGGGATTAACACGATTATGCAAAGGTCATGACGAATTTTTTCTAGAATCGTATTAGTCTTATTAATTAATTTTATTTGTTATTTGTGTATAACAATCTTTACTTTTCTTTGTCAGGTCTTCTGAATCTGCTATTGGATTTGTACTAGTACTTTCCCAGCCCATCACCAAAGCTGTCTCCTAGCTTCCCCCTCTGTACAACTATAAAACAAGTAAGTAATTAAACTTTATTTTTTGTTTTAATAATGCAATGATTTGTTGAAGTTAAATTAAATGTGTTAGAATTGTTAGAATAAGGCTAGATTAGTTACGTTGGAACGTTAGAGTACTTAGGCTACGTTAGTTAGGTTGTAACCATAGAGTAGTGCTGAGTCTGGTTGCAACCGTACATCCAGAAGAAACATGCTCCGTATACAAATGCAGACGAAACTGAAAGACAAATCAATCTTAACATTGTTTTGTTTTCACATATAGAATGGAGCGTGACTTGATGTACGGTTATCGAGGGGATCACTATTTTGATGAGAAGCTGAAAGAGTTTCTCAAAGCGGCAGTGCAACACAAGGACAGAACAAAGGCGGACAATATTTCTTGTCCTGTGTTGACTGTGGGGTCGTAAGGAAATATGAAGACATTGAGGAAATTAGATTTCATCTTAAGTCCCGTGGATTCATGCCACATTACAGAAGATGGAATTTTCATGGAGAAACTGTTGCAGCTAGTGCTTCAACATCATCAAGTGCTCATGATCCACGTTACGCAAGTACCGCCCACACCTTTAATACCATCAATGAGTCGGTACCGTTAAGTGATTCAGGATTCGATGACAGCGAGACCACTCACCATGATGAGCAAATGGATGAAATGTTAGAAAATGTTGCGGATACTTTTGTCGATAAGCCGGAAGAGTATCAAAGATTGTTGGACGCATCAAAGACACCTTTGTACCCTTCGTGCGTTAAATACACAAAATTGACTGCTGTACTTAATTTGTTCAACTTAAAGGGAAATATGGAGTTGGTGACAAGTGTTTCACGTCATTTCTAGAGCTGATACATGATATGCTTCCTGATGAGAATGGTCTTCCTACATCCACCTACGAGGCAAAGAAATGGATGTGTCCAATGGGAGTTGAATATAAAAGATTCATGCTTGCCCAAATAACTGTGTGCTTTATAGGGGTGAATACGAACATCTAGACAAGTGTCCTAAATGTTTGTTGTCCCGGTACAAGGACAAGGATGAGGATTCCTCCTTTCAGAAAAAAATCCAGTGAAATTATTATGGTACTTGCCGATAATTCCTAGATTCAAACGGTTGTTTGCCAACCCAAAAGATGCGAAGAACTTACGATGGCACGCGGATGGTAGAAAAATTGATGAAAAATTAAGACATCCTGCAGACGGACCTCAGTGGAGAAATATCAACAGAAAATTCAAACATCATTTTGGGGATGAGGATAGGAATCTGAGACTTGGATTGTGTACCGAGGATGAACCCATATGGCACGTTGAGCAGTCAGCACAACACTTGGCCGGTGCTACTAGTGATCTACAATTTACCATCATGGTTGTGCATGAAACAAAATACATTATGTTATCACTCCTAATTTCTGGTCCAAAGCAACCTGGTCATAACATTGTCTTATATCTTGCACCATTGATCGACGATCTGAACTTGTTGTGGAATGAAGGGATAGTGGTATATGATGCTCATGCGAAAGAAAATTTCACACTGAAGGCGATGTTGTTCTGTACTGTTAACGACTTTCCTGCCTATGGGAACTTGTCAGGATACTCGGTGAAAGGATTCAAAGCGTGTCCGGTATGTGAGGATGACACATGTTCAGATCGTCTGAAGCACTGCGGCAAAAATGTTTATATGTGTCATCGACGGTTTCTTCCACTAGACCATCCTTACCGTTCGAGAAAGCGAAAGTTGTTCAACAATGAGCCCGAGACTCGTGTGGCTCGTCTGCCTTTGAATTCAGAGGAAGTGTATGCAAAGGTAAAAAGACATTGAAAATGTCTTTGGAAACACATCCAAGCCGCCGAAGAACATTTGGAAAAAATGTTCCATTTTTTGGGATCTACCGTATTGGCGGCATCTGCCTGTTCGACATTGTTTGGATATCATGCACATTGTGAAGAACGTCGGTGAGGCAGTGTGTGGTACTTTGCTCAACATACCCGGCAAGACGAAAGACGGATTGAAGGTGAGGAGAGATATGCAAGAGTTGCGCATACGGAAAGAACTACACCCAATAGAGGATGAGAAGCGAACATATCTACCTCCTGCGTGTTATACCCTCTCTAAGAGTGAAAAATTAAGTTTTTGCAAGTGTTTGCACACATTGAAGGTACCATCTGGGTACTCTTCAAACTGGAAGAACCTAGTTTCTATGAAGGATTTGAAACTGTTAGGCATGAAATCTCATGATTATCATGTGTTAATGTTGCATCTTCTTCCAGTTGCAATACGAGGGATATTACCAGAAAATGTCAGAAATGCTCTAACTCGATTATGTTTCTTCTTCAACGCTATCTGCTGCAAGGCAATTGACTCAGACACCCTCGATGATCTGCAACATGAAATTGTTGTGACAATATGCCAGCTTGAGATTTATTTCCCACCATCTTTCTTCGACATAATGGTGCATTTAGTAGTGCATATTGTCCGAGAGATCAAATATTGTGGTCCGGTCTACTTACGTTACATGTATCCTTTCGAACGATATATGGGGATTCTGAAGGGTAGAATGAAAAACAGATATAGACCGGAAGGCAGTATCATCGAAGCAACAGTGACTGAGGAAGTCACAGAATTCGTAACAAGTTATTTGAATGATGCAGAGTCAATTGGTATTCCCAAACCACGTCACCATGGTAGATTTGAGGGTAAAGGAGTTATTGGCAAAAAGGTTGTTCGTATCTCTCGTGATCTTATTAATCAGGCACATTTGTTTGTACTATAACACCTAGAGGTTGTTGAACCCTACTTCGATATTTACATTGCTGAGTTGAGTCGACAAAACCCTACCAAAAACTGTATCTGGCTTAAAAAAGAACAAAATCGAGTATTCGTCTAATGGTTTAAGGAATATGTGTTTGAGCAAGCTTCATTGAACCCTGAAGATGTCAGTGAAGAAATCAGATGTCTAGCTGTTGGTTCTGGAACAGATGTTGTATCGTTTGAAGGGTATGACATTAATGGATGCACATACTACACTGCACGCCAAGATGCTAAATCAATACATCAAAACAGTGGGGTAAAAATTGAAGCATCGGTGACTGAATATGGTCTAGGTAACCAGGTTCAACCAATGAGCAGTAGTAGTTATTATGGTGTGATAGAGGACATATGGGAACTAAACTATCACATTGATTCGTTTCTATTGTTCCGCTGCAATTGGGTGGACAACCGACATGGACTCCAAAATGATAAAGGACTTATTTTGGTTGATCTTTCACGTGTTACAACTAATAAGGAAGATCAGTTTGTGTTGGGTAAAGACTGTGACCAGGTGTTTTATGTTGAAGACCCAAAAGCTAGTAGATGGTATGTTGTTCTTCTAGGGAGAAGACCGGCTTTGTTTAAGGATGAAAACAACGACGATGATGATAATGAGATGATAGATGAAACAGTATCGTTGCATACAGGGTTGCATGATTCAACTGATGATTTACAAAATGATGATGTTCAGACCTTCTACGCTCGATCAGACCATAATGAGGGGGTTTCGGTAGAAAACAGATCATGATATATGTTACTATGTCTAGGTAACACCATTGGTTGAAATTACATTATATAATTCGTATTATTGTTGTTACAATGTTATCAGAATTAATTATTTATGTTTATTTTTGCAATTATACATCGTTCCATGAATATTGATCTAATGTGTGTGTGTTTTTTTCCTCAGTGGATGATGATCCTATTGATGATCCTATAGGACAGCTGCTCCTGACTGGGGATAGTAGACCGGCAAAACGCACCACACGAGGTGGTAAAAAGAAATCAAAGAAAGCAGACGTAGAGACCACCCCGCAGTAGACCGAGACAGCTGGGCCTTCACATGAAGGACAAGAGATACAAGTTGCTCCTCCGCCTCTCAACAAACCCAAAAAACGAGGGGCAACCCGTGGGCTGAAAGCAAAAAGAGGCCACCCGACAAAGCCTTTGGAGTTCAATGAGTTTAATCAGCCCATGGGTACTTGGAAAAATGATTTCACTGCTCTAGCCAGGCATTTGGTGAGTACATATTTCAATATAAACCACCATTGGAAGCAAGTGCCTCAGGCGTTGAAGGAGCAGATATTTGAACGTCTCAAGGTATTTGTTACACTTAATAGTTTGTTTTAAGATTTATATAGTTACTTTTTTACACTAATCCATTTTTTTTTGTGCATATAGGACATATTCAGTATAGATCCTTCTCTAAAGGATGATGTGATGAAGGGGATTGCCACACAGTTCAAAGACTTCAGATCTGCTCACGAGGCAGTACATTTACTGTGAGGAGCCCGCAGAGATAGAGGAGGCAGAAGGTGAAGATGTGGATGATCGGAGACCACCGTGGCAAAAATATGATGGTATTACTAAAGAGTAGTGGAATGAGTTTGTTGCGAAGCGTTTGACCCCTGAGTTCAAGGTGAGTTTCACACTAGTAGTTGTTCTTTTGTATGATAAATGTTTAAAGTGTCCTTAGAGTTCATTTGGTTAATTCGTCTTTTTCATATATTATTTGCATAATTTGTCTTTTCATACATATATGTAGGCTATACGTGAGAAACAACAACAAAATGCAAAAAAAAATCGTTACCCCCATCTCATGGGGATACAAGTATTGCTCAGCATGTGCCGCAGTGGGAGAAAGAGGGGTTGCTGCCAGCTGGCTCGAATGTCAGCGAACGAAGGATGAAGGTTTGGGACTTAAGTCGACAGAAGAAACCTTCAAATCCGGCGGCACCTGCTGAGTATGATGACGCCACGAGAGAAGTCATCAACCAAATGGTAAGTGATTTTTAGTTTAAAAAATTTTATTATATTTATAGAGTAAAAATAGCAGTTAAATAAACCGAAGTATCCTTATTGACTTATTAAACTCTATAACAGGAAGAGTTAAGCTCCCAGATCACCCAGGGCACTTGGCAGCCCGTTAGGCAGGATGATCCACTTTCCCGCGCTCTCGGGAAGAAGGATCATCTGGGTCGTGCAGTAGGCTTTGGTGGTCATGTCGGTATACGCCAAGCCTTCGGTAATCCTGGGTCCAGACACAGTGCTGGAGGGAGCATTACATATGAGGAGCACTTACGCCAGAATGCGGAGCTCGAGCAGCGACTACGAAATGAATTTCAGCAGTCAATCGCTCAAGCTATGGAGATGATGCGTTCTGAGAGGATAAGTCAGAAGGTTTCTAGACCGCCTGACCAGGCACAAGCATCAGAGCCCGCAGCAGTGCCTCCCAGTAGTGTTCACTCCGTCAACCCATTTCCATATTCATCTCTCAAGGTTAGAACAACATGTTAACTACAAATACAAAAAAAAAACAAATTATACACTTGTTTATGTGCATCTAAAATCTTTAATTTTGAAAATTTAGCAACCAATTGACTGCACATTGTTCCAAGTGATTGGCGCTGACGAAGTCGAAGTAGGGTGGGTAAAACTTTTCAAGTCTTGTGCTGGAGACACCGTGAGGAATGCAGCGCTCCGAGAGTACCATGCTCGGGTGCTTGTTGAAGGTTACGCGCCTGCTTACGCGGATTGTCAGATACCGGTGCCCAGTGCAGACATATTCACCCTTCGTCAAGCTGAATCCAATACAGTACAGTGGCCCTGTAGATTGATTAAGCTTGGGGAGCAGCAGATAACCCAATGAAAAAACTTATTCTTTAACATATCCTAGAGTAGAAACATATACTTATTAAATTAATATAATAGGAACACATTCAATCAAATTCTGATAAGGCAAAAGGAAAGAGAGTTGTTGTTGCACCAGCTAATCCTTCGATGGCATCCGTGACTAGAGTTGTGATGAGATCGAATTTGCTACAACCGGCGGTTCTGAATGCCTTACCCCACATGCTGAAACTGTTGCACTCCACACTATTGATGACGCCGCCAGGAAGAGATTAGGTTACAGTGGAACCAAGACCGGATCTTTTTTACTATGCAGGCGCTCAGAGTTTTGAAATCTATCTTACTGATTTGTGGAGTTGTTCACGAAGGATTGGTTGAGTGCGTCGATTCTCAAATCGGTTTGCATGTGAGTAATTAGCATACCTTGTACACATTTTACTCTGTATATTTGAAAATTAAATTCATAATATTGGTTTCTTTATATTGTGCAGGTTTGTTGATGACAAGGCGGTCCAAGTACATGAGAATAGTAGTTTCGGGTTCTTATGCCCTGACTACTGTTCTGAAGCTAATATGGGATCTGACCCCCAAGCTTTGGTCCAGTACTTGTCGACTGTGATATATGCGTGTGCAGTTGCTGATAAATCTTACATAATGCTGCCTCTTCATCAAGGGTAAGAATTTTATCTAATGTTAAGTTAGTTTAAAAATTATGATATTTTTATTATGTAATTGATTGAATTAAGTTCTGCTTGTATTGTAATCTATGAACAGCCGACACTGGTCTTTGCTCGTTCTATGTATTAAAAGCCCAAGAGTCTTGCAGCTTGACTCAGCATCTCGGCGTCCCAAGAGGCCCTTATATATAACATGTTGATGAGGTGATGAATTTACTTAACTTGATTAATTATCAATTTTTAGTTATTTCTTAATCATCCGGTTGATAACTTTTACTTTATCAATTTTAGTTATTTCAAAAAGGATTTGGATTTGGAATTTATAAAACGTCGATAGATACTTTACATAATTAAAGTTCTCTTACTTAACCTCACAAGGAAAAATTTTAAAGATTAAGTGATTGTTTTGATCTCCCAAAGGGACGGGGACCAGAAGGTTTCCATCGCGACCGGGTTCTACGGGATCACAGTGTATGTAAAAGATATTTTTGGTTGCCATACATGCTAAGACATGTTGTGTGGTATGTGTAATAAAGATTATTTTGACATTGAGTTCCAAAAGTGTATGTTATTAAGACCTATGAGTCTAAATGTGTTGTGTTACATAGACCTATGTGTCTAAAGGCTGTTATGTTATCAAGACCTATGGGTCTAAATGTTGCTATGGTACCCAGACCCAAGAGTCTAAGGGTTGTATGTATGTGCAAATGTTGTTAAGATACCCGGACCATTGAGTCCGAGGTTATCATGTGAGTATGTTATGTTATGTATGGATGTGTATATGTACCCGGACCGTTAAGTCCGAGGTTGTGATGTAAAGTATGTTTGGTTATGGAAGTTTATTTCCAAGTGATCCCCGTGTTTTAATCCAAATAATGTGTGGGAAGTGTGAACTTCGAGGACGAAGTTCTTTTAAGGGGGGTAGATTGAAATACCCCAAACCTTGATATATTGTTTAAATACTAAACTATGATATTAAAGGCTAAAAAGTGCCTTAGAAACATCAGGGTACAATTTAAACCATGGTAAAAACAATAAAGTACTATAAAGACAGTTTGAGCAAAAACATGCTCTAAACTTGGAGTGAACTTGGTTGGGACCCAAAGAGCCTACCAAGACTTAGTGATATTCAATTATGATTTAATAAGGCTAATTAAGTCCTTAGGAAACTTGGTAGACAATTAAACCAAATAAAACACAAATAAATACCTTAAAGTCAATATGGGCAAAAATGTGCTCTAAGCTTGGGATAAATTTGTATAAGACCTAAAGGTCATATCTATACCTTAATAATATGTTAATGAACATATTAAATCAATTACTAAAGAAAAACAAGCTTGAAAACAAGTTAAAACACAAAATGTGCTTTAAGGAGCCTTAAAGCACATTTTTGAAAAATTGTCTTGTAAATGAGTTTTGAATGGCTAAATTTCCATCATTACTCTTTAATTAACATGTGTACTACTTAGTATCACATTTGGAAGTCTAAATCAATGGGAAATCAAAAATTTCACAACTATGTGCCTTGTTTTTGTGAATAGTAACAAAAAAATGCTTGTTTATGACATAAGTCAATATAAGTAAGTTAATTGGTCAAAAAAGACCATGACTTGGCCTAAAACACTAGGGGGCCGGTTTTCCAAGTGTGACTCATCACACTTAACTAATGAATCAAATAAGAAAGGAAAAAGCAAGTAAGTAAATTCATTATTTACTTTACAACTTTAAATATCTACTAAAGTTGCCTCTCACCTCTCCTTTCTTCATTCCTTCTCATCCCCACCGATTTCTTCATCCTCTCCCAAGCTCCAACCGGTTTTGCTACAGCAACTACACCATCTCCTTCTTTGAATGCTTGTAACTCCTAGCTCCATGGTCCAAATTCAATTTCAAGACCACCATTCTTCTAGTTGGAGCAAGCTCTACTCTTCTATCTTTTCAAATCTTTAAAAGCCTCATTTCGGTGCCATGGAGATTCACCATGTAAGGAGCTTGAGTCTATATATTTGTGCCTTGTTGATCACCCTTGCTTCAAGGTAAGGAAAAACCAAAGAAAACTTCATTTCCTTCACTTTTGTTGTTGACCGAAAATTCACCATGTAATGGTGTTTTCTCTTGCCCATTCATAGCTCATTCCAATCATTCAAGGACTTGGTGGGAACCTCTCTTGTTGCATATTCAAGTTTCCCTCTCAAATTCTAAAGATAAATATCATTTTAGTGTATTAAAACACTTATGCTAAACTAGGGTTTGTATATGAGTAAGTGTGAATTCTTAAGCTCATTACCCTTATATGTGTATTGATTAGAAAGTTGACAAGTGATCAAACTCCTTGCTGATTTTCGGTACAAGGAAACAAGAAAGAAGAAGTTTGAGAGGAAAAGAGGTAAACAAACTATCTCAATGTAGTTTAAATGCCTTAGGAAAAATGAGCTTGATTTGCTTAATAAAATACCTAAGGAGCCAATGGTGAATGACCTAGTAAAATGCTCTCAAGGAAATTATCAAAGGGCATATGTGTTGTTGTATGTAATTGTAGGTCAAAGGCATTATTTATGTGGGAAATTCAGTGTTTAAGGTTTATGCAATTTAAGGGCCTAAGAGCCATGTTATTTAAGGGCCTAAGTGCCAAGCAATTGATTATGCACCATATTGTGATGTAGTGTAAATTTGGTGAAGTTTTGTGTGTGAGAATATTCTTGATGGATTTAGGTGTTCTTGAATGTCTAATGGTGGAAAACAATATGTTTTGGTATGTCAATGTGCTAGGAGAACCTATGGCAAAATTTGGGTAATGTATAAGAAGTTCTAGGTGTTTAAAAAGAGTTTTGGTGAGTTTGGAAGCGTTGTGAATGATTAAGTGCTTTACTAGGGAAAGAAAGGTGCAAAAAGTTTAGGCACTATCTTTGAAGTTCTAGGTATACAATGAGTGATTTTGAGGATGTATTAAAGTCTTGGAGAAGTTGTTTAAGGTTTAGGTAATGTTGATGTACAAGGAATGAATGATGTTTAGGTAAGGATATGAGGAAGGAATTTTAAGAAGGTGTGAACAAGTAAATTTAGTTAGTAAGAAATGATGTTTTGGAGATGATGTTATGATGGTGAAGAAACATTCTTGGCATAGTGGTTATCATAGGTATGAAAAACCACATGGAGAAACTAAGGAGAAAACATTATAAGTGTTAGGAATTTGGTAAGAAAAGAGTAAGTGTTTATGGAGTTATAAAATGAGTTTTATGGATGTTATATGAAGGGTTAAATGTGCCAAATGATGTTAGAACACATTAGGAGGCTTGAGGAAAAGTTGGGAAGAAGTTTGACAAGTTTTGGACAAATCCTGGTGGCGTCCGACCCAGGGGGCCGACCCAAGTTTGGGTCGGACGGCCTCTGTTAGACTCCAGTAAGTGGTTCTGGAACGGTCCGACCCAGAGGACTTGGGTCGGACATGGGTCGGACGGGTGAGTTTAAAAGACGGTAAAGTTTCTGGAGTGGTCCGACCCAGAGGACTTGGATCGGACATGGGTCGGACGAAGTAGAATTTTTCAAATCCGAAAGTTACTGGAAGGGTCCGACCCAGTTGGTTGGGTCGGACGACCCAAAACATGTAAAAAAAACAAACTAAGTGTGGTTTAAGTAGTAAACCCTAGTGGGTATAATGATGACAACCAAGGTGTGAGTTTAAACAAAAGAAAACGTGTCATTCAATCGTGTAAAGTGTTTAGTAAACCGGAACTTAGTAAGTAATTAACCGACATTGTCAATCATGTCTAGGAGCTACATTTGGTGGGACTCGTATGCAGCAAGGACCAAGGTATGGTTTTCTTGCAACCTGTGTCCTACCGGATTACACCGGCTTGTATGCCAATGTGCTTTTCTGTTTGGTTGCCACGTTGTAAGATAAAACATGTAATGAGTTTATAGTAATTCATTTATGTGGTGTGTTCAACTCCGATACCATTTAACCTCGAAAGTGTTAACCTTAGCTAACTAAGTCTAGGACCACATGAGAGTTCGGTATTCGGATTAAACGACCCGAACCATGGGACGTTCTAACCACGGCTATGCGTGTGTTAATTGTGTGATATTTGTGTGTGTATGTAAGGACCTCCCTCGTATGTTTAACCCAGTTGTAATATTGTATGGTGTGTGGATGTGATAGACTCCATAGTGGGGCTCTAACTAATATCTAAAAGTAAATATGTACTAACAGGGGTGAGGAATCCGGTTGGGCCGGTCGCGCGTTGTTTGGGAGTGGGTATCCTTTTTAGCCTTACCCTCCTCTCTGTTATGGTTGTTTCCCTCACGGGCTACGATCTCCCATTAGCTTACTCCAAAGCTTAGCTATTCTGACTTATGATCGGTTTAGGGGAACATGTGTTTATGTGTGTGTTCGGGTCACTAAACCCGAACCATCTTAACTTAAGTTACTCGTCCGACTATTAGGACGGTAATGAGTGTTGTATAACGAGTTTCATGAGGGTAACATCATTCTCTAGGCTCACAAGTGAATTAACTATGTTTGGGTCGGTTCCTAAGAGAACCGTTCCCGTTATGTTATGTGTTATTGTTGTACTGCAATTCCCATTGCGATGTTGTTATGTGCACGTTGAAACGTGAAAAGTGTTGTTATGTGGTTGTATGTTATATGTTGTAAAATGTGGAGTATATGGATCATGGATATGAATCCCAGTTTGTGATAAGAGCGTTTAAGGATAACTCGATTAATGGGTAAGTGTCGTCTATTAAGGAAGTAGCTCCATTAGAGGAGAAACACTCTAGGGGTAATGAACACCATGAGTGACTTATCAAGTAAGATGTGTTATCTGTTTGTTGAGCCCATTGAGGTGGAATGTTATGTGTTGTGTGTTTATAGTTTACATGCATGATTCAAATATAATCAACCGCATGCTAAGACGACAATTAGTTGTGCGTGGCCCGGTAGCATGCGGGCTGCGGGATTACCATACCAGCAAAGGTGCTGAGCCCCTTGGGGGCCACCCTTTCTCTTCTTTTTCCTATTTCAGGTACAAGGAGCTGGAAGCCGTTCGAGAGTAGGACGGGGTAGTCGTTTGTACATGGGTAATCATTTTAGGTATATTTGTACAGTAGGTGTAGTAAGACCGAAATTGTAATCGGCATTAGTTTGTGAATACTCGGTACAGTTGGAAGGTATGTGTATGTTTTGTTGTTAATGAAAAAGGGATAGCAATGTGTAGTCGCTCAGGAATCTAGTCCATTAGACCGATACAATGTATATGTAATAGCCTTGTTAGCCACGTGGGTGGTTAACGGCGTGTAACACCAATGAGTTAAGTAATGTGATGAAGTATGTTTTTCCGCTGCAGTAGTTTGTTGTAAGTGTGTTAATGTTGGATGGGGTGTTACAGAAATGAACCATGAAAATCAACCAAATCAACCAGAACACCGTGCCCTCTCTGATTACCACCAACCAGATACCGAAGGAAGGGCATCAGCCATAGTTCTCCCCGAACTAACACCGCTAGAAGCCGGACGATGGACTTTCAAAACCCACTACATCACCGCCGTCCGGGATTTAGGCAAGTTTAGTGGAGCAAATCCTGATGAAGCCCCAAATCATTTAAGTCTCTTCCTAGACTTCTGTAATTCCTTTGGTCAAACCGGCAACGTCAAAGAAAGAATCCGACTACAACTATTTCCTCACTCGTTGTCAGATTCAGCCAACAGGTGTGGTACCGAAGTCTTCCCCTCCCGATCAATCCATACATGGCTGCAAATGGCCCAGAAGTTTCTTGCCAAATACTACCCAACAAGTAGAACAAGGCAATTGATCGGAGAAATCAACACATTCTGTCAAGAACCGGGAGAAACGTAACGGTATACGACGCAGGGACAGATTCAAAGATATGCTGATGAAGTGTTCCCGCCATGGTCTCGACGATCAATCCCTCTGCCTGTCATTCTTCAATGGCCTGGATGATGGAACCCGACTACTCGTAAATTCCTCTACAGGAGGAAGTTTCATGATGAAATCTCCTCAAGAAGGGATGAAATCCTCGAAACCATGACGAGCAATACAAGACAGTGGACGAGATCCAAAGGAAGAACGCCACGAGCAGCAGGCCTACTCCATGTTGAGCCTACATATCATTTATCAGCTCAGATCTCGTCCCTTGCAAAGATGGTGGAAAAGCTAACAACATCACAGAACGAAATTGTAAAGACAATAGCTTCCCCACCTACAAATTCATCACCGAAGGATGTGCCATATGCGCCGGTCCTCATGAACTCATCAATGCGAAGGTAAAAACCAGTACGAAGATGTGAATTTCATAGGAAATCGCCCCGGTAATTCCTACAACAATAACTTCAACAACAACTATCCATGGAGAAATCACCCGAATTTCTCATGGAAAAACAATGACCAGAACCAAGACGGGCAGAAGAACAAAGTTCCAATACCTATCAGGGGAAACAGACCCCAACCAAACTCTAATATGGGTTATAGAGCACAAGGTGCCCCTCCAGGTTTCATCCTCTGTTGATCCCAAACCAGAACTCACAGAGATGATGAAGGTACATGTCTATGACTCACCAGAACCAGATTGGGCGCAAGAAGCCTTCAACCAAAAAATCGAAGGTAAATTCAATCAAATTGTAGAACATCTTGCTCGAATAAGACCGCCTGGGGCTCTCCCAAGCCTAACGGAGCCAAATCCAAGAGAGCAAGCCAAATGCATCTATGTGAAGGAACACAGTGAAGAAAAGATAGAGGTGGCCAAAACAGTTAAGGTTCCAGAACTTCACCCTTCCCTTCAAGAGTGGGTGATAGCAATCGAAACCTCAAAAGGAATGTAGCTGAACTGGAAAGCACCGCCAAAGTCTATAAAAATCGTATTCAGTTCGAGAATACCTACCATAAGGACTTGGTGGCCGGCTACGAAAATGAAAAGCTCGATTTTGAAGAAGAAGAAGAAGAGGTTAAGGCGATAACCTTGAGAAGCGGTAGAAAAACCGACGAGATTCACGTCCCGCAAAGGTCTGAAGAATCCAAAGAGGATAGTGAAGAAAGAGTTGAGGTTCCAACAGAAAAGACATCTCCCAGCATTCTTACTATTCCACCAGCTTCAAAACCTTTTCCACAAGAACCGCCTATACCATTTCCCCACCGACTCCAAAAGTAGAAATTGGATAATGAATATGGTAAGTTTTTGGCAATGCTGAAACAACTAAACGTCAACATACAGTTTGTAGACCTCATTGCCTGAAATACCCCGAACTTGAATATAGGGATTAAAATTAATCTAATACGTATTTAAGGGCCTAATGGTACCTAATTAATACTAGTAAGGAAAAATAAATCCAAAAGAATAAATAGACTCTTAAAAAGTGGAAAACGCTAAATAAGCGTTAAATAACCATAGGAGGTATGAGACCTCGGTTAGAGTATTATATGGATTCTAAAGGTTTAACAAGACCTAAATAATATATGGGAACAATTCCCGAAGAAAACGGATCCAAATAATGTATTAAAACGCAAATAGAGCTTTAGAGCATGTTTTTCGAGAAAACCCAAAAACGTGACTCTAAGTGGTCAAATAGACCCGTAAAAACTATAAATCATTAAAAATAATTATTAAGCATTTATGGGAGCTTAATAGTTAATAAAAAATAATCAAACGAGGAAATTCTGGAAAACGGGCCGGTAAGTGAATAGTACCTAAACCGAGTAAAATAACGAGCGTCTTCTGTAAAAGACGAAAAACGCTCCAGCTAGTATAACTGTAGGGGGCCGGTTTTTATCAGTCAAATAACTCCCTCACACACACATGTAACTAGCTAATCAAATAAGAGAGCCAAAAAGCAAAAAGGCAATAAAGTAAAGACTACTTTATTCCCTTTCCTCTCACCTCACTCTCACAATTCACTCACCTCTCTTTCCTTACTCCCCTCCACCGAATTCTCCCTCTCTCTGCTGGAATGGCGATTTTTGGAGCTCCCCACAACAACCATGGCTACTCCATCTTCTTCCTCATGCTCCATCCTCATGTAAGCTCCAAATCGAAAACAAATTACATATTTGAACTCCCCTCATTCTCCTCTATCATCCTCTCTTTTCAAAATTCGAAAAGGATGAATTTCATCTCCATGGGTTTTCCCATTTGAAGAGAAAAGCACACCATTTTGGAGCTTGGAGTCTCCTCTTTCCAACAAGGTAAAAATCTACATGAAAAACTCATGTTTTCCCCACCTTACTTCATAACAGATTTTTGCCTCTTTGTAATGCCTGTTTTCTCTCTCTCTTTTGAGCATAATATCAACCTTGCAATGGTGGTGGATTCACCTTCTTGAACCAAGGGCTAAAACCCCTTCTAAAACTCTCCAAAGGTAAACCCTAGAAATTTCATTTCAAACACTTCAATGAATTGGCATTAATTTAAGGGTTAGTATATTAATTGTAGTGTTTTGTGTTCATTGGGAGTGATATTCCCCACATGGCCGATTTGGGCAAGAAAGGAAGAAGGAGGAGAAATGAGAAAGAAGAAGGAATTAAAAGCTCAAGGTAAGAGCTCCTTCCTAATGTTAAGTTCTAATTGCATTAGAGTAATGGGAATGGGTGAACTAATTAAGGAACCCAAAATAATGTATTAGTAATATAATGTGGAAGTTTGAGTAATTGTGCAATAGTATGTGAATTGTAGGCCTTGGAGCCAAATGGTTGTGTATGAGTATTAGTATTGATGTTTGATGGAGTATTGGTTTATTGGGATGGATTTATATTTGCTTAATTGCTGGTAGGACCCTTGTATGGGTGTGGCTAGTTTAGGAATGAATTTGATGAGAATTTGGTATGTATGGCCAAGTAAGTAAGAAAAGTAGATGAACTATGGCCAAATTTGGTAGGAATATGTACATGTAAGGATGACTTGGTGAATGGGAGAACCAAGGTGTATATTGGATTGAGTAGGTATGTTTAGTGGTGATGAGGTTGGAGTTGTAGTTTGAGAAATAAAAGTGTAAAGAATTTGTAGCGAAGAGCTATCAAAGTGCATTGTGGAACTAGGAAGAATTAGGGTGTAAGAATTGGTAAAAAGAGTGTTGGACTTGGGTATAGATGTGTAATTGCTTGGAAATGTGTTGGGATGCTAGGAGTGACATTGGTAGAGGAAATATTTAATGGTAGAAGTTGGGTTAGAAATCTGTAGCATAAGTAAAACAAAAACTGTTACATTTGTTGGAAAAGAGGTGAGGAAGTTGTGTAAGTTGATTGATGGATTGAGTAAGGAGTTGGGTGGATGAACTAAGGCAATTTGAAGGGCCTAAGAAGTGTTAAAACATGTGGGATTAAGTGTAGGAACAATGGGGAAGTAATGGGTAAAAGGTAGAACTGGAAACAGAAATAAAAATGCAAATACTGGGCCGGACCGACCTTGGGACCGAACTTGCAAGGTTGGTCGAGCCTAGATTTACAAAGACGGGAAAGCTTCTGGAATGGACCGAACTTGCGACCGGACTTGCAAGTTCGGTCGGACCAGAAAATTCTCCCGTCTGTAACCTACTGGAATGGACCGACCTTGCGACCGGACTTGCAAGGTCGGTCGACTCAAAAATTTCCCGTCTTGTAAGCTACTGGAGTGGACCGACCTTGCGACCGGACTTGCAAGGTCGGTCGGGCTAAAAATTTCATCAGGTAACTTACTGGAATGGACCGACCTTGGGACCGGACTTGCAAGGTCGGTCGGCCCTGTAATTTTCCAGCGTATTACCCTACTGACTTCGACCGACCTTGGGACCAACCCTGGGTAAGGTCGGTCGAGTCAAAACTTACAAAAAAAAACTATAAGACTATGGTTAGTATATATATATGTATATGTATACCCACTTATACATATATGCGTATATATGTAAGTATACCATTGTTAAGCAATAACATGAAAAGTAAGTAAATAAAATGTAAGTATAAGAATGTGAAGACTTAGTAAGTATGAGTTAGGAAGCGTAAGGGTAACCGAATTAAATTAATGATAGTTAGACTAATTATTCGGTTGTATGTATATCATAGGATTTGAATTGTGAACACCAGAGGAACGTTGGGATACAAGTACAATGGTGAAGGTATGATTTCGTCATGCCCTGTATCCTAATCTGGTTACCCCGATTTGTGTGCTTATTTGACCACCTAATAAGATAAATGCATGAATCGGATTATATTGCATTTACTTGTGCTTGTTTACATTGTTCTCGATATTTGTCTTGAACAATAGTTTTGTATAATTCATGAAATATATGAATGATGATGATGTGTAATTGTACTTGTAGCGCACTTGTGTATTGTATTGTGATTGTATGGATGTGTATATGAATAATGTATTTGTGTATTGGTTGGATGTTGACTTCTACTAATTCCTAACTACCTAACTCCTAACTTAAGTGAGTAAATTGGAATGAGTAGAAGTCCGATATAGCTTCGGCCACGCGTGAGGATGAGGAGACACAAGAGGTTGGATCCGATTCCTGACTCTTAAACTGGTCTGCGGCGCAAATCCCTTAAATGGGTAGCATCCCGGATTGGTGAGTCAAGTAAATCCCGTGGTGGGACGGAGTAGTCCCCGGGCCGGAGGTCCCGACGACTTAACATGAGTAAGAGTAAGAGTAAGTATGTATGTATGAGTATGAGTATGAGTATGTATGCGTATGTATGGAGTAATGAGTAAAAGAGTAATCTCCACCCGATTAACCCGGGTGGATCAATGAAGCTAACAAGAACTGTACCTTGTGTATGTAATGAGTATGTGTACTTGGAAGAAGGTAAGTATGTATTGGATGGTTATATTGTATTCCTTGTATGTAATGAGGTGTATGTATGTATGCTTGCGTAAGTATTATTGTACTGTGTATAAGAGCATGTATGCATGTATGTTTGAATGAAAATGAACTGCATGTATTCGACCAAGTGGTCGGCGTACCATCACTAGTACGTGGGGTATGCGGTTATCATGCGCAGCGAAAGCTGACCCCCTAGGGGGAACGTTTTTAGTGTGCAGGTACCCGGAGCGGATGTGGTCAAGGTAAGAGACCGGCGGCACACCCCTTGTACTTAGAAAGTACGTAGTTGTGGGTAGATGTAGACTCTTAATGAGTATGTATGAACTTGGAAGAGATATTATAATTGTATAAGGATCCTAGTAGACTCGGTTAAGTATATGGTATTGTATGGATTATGGGAGGAGTAAGTATTAAATGGAGCATGTTGTATTTGATTGATGAATGGAGTATGTATTATAGATGTGTAGTACTCGGGATTCCGGTCCATCAGACCGATGTTGTATGTAGAGTAGTAGCCTTGCAGTCACGTGGGTGACTAACGGTATTGTCATCCCACTGTAGTAAGTATGTACCCGCTTTATGTATCTAAGGAGATTTGGATGGTAAGCATTGTTTTAATGGTAGGGGTGTTACAAAAAGTGGTATCAGAGCCAAGTGTCGCTCTGAAGACTGGAAATACCGAGTTAGGAATTGGAAGCTTAGCTTAGGGCCAAGGGCTGAGAGTTAGCATTAGATATGCTCGTTAGGAACTACCGGTGAGTACCGGATACCTACAATACCAGTCCCGCCCGCCGCGAACCCCATTGTATAACTTGGGAAAGGACGCCAGAGAGAAGGAAAGTCCTCTCATACTCGGGGAAACCCGATCTGGCAGTTGTGAAGCAACCACACAGTAACAAGAACGGATATATGGTAAATTCCAAGGAGTGGAAGACCCGGAGATAGATCCTGGCTAAACAACAATACCCGCACTCAGCGGCGGTTGAACGAGCACTCCAACCACGAGGAGGCTGCAACTTACAACAGCATGGGGCGACGTGCTCAGCAGTCGCGAGACCTAGCTAGTCAGCCAGCAGCAGGAAAGAAGCACTAACTGTGCAATGAAATGGAAAAAGGAGTAATAAACACAACCCGAGACACAAGTCTATGGGATAGTAATACTTGAATAATACCATCAACGGTATGCTAGCTGACTAAGGACATAGTCGGAAGCGGTTAACTCCAAAACTATAACGCCATTAAGGTTGCAGTACCTGGCCAATATAGCTCAACCACTACAAGAACAACCATGAGATATAATCCAATAGGACTACAAGAGTAGTGCCTAAACAAGCTAAGGCTCAATAACCGCAATAAATGTGTGGAAGCGAGCCACAAGGAACGACACTAAACCAAATAGAACGGGACCTCCAAGGAGTGGAGAAATACCCAGATCCACGGCAGCCATGTCTAGACCACCAAGAAGCTACCTAAGGGATTGAGTATACCAATTATAGATCAATAAGATCGAGGGAAGAGTCAACAAGACTAACAAATACGAGTGGAAACCATACCGTGATCGGTATATGGTTACTCGAAAACCACCAGTACCACGCACTTGCCACGCAAGTGCACGATGCAGTGAGAACATGAAATGTGAAGGAGCACTAACACGTCACAAGTACATAGTAATGTACGGTGACCGTAATGAAACAGCCACAGGATCACACATCCTAACAACCAGACGTATGAAACCTTGGGAAGGCTTAACGGCCCGACCACTGTATTTCGAACATACCAGTCAGCGAGAAGCTGGACTTGGTCAAGATTTCGAACATGGCTATGCCATGAAGAACTTCTTTTAACACCGAACCATAACTTTCAAACCAAGTTTTCTTCCAAAACCACAAACCTCCTTTTAAAACCTTTGATTTAAAAACCGGACCAACAAAATTACGGTGAGTATCATGGAATGATACAAGGGAGTTGACAACAAATACTTCACCTAGGCGTGTGATGAACACCACGAGTGTACCCAGTTACGGGATGTGGGACAACCGCACTCCGAAGGAGCTTGCGGGCCTGACAAATAGTTAGGTAAGTGGTAACGTATCAACATGGTACCCCACGTATGTACACATGTAGTGAACGACACACGGGAAGTAGTCAACTCCGTTCTACGGACCATGAGTGAGTTCAATCAGAACAGCTGGACACCTCAAACGATCAAGTATAAAGGAACTCAGAGAATCCATCTGAAGATGAGGAATAAGAACTAAGGAAGTGCAAAGAGCACAAACTAGTAAGCATAGACATTGGACATGTCTCAGGACATCAAGTAAATATATGACAGCTGGAAAGTATACCTAGCCTAAACACAGTAAGGCAATCGCCTAACGTGAACACCACGAGGCTCAACAAACGGGACAGGGTTCCCAAGAGCGATCACAAGATTACCATTGAATATAATCCATTATCGAAGAGGATATTTAACCTAGACTCAAGCACTAGGAGCAAGTATAAACGGTCTACCCAACGACGGGAGACGTTATAACCCAAAGGGAATCGCTTAAATACAATACCACAACGCGGTATAGTGATAACATCATAACATTAGCCGGATGCAACGGCATAACCTAACAACACCCAGGAGCAATCCTCGAAGGGTGTCTGAGTTAACACCAATCGAACAAAGCGTCATGGAGAGAGCATAACAACCAGAACGAACATTCGGTTAGGACACCGAAGGGATTTCACTTAACAGGAAATACCCTGAACTACAAGAAGGCACTAATTAGCACCAGCTTGCCTAAAGGGTCTCCTATGAACGGAAGCGTGATGTCACGACTTACCATGGAGCCTGGTAATACCTCCAACCTATGGGGTATAAATGAAGTGGAAACATGCGTAAGCAGCTTGCCCAGAGCATAGCTTGCAGCAGTAAGACTTAAAAGTCATCAACCAACTATATTATGTAAACCTTAACGGCTGCATAACCCACATCATTTGATAACAAGACTTGCAAGAGATATTGTCTCATACGACAAGAAATCAACAATTGGACCATCAATTCAAACCCAACATTCTGAGTGGTTTGGAGTAATGGTCAACTCAGCGTCAATGTCACTAGAGCATCAGTCTAGCATACAGTTGGCAAGCTTTAACTACCTTCATGCCTTCTGTAGCAATGGTACGCAGAGGCATAAGAATCGCGATAACGCCAATATTGGCCTAGTCCAATTTGGATACACGAGAAACCACCCAAGGGAAGGTACCCCTATTAACCGAAGACCACAATGCGGTGATGATGTGAACCCTTAGAAAAGGCTTCCATCTAGTATAACAATAAAACCACACAATAGATACTGCCAAGGGGTGATGGAATAAGGCAATGAGATTTCCAAACCATTACGACTTAAAGGAGTAAGCATACTCCATATGCACCCAAGCAAGTGGTGAACCATTGTGTAAACACTACATAGCAAACTTGTCATAAGACCTATGAGTGGAAACAAGCCTCTCAACAAGAAATTTCATTTACCAATGACAGAGTACTCTTCAATTGGAGAACGGGACCAGAAAGCCCTTGAAGCTTCATGGGATATCCCGGTGATGTACACACAAGTAAAACTACAGAGCTAGAGCCTATAACCAATGCTCAGCATTATGGAAAGACAATAATTGTCAAAACAATCAATGTGAATGCACATTGAAAACCATGAATGACCAACGCTCAAGAGAGCTAGTAACCCGATAAATTACTTTATCCATTGGCAACCAAGACACTTGGTAAATTGTATCATAAATGATGATGGAATGTGAGGTAAGTTAACCTACGCATGAAACCTAAAAGGGGAGAACATCTCCACATTGGGAGGATGTTAATATTGCGGTATGCTACAACAACCGTCATACACACGAAAAATTGGAAACCCCAGGGTATTCATACCATAAGGGAATGGTGCCAATGAAATGGCAATGAGTAAAGAGGAACTATCACAGTAACAGAAAACAGTACAAACATGTTGTATAATGAGTAAGAATACGGTGCGCAACAAGCGACCGATATGAGGAAGTAGCAGATAATGACACGGAGTATAAGTACGAAATGACAGGCAGAAATATTCCTTCCTATCACATAAGTGACTTACTGCCAAGCGTTTACGCCTCTGCACTCTGTATGACTGAGTGTTTTGGTATTGCACCTGTGCAGCTAATGATCTAATGAGATGGCTAGGGATATGGAGAATGTAAACCGTAGTAAATCTTTCCTTTCGCCACGAACATGGCACTAGCCAGTTGAGCAAGCTTAGCAACTAACCGTGCGGCCTAAAGGCCAAAGAAGCACGAAGAGTGTACACACACTAACAATCACAAGATGTGAATTCCATTGGAGTAAAAGGTGAAAGGAGACATATCAAAGTCACTAGGACCGACGCATAGAAATGCAAGGTCATACAAGTAAAGAACACTTGTACTGAACCAGAAGAACTGGTATAATTTAGAAGCTAGTGACAACAGAGGAAGCACTACAGTTAAGTGGTGACTTAACCTCGCCTGACAATAAGTCGGAGGAACTGAACGAATAATCGTGGAAGCACAAATAGCATGTGCAGCAGATTACCAGAGAGCTGGTGTTATACCCAAAATTTCAACCCCCCTAGTAGTCTCAAAGGTATACGTGTTATAAAGGGCAAAATGGTCAAAGTGCACCAATGCAGGATTTTCCAGGGACATTCTCGGGATTTTCTATTTTCATATGACTTGTACATCATCACCAAACAATTCCAAATATCGTAGTCATTATGAAAGGTATTTCATGATTTTCTGATAATATTTATTCTGGAAATTTAGCTTTTAATTCATATTATAAGCTAATTTCTTAATTATTAACACATGAAATAACCTCAAAATAGATATAATAAAAGGTTTCCAAAATTAAATAAAATTGTCACATGGTTAGCATGACTACATACAGTCATAAACCTGAAATTATTTTATTTGGAACCTTAACCCAAAATATAAAAGAGAAATTCAATCATTTTGCAATTTTCTCTCTCCTATTGAAAATACCGAAATCAAAAAAACGTCATGAAATTTTAACACAAGATAGAGGATGATTATTAGAGACTAATGCCGTTGGAATTTCGTTATTTCGACTTTCCAATAATAAGTTATGAACTATGGGAGATTCCAGATTGTGAGATTTTTATCTAATCGGTTTATTTATCAAAATAACCGATTCCAACTCTCAAAATTCTTAAAATTCATCCTTTACCTTCAGTTAAAATTTTATAATTTTTATCGGCCTGCAACATATTTTAAAAAATCAGATTCCCTTAGAGCACAAAATTAGGGTTTTAGATAAAAATCTTTTGTTCTTCAACATGGCCTTGCTCTTTCTATAAAAGGACCTTCCAAAAACGACCTAGGGAAGAGGAGATCATCCCCAAAGTCAGAGAACTCAGCCGTCAACCTACTTCCAACGTTTTTGCAACCCCGAGCCTCGAATCTATCAATACCGAAATCATCCCGAAATCACCAAAAAACACATTCCTTCTTCTCCCATTGAGATTCCTAGCACCAAAAACAAAAAATACAGAAGCAAACCGTGGCTAACAATACAAGGAAGAAGGAGCCAGAAGCTTGGGTCAAAGTCGAACCGGATTGGCCATCAACGAAGCTCTCGAAGATTCCCGACGTGAAGGAACAATCAAATCCCGAAGTCAAAACAGGTTGGAATTTTGACTTCTTTAACCCCTCTGGTCAGAATACACTTATGTGTGAAATTTCTAATCGAATTGACTTTTTATTGCTTCTGAATTAAGGTTTGTTTGTGTTTCTGTCTAATAACTTGTTAACTAAGTTTCGTATTAATTTTGACTTCAAATTGAATTCTTTCAATCACTAACGTCTTGTACATCTTTCAGGCTACACACCCATAAAATTTGAGCCAAAAACACCTTCGGGAACAGCCTCAACGCCGCCGTCCGAGGGCGGTCCGCACCCACGGACGTCATGTCCGGGGTCCCAGACTCCCTGTCCGTAAGCCCGGACGCCCACGGACGGTGGCGGGATTTTAAAAAAAATTCAAATTTAGGTTTTCTAATAATGTGCGGGCCCACAGACAGCCTGTCCGTGGCCCCGGACTTTGCAAATTTTTGTTTTCCTTTTAATTTCGACTCTTCTGTATAATTAGGTTAACTGGGGTCCGTAGTCTCGGACATGGGGTCCGTGGCTACGGACTTAAGCAAAATTCGACCTAATTCTGCCTCCGAAACCCTAGTTTAGGTAGCTTTTAAGTTCACTTTAATTTTCTGTCAAAAAATGCTAAAAAACACAAAAACAGAAGCTCGCGCACTTAGGTTAAAACGACTCGTAATAAGCCGTTAATAAACCAAGTAGAGGAAAAACGACCTAGGAAGGGTAATGAAAGTAATTGAACCCTAAATAAGTCGAATATCAAGCCCCCGAACCCGAACTCTCCTTTCCTAATTTGATCTAGGTTAAAATTAGGTGGCGACTCATAATAGGTTCCAGTGAGCTAGCTTAGGTTTTAATAATTATTGTTTTTATGACATAGTTATTAATCTTAGGTTATAAGTGGACCTAAAACCCGACTAGATCCCAATCAACTTAATCCACATAGGATAGGGTTTAAAATCGAGGCTCACAGCTGGTTATAAATCGTAAACTCATGGAGTTCAAACACGGTAAAAGAATACCGCAATTGTTTAGTAAACCTTATTCCCATAATAGACGGATAAGAAGGTGATGTATAGCGCATTAAGGATAACAAGAAGGGTGAATAACCCGAGTATCAGGGTCGCGCAGCAGAAGCTAGTGGGCCCTAGCTAGGAGATAATATACCTAGTAAGTATAGCAAAATGGCTATTAATGCCTTGAAGCCTAATAGGCTAGAACCGAATTAATGATGAGTTAAGTAGACTCCTATAGAAATCCTTGGTGCAAAGACTAAACCATTGGTATGGTTAAGATCCCTTTGACCAGAGCATATTGTATAGTATACGGTAGTGAAGCTAAACGCTTCAGTTTGCCCAGACCGATTAAACCAAAGTTTAATAATAATAACATATGGTAGATTACGTGGGCGTAATCCCTTTTAAGGGGGTAGAGCGAAAACCCGCTTAATATAAGTTTTGTAAATAAAACACATAAACCGTAATGTGCATGGCACAAATGAGAATCGAATCGATGATTGATACTATGTTAAATAAACATAAGTATTCATTCATATTGTAATCATGGTAACTAGGCATTAGACATGCAAATACCATAGGAGGAATACACCCATCTTGTAACACCAATGCAAGAGTATTAGTAAAGAAAAGTAATGAGTAGTGGACGGAGCTCCACAAGTATTGTAGCCTTTGAAGAAGTAGTACGAAAGGAATGAGGATAGTAGATGAATGAAGTTTATGAGTAGTGGAATCGTAAGTAAAATATTTGAAGCAATTGAAGTCAACTAAATCTTATAAGTATAGTATTCCTTAGTTAGAATATTGGAGATGATGGTGAGTAATGGATGGAAGTGGTGAAGGTTGATGAAATGAGCATTAGGATTGAACCATGGAGTAAAGCATTTGGGAAGTAGAGTGAGGACGATTGATGGACTGATTCCATCCTTTGGAGATGTATGAATTTAATTACGACTAGAAAGAGTAAAAAGATAGAAAATGAAAACAATTAAATTATTTGTTTGATTGAATCTATGTGGGAAGTCGAACTTGATCCTGATCAGATCAAGGGAAACCGAACACAAATTGGAGCGGAAAGATAGTTCAACACTGGTGCTATCACATCAGGGTCGAACGATTCTTGAAGCTCCCCTCAAGTGGTCACAAGAATCACGCATAGGATAGAAGTAATGAATGTAACTTGAAACTTGGAGTTGGATGCTTTAGAAAGATTCTAATTAGCTGTTGGGAAGGATTTTCCTTAGATTGAGAGTAAGGATTTGGCTAGAAGCTTAACCGGAAAAGATAGTAGTGTAGTAGGTTGTATTATTCCAAGGGCAGCGGGACATAAAGGAGTCCTGTGTCTAGATGACCTGAGTGCCTGCGGGATTGTAATGTGTATTGCATTGCTTTGGGGATAGCTTTCCACTGTATGTATGTATATAAATTTTGTAATAAGGAACCGGATGGTTGGTAGTAATGCAGAATGGAGTAACTATAGTACATTGGTATGGTATGGTATGTAGAGACCCCGAGTAATGGATTTGGGAATGGTAAGGGGGAAGAAGGTATGGCTTTGGTATTAGACACGTAAGAATGAGTAAGCATTGTAAACCTAGAACCTCGAACAACTTTGAGGACAAAGTTCTTAAGGGGGGTAGATTGAAATACCCCGAACTTGAATATAGGGATTAAAATTAATCTAATACGTATTTAAGGGCCTAATGGTACCTAATTAATACTAGTAAGGAAAAATAAATCCAAAAGAATAAATAAACTCTTAAAAAAGCGGAAAACGCTAAATAAGCGTTAAATAACCATAGGAGGTATGAGGCCTCGGTTAGAGTATTATATGGATTCTAAAGGTTTAACAAGACCTAAATAATATATGGGAACAACTCCCGAAGAAAACAGATCCAAATAATGTATTAAAACGCTAATAGAGCTTTAGAGCACGTTTTTCGAGAAAACCCGAAAACATGACTCTAAGTGGTCAAATAGACCTGTAAAAACTATAAATCATTAAATAATATTATTAAGCATTTATGGGAGCTTAATAGTTAATAAAAATAATCAAACGAGGAAATTCCGGAAAACGGGCCCGGTAAGTGAACTGTACCTAAACCGAGTAAAATAACGAGCGTCTTCTGTAAAAGACGAAAAACGCTCCAGCTAGTATAACTTTAGGGGGGCGGTTTTTATCAGTCAAATAACTCCCTCACACACACATGTAACTAGCTAATCAAATAAGAGAGCCAAAAAGCAAAAAGGCAATAAAGTAAAGACTACTTTATTCCCTTTCCTCTCACCTCACTCTCACAATTCACACACCTCTCTCTTTCCTTACTCCCCTCCACCGAATTCTCCCTCCTCTCTCTGCTGGAATGGCGATTTTTGGAGCTCCCCACAACAACCATGGCTACTCTATCTTCTTCTTCATGCTCCTTCCTCATGTAAGCTCCAAATCGAAAACAAATTACATATTTGAACTCCCCTCATTCTCCTCTATCATCCTCTCTTTTCAAAATTCGAAAAGGATGAATTTCATCTCCATGGGTTTTCCCCATTTGAAGAGAAAAGCACACATTATGGAGCTTGGAGTCTCCTCTTTCCAACAAGGTAAAAATCTACATGAAAAACTCATGTTTTCCCCACCTTACTTCATAACCGATTTTTGCCTCTTTGTAATGCCTTGTTTTCTCTCTCTCTTTTGAGCATAATATCAACCTTGCAATGGTGGTGGATTCACCTTCTTGAACAAGGGCTAAAACCCCTTCTAAAACTCTCCAAAGGTAAACCCTAGAAATTTCATTTCAAACACTTCAATGAATTGGCATTAATTTAAGGGTTAGTATATTAATTGTAGTGTTTTGTGTTCATTGGGTGATGGGAATGGAGTTTGGAAACTCCATTCCCCACATGGCCGATTTGGGCAAGGAAAGGAAGAAGGAGGATAATGAGAAAGAAAGAAGGAATTAAAAGCTCAAGGTAAGAGCTCCTTCCTAATGTTAAGTTCTAATTGCATTAGAGTAATGGGAATGGGTGAACTAATTAAGGAACCCAAAATAATGTATAGTAATGTAATTGTGGAAGTTTGAGTATTGTGCAATAGTATGTGAATTGTAGGCCTTGGAGCCAAATGGTTGTGTATGAGTATTAGTATTGATGTTTGATGGAGTATTGGTGGTTGGGATGGATTAATATTTGCTTAATTGCTGGTAGGACCCTTGTATGGGTGTGGCTAGTTTAGGAATGAATTTGGGAGAATTTGGGTATGTATGGCCAAGTAAGAAAAGTAGTTGAACTATGGCCAAATTTTGGTAGGATTATGTACATGTAAGGATGACTTGGTGAATGGGAGAACCAAGGTGTATATTGGATTGAGTAGGTATGTTTAGTGGTGATGAGGTGGTAGTTGTAGTATGAGAAATAAGAAGGTGTAAAATCTGTAGCGAAGAGCTATCAAGTGCATTGTGGAACTAGGAAGAATTAGGGTGTAAGAATTGGTAAAAAGAGTGTTGGACTTGGGTATAGATGTGTAATTGCTTGGAAATGTGTTTGGGATGCTAGGAGGTGACATTGGTAGAGGAAATATTGAATGGTAGAAGTTGGGTTAGAAATCTGTAGAATAAGTAAAACAAAAACTTTTACATTTTTGGAAAAGGTGAGGAAGTTGTGTAAGTTGATAGATGGATTGAGTAAGGAGTTGGTGGATGAACTAAGGCAATTTGAAGGGCCTAAGAAGTGTTAAAACATGTGGGATTAAGTGTAAGAACAATGGGGAAGTAATGGGTAAAAGGTAGAACTGGAAACAGAAATAAAAATGCAAATACTGGGCCGGACCGACCTTGGGACCGAACTTGCAAGGTCGGTCGAGCCCAGATTTACAAAGAAGGGAAAGCTTCTGGAATGGACCAAAACTTGCGACCGGACTTGCAAGTTCGGTCGGCCAGAAAATTCTTCCGTCTGTAACCTACTGGAATGGACCGACCTTGTGACCAGACTTGCAAGGTCGGTCGACTCCAAAATTTCCCGTCTTGTAAGCTACTGGAGTGGACCGACCTTGCGACCGGACTTGCAAGGTCGGTCGGGCTAAAAATTTCATCAGGTAACTTACTGCTGAATGGACCGACCTTGGGACCGGACTTGCAAGGTCGGTCGGTCGGCCCTGTAATTTTCCCGCGTATTACCCTACTGACTGATTCGCCGACCTTGGGACCGACCCTGGGTAAGGTCGGTCGAGTCAAAACTTTACAAAAAAAAACTATAAGACTATGGTTAGTATATATATATGTATATGTATACCCACCTATACATATGTGCGTATATGTAAATCCCCAAGTTTCTAAGGAATGATTTATGTTGCTGTTTAAGTCTTAATAAGCTTATAAAGCACTTTTAAAAATCCTAATATTGGCATAAGTACATATAGGACCAGAAAAAGTCCTTAATAGCACTTCTTGTATTGTTTTAAAAGTAGCTAGCTAGAATGCTTCAATAACATTGTGACACCAAGCTAGTTGGTGATGCAGCAGCTAGCTTATTGTAGTAAACACACAAGTAGGTGGGTGCAGCCGCTTGGGAAAGCTAGCAAGCAAGTAGGTGACTCATCAAGCTAGTAAGCAAGTAGGTGACTCAGCAAGCTAGCAAGCTAGTAGGACGTCTAAGCACGACCAAGCTAGTAGGCAAGTAGGACGTCTTTAAGCACGAGGTGGCAAGCATGAGGTGGCAAGCATGAGATGGCAAGCACGAGGTGGCAAGCACGAGGTGTCAAATTAACATTGGTTAACACTAGGACCAATAGGAGCCCGACACCTATGCAGCCTAGTAGGAGGTGTCACCACACTATTAGACCACACCTTGGTCCAATGAGAATAGGCTGCTGCCCACCTCCCTTAGTCAGCCCATGTGTTGTCTTTCTTATATTAAGCCTTATTATGAGCCAATCAGAAGCTAGCAAATGGAGCCTAAGGTGTCACCACTTAGAAGTTTACTTAATCAAGGAGGAAATTGACAAGGATCAGCCCTTGCCTATAAATACCATCAGCCACTCCAAAATACTCCATCCAGCATCAATATTTCGTCCTTCATTAGGGAAGAAGAGAAATAAAGCTTACCTTGTTGTTCTTTTCTTGGCTGAGAGCAAAGAGAAGAAGAGAGATCCTTGTACCATCTTTACCTTTCCAAATCATTCATCCACCATTTAAACCCATTGTAATCAGTAAGAAGAAGGCAAAGAAGGAAGAACCCCATGTAGAAAGAAAGCTTAGAATGAGAAAGGAAGGAAGGGGGAGAAGCTCCATACCAATTCCAATCCTTGAAGTAAGGTGTTCCTAGAAGTTAACCATCCATTCCTAGCTGTTGGTGGCCGAAAATCAGAGAGAAACCAGAAACTCAGAACCACTCCATTTCCATGTCCAAGTTAGGTGCTCCAAAGTGTCTTAGGATGTCCTAGTTCCAGCAAGAGTTTCCAAGGTCTTAAAGAAGGTTTTCTTCATCAATTCTTAAGGTAACTTCAAGGTTACTATCCCTTCACAAATCTATATGTTTTCAAAGACTAGTACCTCTTTATGGATTATGTAAATTAGTTGGTATTTTGGGGCACAAAACCATTGAGTTGGAATAAGCTTTAAGGAAGAAAAAGGTGCTTTAAAGACCTAACCTATATAACCGAATACATGGGAGTTGATTTGTGATGTTTAAGTATGGTTTTAAGCTTAATTGATCTTGAAACTTATCTGGTTATATGTGTGTTATTGAGGCTGAAATTGTTATGGTTTGTTTGGTCTAACTTCATGGTTACCATCCCTTAATAAATCTGTATGTTGTACAGGAGTATTACCCCTATATTATCTAATTAAAATTCGTAGCTATTTATTAGCATAAAGCTAGAAGAGTTAGAAAAGTGTTTTAAGGAAGAAATGATGTGTTTGCAACCTACCTTTGATTACTGATTGCTTAAGAGTTTGTTTATGGTGTTTTGCTGCTGTTTAGTAAGTGGGAATAACCTAGAGGTAATTATGTTTGTTCTGGATATCTTTAGTCTAATCTGGTGTTGTTATAATCTAGGATAAATGGTGTCTTAAAGAGTTTTGTTTAATCACCAGATTTGTGAGTGGAATTCTAGAGCATTAATCAAGTGTTTTAGGTGCTTAACTAACCTAGAACCTATCTGATTATTATGGCCGAGTAACATAGGTGAAAGTATAGAATTTGTTAAAGATGTTAAGTGTGATTACTAGAAGAGCTAATCTGATGAATTAGATGTCTAGTACAACCGCTTTCAGTTGGAAGTTAATTAGTGTAAATTAGATGTGTCCTAGGGCTAAAAACATGATTGTTGATTATTCTGGTCATTAGCACCTATTATGGCAGAATTGGCCATGAACTATTAAAGAGATGTATAGCATGATTTTAGGATGAATATGATAGTTTAAACTAAGCTAGGACTTAAGGTCTTAAAGTCTATATGTTAGGAACTTATATGTACTGTCTTAGAAGGTTGTTTTATGGTTGGATCAACTCCTAAGCTAATCTGGTTAATATTGTGTTGTTATGATCGAAAATGTTAGGAACCAATTATGGTTTGATTCAGGTTGTAATCTATAGTTAAATTATGTCTTAAGCTAATCTAGATGAGATAGTTAATAATAGAACTGAAATGGATATGATTTGTTTGTTTGATCAAGACTTGTTCTTAAGGTATGATTTATGGTTGTTTGAATTGTTAAACTGAGGTATTTGATACTGTGTGATCTGGCCGAAGGTGCCATGTAAGATTATGTGATCATAGCCTTTCCTTAAGTGCTGTTTGATTATTATTATGTCCCTTATGTTTGAAAAATGGGCTTTGTTAAGTGATTTGACTGTTGATTCTAGTTATACTTTAAACTGTTATATTCTGATTAATGAGGATTCAATGAGTAATTCATTGGAATGGATTGTTGAGATATATGGCCATATGTGGAACTTGGGCAGTGACTGCCTCTTTATGATATATCGGACTCATGGTATGCCTTGGGCTTCATGAGATGCTTCATGGTTTCCTACACTATAGTTTAAAGGTACTATAGGGGGTGTGCACATCTTTTAGGGCCTGGAGTGCGTTTGGGAAAGGTTGGATCGCCTTAAAGATCGGGATTCGTCCCTTGAACCAATTAAAGGTTGGATCGCCTTAAAGATCGGGATTCGTCCCTTGAACTGGTTTGGATAGAAATGGAGGAGTTGAATGGATAATCAATTAAATGAATTGGATTATATCCTATCTAAGCATACTTGGACACCATGTTGTTATTACTTGAGTATTTGGGTGGTTAATTATCCTACTTGATATATATTGGTTGGTTATGAACTAAATATATCTGATGGCTTATTGATGTACTTAAACTGTTATTGTTAATACTTGAATTATCATGATAAGTACTTGGTCTATTCTGAATATTACTTGCTATTAAATGATTAAGAGTGGCTATGATCAGTGGCTATTTTGATATACTACTTCTTTTGATGGTAGCTTTGATTTTACTCAGTGTTGCTGATTTTTGGCATTATGCCCTGTGGTCCCTTCTCTGTGATTGTTTGAATGACCACAGATACAGGAAATGAAGATGACTTAAAGGAGCTCGAGAGTGTGGGCTAAGGGATTAGAGACTTTCACCCAGTCTTCTGGAGTTTTGGTTTTATGTTTTAAAGTCAGTTTGTAAACTTTGTTAAAATTTGGATATGTAAGTTATTAAGCCTTAGCGTTCACAGAAGTTGTGAACGTGGCGGTAGCGCCCCGCTAGTTTAATGCTTCCGCTACTACCACTTGTATATGTTTAATATGATAAGAAGATATAGGAATTTTGGGGCGTTACAGTATATATGTAAGTATACCATTGTTAAGCAATGAAAAGTAAGTAAATAAATGTAAGTATAAGAATGTGAAGACTTAGTAAGTATGAGTTAGGAAGCGTAAGGGTAACCGAATTAAATTAATGATAGTTAGACTAATTATTCGGTTGTATGTATATCATAGGATTTGAATTGTGAACACCAGAGGAACGTTGGGATACAAGTACAACGGTGAAAGGTATGATTTCGTCATGCCCTGTATCCTAATCTGGTTACCCCGATTTGTGTGCTTATTTGACCACCTAATAAGATAAATGCATGAATCGGATTATATTGCACTTACTTGTGCTTGTTTACATTGTTCTCGATATTTGTCTTGAACAATAGTTTGTATAATTCATGAAATATATGAATGATGATGATGTGTAATTGTACCTTGTAGCGCACTTGTGTATTGTATTGTGATTGTATGGATGTGTATGAATAATGTATTTGTGTATGTGGTTGGATGTTGACTTCTACTAATTCCTAACTACCTAACTCCTAACTTAAGTGAGTAAATTGGAATGAGTAGAAGTCCGATATAGCTTCGGCCACGCGTGAGGATGAGGAGACGCAAGAGGTTGGATCCGATTCCTGACTCTTAAACTCGTCCGCGGCCCAAATCCCTTAAATGGGTAGCATCCCGGATTGGTGAGTCAAGTAAATCCCGGTGTGGGACGGAGTAGTCCCCGGGCCGGAGGTCCCGACGACTTAACATGAGTAAGAGTAAGAGTAAGTAAGTAAGTATGAGTATGAGTATGAGTATGTATGCGTATGTATGGAGTAATGAGTAAAAGAGTAATCTCCACCCGATTAACCCGGGTGGACCAATGAAGCTAACAAGAACTGTACCTTGTGTATGTAATGAGTATGTGTACTCGGAAGAAGGTAAGTATGTATTAAATGGTTATATTGTATTCCTTGTATGTAATGAGGTGTATGTATGTATGCTTGCGTAAGTATTATTGTACTGTGTATAAGAGCATGTATGCATGTATGTTTGAATGAAAATGAACTGCATGTATTCGACCAAGTGGTCGGCGTACCGTCACTAGTACGCGGGGTATGCGGTTATCATGCGCAGCGAAAGCTGACCCCCTAGGGGGAACGTTTTTAGTGTGCAGGTACCCGGAGCGGATGTGGTCAAGGTAAGAGACCGGCGGCACACCCTTGTACTTAGAAAGTAAGTAGTTGTGAGGAATGGGTAGATGTAGACTCTTAGTGAGTATGTATGAACTTGGAAGAGATATTATAATTGTATAAGGATCCTAGTAGACTCGGTTAAGTATATGGTATTGTATGGATTATGGAGGAGTAAGTATTGAATGGAGCATTGTTTTATTTGATTGATGAATGGAGTATGTATTATAGATGTGTAGTACTCGGGATTCCGGTCCATCAGACCGATGCTGTATGTAGAAGTAGTAGCCTTGCTAGTCACGTGGGTGACTAACGGCATTGTATCACCCACTGTATGTAAGTATGTACCCGCTGCGTGTATCTGATGTGTAAGGAGATTGGACGGTAAGCATTGTATTAATGGTAGGGGTGATACATTGCCAAAATGCCTAACTACGCAAAATTCCTCAAACACCTTATCTCCAACAAAACTAAATTGGCCGAAGTCGGTACGATACCTCTCAATGTAGCTTGCTCAGCTATTCTGCAACAACCACTACCTTCGAAATGCAATGATCCAGGCAGTTTCACCATTCCAGTCACAATTGGTAGCACATCATTTCCATACTCCCTATGCGATCTGGGTGCCTCAATAAATTTGATGCCCCTCTCCACTTTCAAAAGGCTGGGAATTGGCGATATGAAAAAGACTAAGATGACCCTTCAACTGGGAGATGGTTCGGTAACTTACCCAAGCGGAGTGGTAGAGGATGTTATCATCAAAGTGGAGCACTTATACTTCCCATGCGATTTTGTCATTTTGGACATCGAAGAGAACTCCACTACACCTCTCATCCTTGGACGACCATTCCTTGCCACAGCCAATGTGCACATTTGGGTAGCCTAGGGGACAATCACCCTTCAAGCTTATAATGAAAAGCTGGAGTTTGCATCAGGAAGGTCTCCAAATAACAAATCCAAGGATCTCAAGTTTGTGCGGGACACTCAATCATCATCATCCCCACTTCTCTTTATCACCCTTCCTGACGGAATGTCCATTACTGAGATACCACCACCAATCCCGGATGAAGAGCGGGATAAGAAAGAAAACATGCATCCCGGTGGACACTCAAAAATACCATCGAGTCATGCTTTGGATCTACTCCTCATAACCACCCCTCAGGTTTGATCTAACAACAAAGCGTCTAGCCAAAGACGTTAAAGAAGGGCAGCTTTCCGGGAGGCAACCCGGATGAACTTTTCTTTTATATGCTTTTATGCTCTTTTTAATTTTCAGGTTCTCTTTAAATTTTGTTTTTGCTAAATTCTTAAACCCGTTTATAGTATGGTTGCTTCTAATGTCTTATGCAGGTGCAAATTCATATCCACACCGCAACCAAGCTACGCTACTTGAGGCTGAAGCTCAAGTGTGGGGGAACTCCAATAAACGCTAGCAAAAACAATCTCAAGGGAGTACCAGTTTCTTTAATTATGCTTTTATTAAAATAAAATCTGCAGAGGAGCGTTTCTGTGCTTGAATGTTTATTTGTGAGCTTTGTGTTCTCTCTATTTTATCTACTTACCGAAAAGGTCTTCTGAACCCTTCCCTTGTTTTTCTGGTGAACAATGAGGACATTGTTCAATTTAAGTGTGGGGGAGTGTGCCCTTTTCGACAACATTATGTGCTTAAAATGCTTAATCTCTCTGCTTATCTTGCGTTTGTCCAAATTCAATATCGTGGACCCTTTATATGTGGGTTGTTCTCTTTAAGAATAAATACTGAAATACCCCAAACCTAAGTATGCTAAGTAAGCATCAAATTATGATGTAGTAAGGCTAGAATATGCCTTAGAAAGATTGGTAGACAATTTAAACCAAGGAAAACACAAGAAAATGGCTTAAGGGTAATTAGGGCAAAAATGTGCTCTAAGCTTGGAGAGACTTGGGTGAGTACCCAAATATCATGATAAGACCTTAGTAATATTCTAATGGTCATTTTAAATCAATTAGCAAAGAAAACCAAGCTTGAAAACAAGTTAAAACACAAAATGTGCTTTAAGAAGTCTTAAAGCACATTTTTGAGAAATTGTCTTAGAATTGAGTTTTGAGTGGCTAAATGTCCATCATTACTCTTTAATCAACATGTGTACTAATTAGTATCACATTAGGAAGCCTAAATCAATGGGAAATCAAAAATTTCAGAAATATGTGCACTAATTAGTGAATAGTGCCAAATAGTGACTAGTTTAAGTTTTAATCACTTAAGTCTAATTAGTTGGTCAAACAAGACCATGACTTGCCTTAATTAATAGGGGGCCGGTTTTCTAAGGGAGGATGAGTCACCATGAGTAGTCAAATAATGTTATAAAGAAGAGGATAAAGTAAGAAGTTACTATTTGCTTTAAAAAGCAAAATATCTTCATTAAAGCTACCTTTCTTCTCTCTCTCTTCATTTCTCCTTCCTTCCACGATTTCTTCTTCTCTTCTTTTGCTCCAAACCGAGAGAGCTCCATCCATGGGTGCTCCACCTTCAATTGCTCACCAAGTGTTCATCTTTGCTCCAAATCAAAAACTAAACACATATTTCTCTTAGTTAGGCCAAGACCTATCTTCCTATCTTTTCAAATCTTTCAAAGCTCAGGTTTGGTGCCATGAGAAAACTCCATTGATGGAGGAAAATCAAGTTTGAAGAGCTCATTAGCTTCTCCATTCTCTTAAGGTAAAGAATATGTAAGAAAACCAAGTTTCCATCATCTTCCTTATATGGGCGAAAATTCCTTCTCATGGGGCCATGTTTTATGCCTTTTCTAGCTTGATTTATTCACCAAGGACTAGTGGAGGTCCTATTTCATTCAATGCCAAAGTCTACCTTGAGACTTCAAAGGTAATCATCCACTTTTATGCCTTAGAACATATTTCTAACCTAAGTTTTTATTCCTTGAGGTTGGTGTATTGTTTAGTACTCATATGAGTCATTGAATATTGATTAGAACATTGGCAAGGGGAATTTAAGTGGTGGCCGAGATTCATGCAAGAAGAAGGTCTAAGGAGGAAGTTAAGATAAGCTTGAGAAAACAAGGTAAAATGCTTACCTAATGGTGGTTTAAGTTTTAAGGGATGAGTTTAGGTGGATACCAATGTGGCTTAGAGCTTACATTGTGCATTGGGTTATATAACCTAAGAAAAAGAATTTAAATAAGCTTATGAACTTGTGACTAAGGAGCCAATGGGAATGAGTTAGTAATATAAGTTTAAGGTGGATTTTAAGAGCATTATAATTACTATGAGGTTGATGGGTGTATTTGCAGGTTGAAAGCTTTTATATGTGGGAAATTCAGTGTTTAAGTTTAAGTCATTTAAGGGCCTAAGAGCCATGTCATTTAAGAGCCTTAGTGCTATGCAATTTAAGATTATTGCAATGAATGAGTTGTTGTGAATGAGTTGGTTTGGTGATGAGATGTGAAGAGAAAGAACTTGATGTGTGTGAGATGGTTGAATGAGGAAAACAATGTGTGTGGGCATGATAAGATACTAGAGAAGCTATGGCGAAATTTGAGTAGAAAATAAGTGTTTAGGTGATGGTGGTGAGCTAATATGACCTAGGATTTATTAGGAGTCATAAAAAGGAATTTGAGTGGAAATGAGTTAACTAAGGAGTTCTTGAGGTTTAGAATGACCTAGAGATGTCTAGGAGGAATTAGAGGGTTGGTGAGTGTATTAAACACACCAAAATCATGATATGAGGAATGTAAGACTTGTGCATAAGTTTTAAGGAGATGGTGTATAATGCTTAAGATGATTTAGGTGTGAACTTGGGAATATATCAATGAAAGTCTTGGGAAGCTTGCCTAAGTAGGGATGATGTTAGTAGAGGACTAATGAGGTTTAGTTTAGATTGTAATAAGTGAACTTAGGTGATGGAAGAGAAAGGTGAGGGAGAATGTTTTCAAACGTCAAGGAAAATGACTAGGAATGTAAAAGAGCGTGTGATCATGAGGAAGGTGAGTAAGTGAATAAAAGAATGTATAAGTAAGCTCAAGAGTTTAGGATGAGAGTAACAAATGAAAAGAAGAGAATTATGCATGGACATGCAAGATGACTTTGGAAGGTTTAACTAGCAAGATGGAGTGCAATGAGGTTAAGGAGGAGTTATATGGGTTGAAAAGAAACACTTGGGATAGTTAAAGTTTTAGACAAAATGTACATGTTGGAAATGTAAGGGATTATATGACAAATGTAAGGAGTGTTTGTAAGAATTGAGTAAATGTTTGAGAAGATCTTTGGAAGTTGTTTTAATGAGTTTGGTGGAGGTTATAAGGTGGGTTTAAAGTGTGCCAAGATGGTGTTGGACCTATTAGGACACTTGTGGAAGAGTTTGGAATTGAAAGAGCAATTTAGGAGAAAAATCTGTAGTGGACCGACCCAGGGTCCGACCCAGTTTTGGGTCGGTCGGGCCATGTTGAGCCTGCTGGAATGTCTCTGGACTGGACCGACCCAGAGGGTTTGGGTCGGTCGGCTTAGCTTTGGGTCGGTCGGGCAGAAATTTAACGTAGGAAATGGGTTCTGTAATGGACCGACCCAGAGGGTTTGGGTCGGTCGGTCTAGCTCTGGGTCGGACGGAGGGGTTTCAAAAGACGGAAAAGTTTCTGTAATGGACCGACCCAGGGGTTGGGTCGGTCGGTGGGTCGGTCGACCCTTAAGACTTAAAAAAAAAAGAAAGAAACCCTAAGAGAGTTTAGTGGTATTAATGGTACCCCATTAAGGGGGCAATGATGGTAGGAGGTATAAAGACCTAAGGGATTAAGTTAAGAATAACTTAAAAGTTTAAGATTAAGTTTGTAAGATTAAGTTGTAAGACTTAAGAGGTGTTAGGTTGGAATCATTAAGGGTTAAGTAAGTTAAGTAGATAAGTAAGTTGAATTGAGTTAAGTGATTAACAACCTAAAACTGAATGAATGTTTTAGGACTTGGAATTGGACTCCGGAAGAGATTAAGCAACCGAACGGCCAACGGTGAACGGTACAGTTCTCTTGTGACCTGCTTGCTAACGAGGTGTCCCTCGGCTTGTGTGCTATTTGTTTTTGTGTGCTCACTAAACAAGATAAAGCATGCAACCGGAATATATTATATTTATTGTATTGTTGTGTGATGTTTGAAAACTAACGCAACATACCGTGAGAACTTACTAACCAATGTTTAGTAAGGAATTGAGTGAGACTAAGGAACGCTCCCTAATAAGGGGCGATATGAACCGAAAGAGGTTAACCAACAAACATGGTCTTGAGATTACTACTAACTAGAACTTGAGTGAGGAAACCCGGGACCGATCTCCGGTCATGCATGCAAAGGAAAAAGGGGGACGGTATCTGAATCAGATCCGTCCTCCGCTTAAGGACTTGTCTTCGGACTTGTAGCCTAGGGCCGGTTGCCGGCTCAGCTGCGCTGGACTCCCGTCCAGAGTAGGTGGCATTAAGATGGTGCGGTGGGATCACCTAAATCCCAGGTTCGAATTAAGCTACAACCAATCCCTTCCAGGAACGGTTTGTGTAACACCCCTCTCCATAATCACGATATAATCCCTCACGTAGCAATAAATAAAAACGTCTCGCAGCGGAAAATAAATAACAATTACAAAACTCACTCGGGTGTCACCGGCCATTACTCGCCCATGCGAGCAACGTAGCCAAACTACATCCAACTTCCAAAATTAACAAACTGCTAACCGCAGTGATAACGAGAAACTCCTATACATCATACTAAATCCATAAATCATAAACTTTGACAAGTGAGCATCTACCCAATCCTGAAAATACACAACCTTACCATAAGACCATACACATCTTCATTACTATACAACATCTCCAATTACCCTGTTCCTGCTCTTCAGCTCCGACAATGATCAACAACCTGAAATGGTGTAGTATCAGCGATAGACGCTGAGTATGCCGGGCCTGGACCCTAATGGTCACTTATCACTTTAACCATCTTATTATTAGATTGGTTCATGCTTTACCATTTTACAGTTATAATCAGAACTGAAGCATAAATGTATAATATACATAACCATCCATCCAAATATTCATAGATATTCAACCATCCATCCAATCCGCAATCATTTAATAACACAGCCCACAATTATATATCGAACGTATCGAACAATACAATACAATGTACAATGTACATTCGCCGTAGCGTACAGTGCTCATATTTAATTTAACTTAGCCTCGTAGGCTCCATCCAACCATCAACACACAATAAAATAACCACAAGTATAACCAATGAACAACAAAGCGAAACAACAAGAATAATAAACAAGTATTAAGTCTCGTCCATGGTATTGTTCGCCACTGTATAAGTCTCAATTGTTTAGTGTTCAGTTATACCTAGTGACAATGTCTCGTTAAAACGACATGTCTCTAGTTACCCATATATTATGGCGGGTCACCCACGGCAGTAGCCACTCCAACGGTAGAGTCTCCGACCAACGAGCCATTCTAGCTCATGGGAAATTTTCTTGATACTTACGGACCCGTACGCGGACATCCTGGTATCGTTTTTGTGATCACAGCGCGCACCAAGAGCCACATCCTCTTGGCTTTACTTCCATTCCATTAATTAATTAATTATACCATCGCATCGCATTACCAAATTTTCTAACACAGCAGACTAAGGTCATTAGTCCAATCCGGAGTCTGTAAACTCGGGATCCAGTGCTAGATACAAGAGCGGCGTATAGAAAGGCCAATGCTCCGTATAAAAGTCTCAGATAATATGTATATGTTATTATCATTGTGCTACAACGTTTTACTTACGTTTCTTATATTTCATATAAGATAGCTCCATAGCCGCTAGTTCGTTTTATATATATTGGTTCACATATACGAACCGATACTGTTAACTCAACAACAGTAAATAATAAGCAGCTATAAATATACAATTCATGCATATTAATTATCACATTCAGACAAACAATCTTATCACAGATCACACAGATGTCTGAACTGAGGAAGCCCTCACAGACAATCAGAGACATATAACAACATACAAGTTATATCAACCAAATCCGAGCCCAAGGAGCAACCTTAGGACAACTCGGATCAAACCCCTTTACATACCGTTCACCCTGACTGTATTACGGTGGAGTATGAATCAGCAAGATCCTACGCTCCGTGTAGTCCGTAAGCTCGTCAAGCGTCCTTGTCAGAAGTATACTCTAAACGGTAATAAAACTATAAGTCAGTCTCCATGACTAACTACATCCGATATTTCCGAATTATAAGTAACCCCGACAGTTCACCCCTGTTTTCTACAGTTGTTTGTTACAGGTTTCTCTAAAACAGTCGGTTTTGTTACTTAAAACTCATACGTCATATTTTTCAACTGTTGAGTTTAATTCGTCGTATTTCTTTTAAATCTTATCCATCATCTAGTTTAGGTGCATAACCTATAGTTGCATGTATGCATGCATGATTATTTTATATTATTATTTTCCATATTGTATTATTTTCCCACCATTCCTTATCATACCATGTATTATATAATTCATTATCTTGCAAATAGTATTTGCATCCCAAAAACTCATAACATATAGTTTGTAACTATATTTTTTTTAAATAACCACCACCATTAAATCATATGGTTTCCAACCAAAATATATGTCCACCTTATATACATTATCCTTGTGTATGCATATATATTTTTACCACGTAGGTAATTCTCATGAGTTTCATAGACTCATATTTTATGTTACATTTATCATCTTTTATTAGATGATCATGCCCATTAGTTGTATCATATTGTACAACTTATATTAAGATTATCCTAACATGAGTAACATTTTATGTTGTATAATTACAACTTCTAAGGTTTATTCAATAAATACCTTAGTTTATAAATCCCATTATTTATAGTTTGTCACATTATTTTATGTGAGTATCCTTCCTTATTTTAATTCCATCTAAACCATATCATTGTCATAACATTTATAACATTATAGACCTTAGTCTAAAATTCATTTTCCAACTCTTATTAACTCGGTATAGCCCTTAACTTTATTTAACTTCCGTTTGACCACATAACATTATGTAATGTTATACCATATTCTAATATCATTTGATATGATATTTTTATTTCCCTTAACTTATAAACTATAGTTTTTATACAAAACTATTTATATTGCCTCTTAGGCACCATAAGAAAGTCTTATTCTTTTCCATAAACCATAGTTCCCTTAATTTACAAAATCACCCCTTAAACCATACCATGTTATATATTCCATTTAATATAACATTTCTAACTTATAAAAGAGTATAACCTATGGTTATTTTTTGTAAATTCCGAACAGCCCTTGTGCTATTCTATAATTGCCATTTGGCCCTATTTATAACATATAGTCTTACCATATCATTAAAACCATATCTTATACACATATCTTAGCAAATACTCTTATATAATTCTAAAAATCACCAAATTCCACCAAAGGGTTATAAATATCCTTATTAACCCATATACTTTTGATATTTACCATTCCACCATCTATTTCTCTCCAAAGTGTCATAATGACATAATAACTACATATTTCACATATATAGTTTATCTTAAATTCCAAAATCATTCCAATAAATTCCTAAAAATTCCTAATAGCCCATGGGTGTTTAAAATACCATTGTACACCCTTTATTTTTGGTAATAACATACTTACCACATATGTTAAAAATATTACCATTAAATACATAACTTATTATAAAACCTTAAATAAGTTATCTAACTTATTTATTTTGGTCAAAACCTAGCATATGGTCAAGGTTGACCACCTTAATATTTCCTTGACCACCAATTCCTTATAATTACGGTTTAGTACCCAAACTTTCTAGAATTCACCATTTAACCCCAAAACTTTATAAAATCTTATAAACTTTATTTTAACTCCTTTTTAACTCTAATTTTCGGCCTTATTATTCTAAAGTCCCTAAATTTAATTTAATTACACTATAACCCCTTATTCATTTCGGTAATAATTATATATCACCTAAACTTAAATAAAAGCTTGTAAATGCATAAATAAAATGGCCTAAAATACATGGCCTTATTACAAACATTGGCTTGCAAAATAAATTACACATAAATGTCCCAAAAATACATATAAATTTCGGCCTCACCACAAACTTTCCATTTAATTACCAAACTTCCACATAATGTCTTAAATTTGACAATTATGCTTGTTTAATTAGTTATAAAATTTATTAAACCATTCCTTAAACATTTTAAGGTCAAACAAGACCTTGTTTTTCTCCTTCACTCATGGCAATTAACATACACACACTTTAACTTGTGTTAATGTATCAAGTTAAGGTTTTAAGTGATTTATACCTTGATTTAGCTTAGGTAAAGCCTTGTTTGAGTTCGCCACCTTAAGGAGAAATTCTCCACAGCTTGTTTTACATGTTTTCAACAGAAACCAAGGCCTAGTTAGTCTCCAAGAAAGATCTAACCATAAGAAGTAATTTAATGTAAGGTTTAAGGCAAAAATCACCTTAAGAATGCAAGGAGAGTTCAAGAAGGTTCGACCTGAATCAAACACACCACAAGGTGTTAGATCTACCATATTGACATAGGAAAAAGCTAGATCTCAACAAGCTACCTTGTGATTAGGTTTTACCTTGGAAAAATGCCTTAAAAGAGGGTATTTCCTTTGGATCTCGGCCACCCTTGCTCCAAATGGCTCACCAACAGATGCCACATGAAAAGGAGAAGAAGATGAGGCTATGAGCAAAGTTTCACACGAATTCGAAGGGAATCAAAAGTTATGAGCTTAAAGCACATTTTTACCTTAAATGGTCAAGACTTGAACTTTCCTCCTTAGATCTGGTTATGTACGAAACCAACACTTCCTCTAACCTCCAAATCACTCTACATAGATGTATAGAAAAGGTTGGAGTGTAGATCAATCGAAAAAGGAAAGAAAGATGAAGAAAATGGGCATTTTTATGCCTTAAGAGCTTACCTAGAGCTTGAAACCTCATCAATGGTGCTTGGGAACTTACCCACGGTTGGAGGGGAGCCAGAGAGAGCTCATGGACAGAGCAAACTCGGCTCAAGAGAAGAAATGAGAGGAAATGACCTATTATTAAGCTTAAAGCACTTTTTTGAATATTTTAGGTCATTATTGGTTTGATGACTCATCAAGTCTGATTGGAGCTGCATAATTGATGGAGAATTCGGTGGAGACAAGGAGGAGACAATGATAAAGGCAGCCGTCCTTGATTGAGAAGGTAGGGTAGTGTTTGATTCAAATTTTGAATGAAAATGGAGTTATAATGTTACTTTAGTCCATTTAATGAATGTGTGACTCATCTCTTGTCTTGTACTGCTTGGGAGCCCACATACGGGGGAAGGGCTCCAAAAATCGCTGGCTCACATGGGTAAGTGAGTGTAGACAATTTGTTTTTGTTTTATTAGGTAAAGTGTACTTTTTTGTTATTTTATGCAAAAGTAAGATGGAATAAATAATGGTCACATGGGGAATATCCCTTGGTCTTTTAGAGACTTAATTATCTGATTTCATATGGTCCATTTCGTGGTCAATGGTCAACATTGACCAACTTAGTCAATGTTGACCCAAACGGGCCCCACATTAGGGTTTTATTAATATTTTAATATTAAATTTATAAAAATTCGTAAATTTCTGGAATTAAATTCCTAATATCATATATATGATTTTATCATATTTTAAGGTAGTTATAACCTTTGAGCTCATTTAAAACTAATTTAGAAGGCAATTTCACAAAAACGTGCTTAAGGAGTTTAACGCACATTTTGTGTTGCCTGGTGTTTCTGAGCTCTGTTTTCTTTGACAACGGTCTGTTGTGTTCCTTACATGATATTTGATCATGGTATTCAATTTTATATCATTTAGAGGTCATTTGATTTTTAAGGTTTTCCTATAGCACCTTTTTGCCCTTTTGACCTTGAAGCATGTAAATGCTTTTTCTTTGTGTTGGAGTGTTGTCCAACGGTTATAATATGTTTAATATTATGTTAATATACTTAGGACAAAATTTTAGGTCCTAAGAAGTTCATTTGGGTATTTATTTACCCTTACAGTCAAAGGGTGCAACATCTTGTTTTGTGTTGACCACTGTTGTTCTCAGTTGACTTTTAAGGCGTGTTTAGGCCTTAATCAATGTGATTAGATATTTAATCCATTTAATAAGTTTGGGGTATTTCAATCTACCCCCCTTAAAAAGACTTTCGTCCGAAGTCTCTCAATTAAGTAGGTAAGTATATAAATGTATAACTACCCAATTCCCATAATGTATCTATGTGATATATCATTTACACACTCGTGTTGTGCCTATACAGCACATAGCCATCACTTTGTGGCGTTAGTTCAATCATATATGGATATAGGTGATCTATCAGCACCATCATTTCCTATCAGTTTCTACCAACCCTGACAACCTCCCTGAGGTGTCCATAACATTCCATTGTTCCACATTCCATATCTAATGATCATTTCGTATCTGGCGATACCATATGTAATCATTCTATAAAGCAATATGAGTACATATCACAAATAGCATAAGCAAAGTGTTACACACATGGTGTAGACACAACATTCATACAGGTATCTCGTAAGATAACGTACATACAAGTGTACATTCACAAAATAAAACAACAACGCACGCCCGCGCACCAACCATAACCAACAAAAAACCAATTCACGTATGCTATGCATACTAAATAATTCACATACTAACCAAACAAACCTCGTATGCCCCGCACACCACCATTCTCTCTTTTTTTGTATGCAATGCATGTAAACAGCCAAAACTTAGTGCACACATGTGCACAGCCAAGAGGCTCGACCCCCCTTAAAAAGGGTTACGCCCCCGTACCCCAAAGTATACAACAGCCGCTCAACAAGGAGCGCTGGATACTTGGCTCTCAAAGAGTTCACCAACTCGTGGATTATCCTCATATCAGAGAGACGGGTATGACTCTAGCCCTTCTGGGCTCTACAATTCGTAAGGATGTGGCACTAATTTGTGCTCTCTCCCAAATTCATTCTAATGGGCCCACTCGCTCCGTATGAGGTGCAGACCCGTGAACAGGCTCAATTTGCCTTTTTTTTTTCCATTGCTGTGAATCCACTTGTTTGGATCACTAGCATACATGCGTGTGTCTTTTCTCACTGATATTCAGTTGAGGTATACTATGACATTGGCCATTGTTAGTACTTAGTGCTCTTTGCACTTGTCTTTGTAATACTAAGACGTACCAGCCTAAATGCCACAAAGATGATGTTTGTCATCCATGTCTCCTGGTGGTTTTGCTCCGGAGTAACACACTGTTATAGTTCTTTTTTTTTACACACTCGTGTTGATATCCACTTTATCTTTCTGCGTTCCCACTAGATTAATAACTGCACGAGTGCAATACCAAAACACTCAGTCATACAGAGTGCAAAGGCGTAAACGCTAAACAGCTAATATCCAATGAGTCAAACAGAGAAGATGTGCGAATTATCCTGTGAGTGGTACATTCCGAATCCACTGTTCCTTGCTTAAGGTATCTGCTATTATATAGCTTTATCTTTTCTCCTCGTGTATTCACGCGTTTATGTTCATATCATCTGGTAGATTTCCCATGGATTGTAAGAATTACTCGATCCTTATGGGGATTCTACATACTTTGTCTTCTCTGTATACTGTCCACTATTCTCTGTTGAAGGTTCTTTTCCTTTTTTTTTAGCCCATTGGTTTAACTACTGCGGCTCTTCTCGTCCATCTTCGAGGTAGTCCGTCTTACTGTCCGTAGAATGGAGTTGACTACTTCTCGTGTTCCTAACACTACTTGTCTACTTTCATGGGGTACCGTACTGATACATCACTACTTACCCGACTAACTCATAAATAAGTCTGTCAGGCCCACATGCTCCTAACGGAGTGCGGTCGTCCCATGACTCGTTTAGTAAACTGGTAATGTCTGTCACACGGTTGTTGTGAAGTATTCTGTTGTCAATCTCCCTCTGATGGATATCCTTTTTTTTCCTCTTCTGCTTTCTTCTTCTTTTTTTTTTTTTTTCTTCTTTTTGCTTGCTTCTTTTTTTTGTAATAGTCATGTTATCAGTTATCCTGTAATGAGTGATATTGCCTTTGTGGCAACCGTGGTAACTTGTATCATAGACTAGTATTATTCACTCGGTGTAAGTAAAATCCGTGCTATATTAGCAAACTTGTTTCTCTCTTTTTTTTTCTCATTGAGCACAACACATTTTCCTTTTTTCTCCCTGTTTTTTTTTATCAAATCTCATCCATAGTTCATATATGTCCCCTCATCCATGTAATTGGATGCATTGCAGATTGCATAATAGTTTGAGCAACTTGGCTCTTCACTTCCAACCATCCTCACTGACGGTGGTGCATCTACAAAGGGTATGTTTGTCCATAAGGACTAAACATTTATCACTAGTAGTGATTAGTATTCAATCCGGGTATACATTGATGGTATTTGGCTATAAGCCCTGTCTGAAAATCCCTTGCGCATTTAAACTGGTGTTTTTTTTTACAGTGACAGTGGCTGTATAATTTGTCCAGTTGCAGTGGTCGGACTAACGGTCCTTCCAAAGGTGCATAGGTTTCGAATCTCCAGGTTTGAATGAAAAAGTTTGAAAAACAGTTTTTTTTTTATAAAAGGTTAAAAAGTAGTAGTTGTTGCATTTGCAGTAGTTGTTACTGTTGCTGTGCTGCACTTGCTGCTGTAGCAAGTGCGCAAGGCAGATGGAAATTTCAGTGGTTTACTGTCATAGCGCTTGCAATAGCAAGTGCGCCATGCAGATGGAAATTCTGGTTCAGTAATTCCCGGTCTCATTGACTCTGTGTCGTAGAGTATAGGCTACATGGTAATGTAAGCATTAACATCCTATTCATATATATATCCGTCAAGGTTTAAAGCTTACTGGTACTGAGTACACATAATCTCAGAAGTCATACACAAATGGCGAGTGGTCCCCGACACACTCCCATATACTAATAACATAAGTCTGTTTAACATCCAAGGTAAGTACATAACAAAGTAAGTAAACAAAGTCTTCCACCAGCGGTCTCATGGAGTTAGGGTACTCATGCCCTATCTACTCCCTTGCCTTTATAGGCTCCAGCATCAGTAGATGTCTGGCCATCCTGACCGCCTCGTGGTACTCCAGATCCTCGGACTGTGGTCTTCTGAGTATTCTTTGGTGGCCTGTAATTACGGCTCTCAGGGTTCATCCAGCATTCGAATTCCCTATGGCCTTCTTTGTGGCAGCACCGACATTCGACTTTGCGGCCTTCGCAGTCGACCCCTGGGTGGTCCTTCCCACAACGCTTACGGTAAAAATGGCTGGGGCTGTCCGGTGCCTGATGATTGTATTAAAGTTTAAGTTAAAATCTGGTGGTATAAAGGTTAAGATTGCATTTGACTTTATGAGGTAGGTGTTCTCACCCTTAGGAGGTGCAGATCTCAGAGGCTTAGCATCAATAGCTGGGCCGTCAACTGCAGGACGGGCTCTTTCCCTTTCTTTCCCTTGTGACCTTGTTGCCCTTTCTTTTGGAAAAACTTCCTGTTTAAATGTTTCGGGTCAGTATTTATAGATATTTAGTGGTAAACAATTTAGAGTGGGATAAGTCCTTACTTTCCCTTTTCTTTTTTTTTGGCTATCGCCTGAAGACGCTCCTCCACCCTCAGACTCTTCCTCAGGGTTCTTCCTTTTTTTTTTGCCCCTAGAGTCTCTTCCCGAGTCTGGAGCATTAGCTCCGTCCTCGAGGCAGTCTCATAACACTCTGGAATCTCCTTGGTAAGTTCTCACTAAGCTAATTGGTAATGCAGTAAGTAAAGAATTTTATGGCTTTCATGTTAGCACCTGGATGTAGTGTAGAGGGTAGCACCCATCGCTATCTGAATGCGACATAATAGTCCTCCCCGGAACTTCTCGACCTTCACGGTCTCTGAGTAATCCACACCGGGAATGAAGTCCAGCTGACCAATGAATCGAGCGTAATACTCATCCACGGTCAGACCTCCTTGGGTCAGTGTCTCGGACTCCTGGCGCTTCTTCTGTTTGAGGTGCGCCGGGTAGTATTTTCCTCTCAGTAATTCTACAAAGGCAGCCCACGAAAAGTCGGGCGTAGCCAGGTGCTGGTCCTTGACCAACCTCCACCAAGTGCTGGCTGCATCCTTCAGATGGAAAGCAGCAATGGCGACCCTCTTGTCGTCAGGTACTTGTAAGGCTTCAAATGCTTTCTCATGTTCAACGATGTAACGCTCCAAAGCTACGGGGTCTGGTTCCCCAGAATAAGTAGGTGGTCGGGTCTTTGTAACTGACTTCAGCCAGTTCGTTTCCCTGGGCTGTGGCGGGTGGGCTGGTGCTCCTCCTATCTGAGTACCCAGCTGTGCAAGAACGGCTGCAACCGTCTCAGCAACTCCTGGAATGCCGGGGTCACCGCCTCCACCTCTTCCAGTACCACGCCCTCTAGTTCCACCAGACATCTGTAGTACAGTATGTCACATAAATACTCGGTAAAATTACCGTACACAACCAATAGATATTAAGTTGCCTTAAAGGCTAACCTGTCACGCAATTTGCGTTTCTAGACACAATATCTTTTGAGACGAATCGTCTCGTACTTCCCAAACGTTTCCCAATATTTCCCAAGTCCTAAGCTCACTGTCTTAACCTACTTTCTCGTCATCAGAGCGGTACTCCGCTCTGATACCACTTTTGTAACACCCCTCTCCATAATCACGATATAATCCCTCACGTAGCAATAAATAAAACGTCTCGCAGTGGAAAAATAAATAACAATTACAAAACTCACACGGGTGTCACCGGCCATTACTCGCCCATGCGAGCAACGTAGCCAAACTACATCCAACTTCCAAAATAACAAACTGCTAACCGCAGTGATAACGAGAAACTCCTATACATCATACTAAATCCATAAATCATAAACTCGACAAGTGAGCATCTACCCAATCCTGAAAATACACACACCTTACCATAAGACCATACACATCTTCATTACTATACAACATCTCCAATTACCCTGTTCCTGCTCTTCAGCTCCGACAATGATCAACAACCTGAAATGGTGTAGTACAGCGATAGACGCTGAGTATGCCGGGCCTGGACCCTAATGGTCACTTCACTTTAACCATCTTATTATTAGATTGGTTTCATGCTTTACCATTTTACAGTTATAATCAGAACTGAAGCATAAATGTATATATACATAACCATCCATCCAAATATTCATAGATTTCAACCATCCATCCAATCCGCAATCATTTAATAACACAACCCAATTATATATCGAACGTATCGAACAATACAATATGTACAATGTACATTCGCCGTAGCGTACAGTGCTCATATTTAATTTACCTTAGCCTCGTAGGCTCCATCCAACCATCAACACACAATAAAATAACCACAAGTATAACCAATGAACAAAAGCGAAACAACGAGAATAATAAACAAGTATTAAGTCTCGTCCATGGTATTGTTCGCCACTGTATAAGTCTCAATTGTTTAGTTGTTCAGTTATACCTAGTGACAATGTCTCGTTAAAACGACATGTCTCTAGTTACCCATATATTATGGCGGGTCACCCACGGCAGTAGCCACTCCAACGGTAGAGTCTCCGACCAACGAGCCATTCTAGCTCACGGGAAATTTTCTTGATACTTACGGACCCGTACGCGGACATCCTGGTATCGTTTTTGTGATCACAGCGCGCACCAAGAGCCACATCCTCTTGGCTTTACTTCCATTCCATTAATTAATTAATTATACCATCGCATCGCATTACCAAATTTTCTAACACAGCAGACTAAGGTCATTAGTCCAATCCGGAGTCTGTAAACTCGGGATCCAGTGCTAGATACAAGAGCGGCGTATAGAAAGGCCAATGCTCCGTATAAAAGTCTCAGATAATATGTATATGTTATTATCATAGTGCTACAACGTTTTACTTACGTTTCTTATATTTCATATAAGATAGCACCATAGCCGCTAGTTCGTTTTATATATATAGGTTCATATATACGAACCGATACTGTTAACTCAACAACAGTAAATAATAAGCAGCTATAAATATACAATTCATGCATATTAATTATCACATTCAGACAAACAATCTTATCACAGATCACACAGATGTCTGAACTGAGGAAGCCCTCACAACAATCAGAGACACATAACAACATACAAGTTATATCAACCAAATCCGAGCCCAAGGAGCAACCTTAGGACAACTCGGATCAAACCCCTTTACATACCGTTCACCCTGACTGTATTACGGTGGAGTATGAATCAGCAAGATCCTACGCTCCGTGTAGTCCGTAGCTCGTCAAGCGTCCTTGTCAGAAGTATACTCTAAACGGTAATAAAACTATAAGTCAGTCTCCATGACTAACTACATCCGGTATTTCCGAATTATAAGTAACCCCGACATTTCACCCCTGTTTTCTACAGTTGTTTGTTACAGGTTTCTCTAAAACAGTCGGTTTTGTTACTTAAAACTCATACGTCATATTTTTCAACTGTTGAGTTTAATTCGTCGTATTTCTTTTAAATCTTATCCATCATCTAGTTTAGGTGCATAACCTATAGTTGCATGTATGCATGCATGATTATTTTATATTATTTTTTCCATATTGTATTATTTTCCCACCATTCCTTATCATACCATGTATTATATAATTCATTATCTTGCAAATAGTATTTGCATCCCAAAAACTCATAACATATAGTTTGTAACTATATTTTTTTAAATAACCACCACCATTAAATCATATGGTTTCCAACCAAATATATGTCCACCTTTGAAATACCCCAAACCTTAATAAGTGGATTAAATATTAAATAATAAATTAATAAGACTAAAAAGAGTCTTATAAATATTAGTAACCATTTAATAAATAGTAAATACAATTAATTGCCAAAAAATGGAAAACTGTCTTATAAATGAGTTTTGAATGGCTAACTGTCCATCATTACTCTTTAATTAATATGTGTACTATTTTGTATCACATTTGGAAGTTTAAATAAATAAGAAATCAGGAATTTCTTCAAAGTGCCTTGTTATTATGAATAGTAACTAAAATAAGCTAGTTTGTAATTATGTTAAGTTATGTAAATTAATTGAGCAATAAAGACTAATTAACCCCTTTTATTAAATGTGGGTCGGTTATGCATGCGGTGAGTCACACCCTTGCTAGCTGATTGAGTAAATAAGTGAGTATTTTAAAAAGGCACTATTTGCTTTACGTAGGAAATATCTACAAAAGTAACTACAATCAGTGATTCTCTTAATCCCTTCATTCTCTCATTTCCTTACTATCTCACGTAGCCATCCCCTTCGCTGCTCTCCTTCACGATCGAACAGCACCAGCACAAACATACAACTTCAGATCCTTGTAACTTCTTACTCACTTGTCCAAATCTAAAACCGAGACCACCGATCTCTTAGTTTCATCAAGCTCTTCGACTTAGTCCCTTCAAATCTTCAAGAGCTCCACTTTGGTGCCAAGAGGAATCTCCATGGAAGGAGCTTGAGTTCATCTTTTCACGTATTATTGTTTCCTTTTGCTTCAAGGTATGGAAACTCAAAGAAAATGGTGTTTCCTCCATGTTTTATGTTAACCAAAGGTAGCTTAAAATTCCTTTGGAAATAAACCTACGTTGTCTGTTGAAACTATCTAAAGAGCCAAAGGTAAATGACTTAGAAATGTTCTCAAAGAGACTAGTAAGGGACATACGTACTGCTGTTTGTATTTGCAGGTGAAAGGCAAATATACTGTGGAAATTCAGTGTTTAAGATTTATGCAATTTAAATTGTGCACTACGTTGTATTATTGGTGTATATTTGGGTGAAGTTTTGAGTATAAAATGTACTGGGAAGTTTATATGTCTGATAGGTGTAGAGAACTTGCGCAGCAGAGCATGAAAAATTCCAATACGTCGCTTCTGTATATTGGGTCCGGGACCTAAGTCATGGGACAAGTCCCGGACCATGAGTGTAAAAATTACCGAGAGTTGTACGTGGTCGTAGGTCCGGGACTTGGTTCTTGTCCAAGGACCCGGACCAATCCCTTAAAACTGTCCGAGAGAATTTGCTTAGAATGGTCCGGGACTTAGGACTTGGGTGAAGTCCCGGACCACCCCATTAAAAGTAACCGAGGGGATTGTTTAGTATAGGTCCGGGACCTAAGTAAGGGACCAAGTCCCGGACCACTACGTAAATTTGGTTCTAAGTTATTAAACGATGTCTATTGATGGGGGATAAGTAAGAGGTGATGTTATAGAGTTATATAAGACATGTTAGGAGAGTTATTATGACATTTTAAAAGGTGGGAAGTTAAAACAAAATGTGGAAAGGAAATAACTAGAAATGTGAAGTAGTTAATGTTAACGGTGAACTAGTGCGTTAATTAACCGACGTTACTAAATGTGTTTAGGATTCTCTCAAGGTGGAAACGAGTTGAAGCAAGGACCGAGGTATGGTTTTCTTGCAGTCTGTTGCCTACCGGTTTACACCGGCTTGGATGTTGTTTGCTTTTCTGTGTGTTACGACCTTATAAGACTAAGACATGAAAAGAGTTTACAGTTGTTATAATTATGATGTTGTATTGTTGTGACTCCTTTCCTTGGTGTGTCTAACCAGACCTAAACACTTGTTCGTGTGTGACTTAACAAGTTTATTTGTGTGATCACTAACAAGTGCTAACTGGGGAATTGAGGAGTCCGGTCATGTTCCGCCACGCGTGTGATGGATGGGAGTCGATGTCTATCCGGTTCGACTCTCTTGGTGTATGTATAGGTTGTATTCCAATTTGGTTTCAACTTTCCCTTAGCTTATCCAAAGCTAGTTTACTGACTCACGTCGGGCCACAGGGGCATACGAATGTTGTTTTCGGTGTGCTTGGGATTACTATATCCGACACACCTTGGGTTTAAGTTAACCGTTCGATTATAACTGGACGGTAACGAGGTTGGTAACGAGCTTAGCATGAGATTGGCAATAATCTCTAGGCTCACTATGTGTACTAATTATGGTGGAAGGTTCCTTGTGCGAACCGATTTATGGTGTTATGTATTATTGTTGTGCTACGCAATTTCCCTTGCTAAGCTATGTTATATATAAGTTGGATGTTTAAAATGAATGCCATGTTATCATGACAATTGGTTGCGCGTATCCCAGTAGCCGATGGGCTGCGCGTTAACCATACCAGCAAAAGGTTGCTGACCCCCTCTGGGGGCTCCATATTTTTACTGCAGGATGAGGATCGAAGAAGCGGAGTGGCTCTAGATCCTAGGCTGTTGGAATACCTTTGGACCTTGTAAGATAAACCCGGGATGCGCCTGTGCACCCGTAGTGTTGTTTATGTTGGTACTGTTGTTTACAGTGACAGGTGTTTAAGGTTACAGTTGGTGTGTAAAATAAATACTCGGTATGGTTTGGTTATGTTTATGTATGGATGTTAGGACCTATGCTCGGGAGTCTGATCATCAGACCGGTACTCTTGTATTTATTCTGCCTAGTTAACCACGTGGGTGGTTAACGGCGTTGTAGCACCATTGCGTTTAGTTAATGTTAGGATGTTTACTACTTCCGCTGCGATTTCAGTAGATGGTAAGTGCGTTGTAGGGGTGTTACAACCTTATATACATTATCCTTGTGTATGCAATATATTTTTACCACGTAGGTAATTCTCATGAGTTTCATAGACTCATATATTTTATGTTACATTTTATCATTTTATTAGATGATCATGCCCATTAGTTGTATCATATTGTACAACTTATATTAAGATTATTATCCTAACATGAGTAACATTTTATGTTGTATAATTACAACTTCTAAGGTTTATTCAATAAATACCTTAGTTTATAAATCCCATTTATTTATAGTTTGTCACATTATTTTATGTGAGTATCCTTCCTTATTTTAATTCCATCTAAACCATATCATTGTCATAACATTTATAACATTATAGACCTTAGTCTAAAATTCATTTTCCAACTCTTATTAACTCGGTATAGCCCTTAACTTTATTTAACTTCCGTTTGACCACATAACATTATGTAATGTTATACCATATTCTAATATCATTTGATATGATATTTTATTTCCCTTAACTTATAAACTATAGTTTTTATACAAAACTATTTATTATTGCCTCTTATGCACCATAAGAAAGTCTTATTCTTTTCCATAAACCATAGTTCCCTTAATTTACAAATCACCCCTTAAACCATACCATTTATATTCCATTTAATATAACATTTCTAAATTATAAAAGAGTATAACCTATGGATATTTTTTGTAAATTCCGAACAGCCCTTGTGCTATTCTATAATTGCCATTTGGCCCTATTTATAAAATATAGTCTTACCATATCATTAAAACCATATCTTATACACATATCTTAGCAAATACTCTTATATAATTCTAAAAATCACCAAATTCCACCAAAGGGTTATAAATATCCTTATCAACCCATATACTTTTGATATTTACCATTCCACCATCTATTTTTCTCCAAAGTGTCATAATGACATAATAACTACATATTTCACATATATAGTTTATCTTAAATTCCAAAATCATTCCAATAAATTCCTAAAAATTCCTAATAGCCCATGGGTGTTTAAAATACCATTGTACACCCTTTATTTTTGGTAATAACATACTTACCACATATGTATAAAAATATTACCATTAAATACATAACTTATTATAAAACCTTAAATAAGTTATCTAACTTATTTATTTTGGTCAAACCTAGCATATGGTCAAGGTTGACCACCTTAATATTTCCTTGACCACCAATTCCTTATAATTACGGTTTAGTACCCAAACTTTCTAGAATTCACCATTTAACCCCAAAACTTTATAAAATCTTATAAACTTTATTTTAACTCCTTTTTAACACTAATTTTCGGCCTTATTATTCTAAAGTCCCTAAATTTAATTTAATTACACTATAACCCTTTATTCATTTCGGTAATAATTATATATCACCTAAACTTAAATAAAAAAGATTAAATAAAATGGCCTAAATACATGGCCTTATTACAAACATTGGCTTGCAAAATAAATTACACATAAATGTCCCAAAAATACATATAAATTTCGGCCTCACCACACACTTTCCATTTAATTACCAAACTTCCACATAATGTCTTAAATTTGACAATTATGCTTGTTTAATTAGTTAAAAATTTATTAAACCATTCCTTAAACATTTTAAGGTCAAACAAGACCTTGTTTTCTCCTTCACTCACGGCAATTAACACACACTTAAACTTGTGTTAATGTATCAAGTTAAGGTTTTAAGTGATTTATACCTTGATTTAGCTTAGGTAAAGCCTTGTTTGAGTTCGCCACCTTAAGGAGAATTCTCCACAGCTTGTTTTACATGTTTTCAACAGAAACCAAGGCCTAGTTAGTCTCCAAGCAAGATCTAACCATAAGAAGTAATTTAATGTAAGGTTTAAGGCAAAAATCGCCTTAAGAATGCAAGGAGAGTTCAAGAAGGTTTCAACCTGAATCAAACACACCACAAGGTGTTAGATCTACCATATTGACATAGGAAGTAGCTAGATCTCAACAAGCTACCTTGTTATTAGGTTTTACCTTGGAAAAATGCCTTAAAAGAGGGTATTTCCTTTGGATCTCGGCCACCCTTGCTCCAATGGCTCACCAACAGATTCCACATGAAAAGGAGAAGAAGATGAGGCTATGAGCAAAGTTTCACAGCCGAATTCGAAGGGAATCAAAAGTTATGAGCTTAAAGCACATTTTTACCTTAAATGGTCAAGACTTGAACTTTCCTCCTTAGATCTGGTTATGTACGAAACCAACACTTCCTCTAACCTCCAAATCACTCTACATAGATGTATAGAAAAGTTTGGAGTGTAGATCAATCGAAAAAGGAAAGAAAGATGAAGAAAATGGGCATTTTTATGCCTTAAGAGCTTACCTAGAGCTTGAAACCTCATCAATGGTGCTTGGGAACTTACCCACGGTTGGAGGGGAGCCAGAGAGAGCTCATGGACAGAGAAAACTCGGCTCAAGAGAAGAAATGAGAGGAAATGACCTATTATTAAGCTTAAAGCACTTTTTTGAATATTTTAGGTCATTATTGGTTTGATGACTCATCAAGTCTGATTGGAGCTGCATAATTGATGGAGAATTCGGTGGAGACAAGGAGGAGACAATGATAAAGGCAGCCGTCCTTGATTGAGAAGGTAGGGTAGTGTTTGATTCAAATTTTGAATGAAAATGGAGTTATAATGTTACTTTAGTCCATTTAATGAATGTGTGACTCATCTCTTGTCTTGTACTGCTTGGGAGCCACGAAATACAAGGGGGAAGAAGCTCCAAAAATCGCTGGCTCACATGGGTAAAGTGAGTGTAGACAATTTGTTTTTGTTTTATTAGGTAAAGTGTACTTTTTTGTTATTTTATGCAAAAGTAAGATGGAATAAATAATGGTCACATGGGGAATATCCCTTGGTCTTTTTAGAGACTTAATTATCTGATTTCATATGGTCCATTTCGTGGTCAATGGTCAACATTGACCAACTTAGTCAATGTTGACCCAAACGGGCCCCACATTAGGGTTTTATTAATATTTTAATATTAAATTTATAAAAATTCGTAAATTTCTGGAATTAAATTCCTAATATCATATAATATGATATTTTATCATATTTAAAGGTAGTTATAACCTTTTAGCTCATTTAAAACTAATTTAGAAGGCAATTTCACAAAAACGTGCTTTAAGGAGTTTTAACGCACATTTTGTGTTGCCTGGTGTTTCTGAGCTCTGTTTCTTTGACAACGGTCTTGTTGTGTTCCTTACATGATATTGATCATGGTATTCAATTTTATATCATTTAGAGGTCATTTGATTTTAAGGTTTTCCTATAGCACCTTTTTGCCCTTTTTGACCCTGAAGCATGTAAATGCTTTTTCTTTGTGTTGGAGTGTTGTCCAACGGTTATAATATGTTTAATATTATGTTAATATACTTAGGACAAAATTTTAGGTCCTAAGAAGTTCATTGGGTATTTATTTACCCTTAACAGTCAAAGGGTGCAACATCTTGTTTTGTGTTGACCACTGTTGTTCTCAGTTGACTTTTAAGGCGTGTTTAGGCCTTAATCAATGTGATTAGATATTTAATCCATGTTTAATAAGTTTGGGGTATTTCAGTTTGTATATTGAGATTAAGTTAAGATTAAGATTAAGGTAAGATTAAGATAAGTTGCAACCATTCCTTTTTAAAGGATGGTTTGTATTGTTAAGTTTAAGATTAAGGTAAGGTTAAGACGAATTGCAACCATTCCTCTTTAAAGGATGGTTTGTATAATTAAGATTAAGATAAGCGACATCCACTCCTTATTGAAGGATGGTTGTTTCTCAGATTAAGATAAGACTAAGATTGAGGTGAGATAAGGATGGACTAAGATTAAGAGGGAACATTACTTAAGGAGTTAAATAACTAACTCTCTAATTAAGGGAACGCATTTAAGTCGTTCATTGTGTGTGAACTTTGATTGTTCATATATGGATTGTTGTTTACAGCATTTACTATTATGTTGTGCATTTAATCAACCTCCATGCTATCGACAATTAGTCGTCGTAGCCACGTTAGCTTGGGGGCCATGAGGGGATCGTACCAGCATTCGTGCTGACCCCCTTTGGGGGCTGTTTTTACTACACAGTACATCAGGAAGCGGCCGTCGCAAGAGTAAGAAGAGGATACAAGTGTTAAGGATTAAGTGTGACCTACGAGTTGTGCATGTACACTCGTATGGCAATTGAGTTAGTAAGATGTATAGGTTGTTGAGAGGATTGTAAGAAGAATATGCATTTGGTTAAGGTTGTTATGTACTATTGTTTGGTATATTCTGTAGTCAGACCGTGGCAAGGTCCTGGAGTGTAAAGAATTCCGCTGTGACATGTATATATATATGCTGTTAAGTGCGAGACCACATTTGGATTGAGTTGGGGTGTTACAAATACTGTTATGAATTGTAGGATAAATGGTACAAAAATTTTATGCGGTGTGACTAGATGATCTGAAATGGTTAGATTTTATCGCTCAGGGGTTCATTCTGTCTTCTCTCTTAGGGATTGCTAAGGGGAGCTTCTCTGTCAAAAAAAATAAAAAATAAATAAGGGACTTGCGACACACCATTGGTAACCAACAAAGAGAGTTGAGTATTCTTAAATACAAAAGCTTGATGCTTACATATTATCTTCTCATCTCTTATGCAAAAGTGAAACAAATGCATAAATCTATTTTTCCTTTTGTTTCTCCTCAATGCCCATTCTTGAGAGAAGTTGGCCATGGTAAAAGTTCTCAAAGTCACCTTAACTGAGAAGCATTGAAGTACTCCGGATCATACCCGAAACTCTCTATTTTTATTTTTACCCTGAGTACACCTGTGCCACCAGCAGTTGATGGATCACACTCCTCGAAAAGTTTAAAGATCATGTATGCTCACCTGTTTATCCTACCCTTCATAATAATATTTATATAGTATTGAGCATTCCCTACTTGCTTGGGTACATGGATTTGCTTGAGGACAAGCAAAAGGTAAGTGTGGGGATGTGATAAGTGTCTAAATGAGCATGTTTATGGGTGTATTCATATATTATATCAGCACTTTTCTTGCTCATTTCTCACTTATCGTATGTTTTTCCTCTATTTTATGTTTTATTGATTATCTCACAAATTTATTGTTAAACATGAGGAAAACCAAGTTAGGAAACAAAGTAACGAAGAGACGAACGCATAGGCAAACGGCTCGAAAGACAGAGTCCAAACGAAGAATCTAGAGCCGGTCAAAGTTCGCAAAAGAAAACAAGTCAAAGACTTGCGTCCGGGTTGCATCCGCATAACTAAGGCCGGACGTGAGTAGTATTGTCCGGGTCTTGTCCGCGGAACCAGGGCCGGACAGAGCACAGAGGCGTCCGTGGAACCAGGGCCGGACAAGGGCCGGACGGACGTATGTCCGTGTCTTGTCCGGGTATTTAAGGACAGACGTTAAGGTTGAGACCGTGGCATGTCCGTGCTTATTTGGCCGGACAGAAGTAAGGAAATGAATACGTCCGTGGAATTATGGACGGACAAGGGGCGGACAGAAGTAGGACACAATGTGTCCGTGGCCTGTCCGGGAAAAAAGACCGGACAACACTAAGACGTCCGCCCAAATATAGCCGGACACAAACAAGGACGCGTGTAAATGCAATGCAGATCCAGAAATTAACGCGTCTAGTTTCGTTCGCCGACCGTCTTCCCCAATTGCTTCTTCCTTTGCGGCGCCTACAGACATGTCGAACTGCTCCATTAACAATATCAGGCACCTCCCTTATCCTGTAAATCCTTTCACGCGTGATCCAGCTCTTTCTCCACTCAGTTTTGTCTCCTCTCCAGCTCTATCTTCAACCTTCCCCTGCCTCTATATAAACCCAGTCCTTCTACCTTAAATCAACGTACGGGAGAATAACCAGAAACAGACCATCGCTCACCACACTCATCCATTCTCTTCCATTCATTTTCTCCCGTAACACCACAACATTCCATACGTACTCAGCAGAAACAAAAGAAATAAAAGAGCAGCTGAGAGCGAGAGCAGACCCGTTCTTTCTCTGAATTAATGTCTAAATCTATATGTGCTATCTTCTTATTCCCTTTAATGTCTGAGTAATTTTCATTTGTATCCTAGGATGGGGTTTTGATTACGTAAAACAGTATTTATCACCTGTCTCTCTTGTTAAACCTGTTTTAATTCCTTTCAGCAAATATTGTTAAATGCTTTGCGTGACAAACAACTTTTTATGGTAACTATCAACATATGATTTTGAGATAGTCTAAGTACCACAAGGAATTAACCTTGGTATTTACTCCGGATTGAGCAGGAAAATATGGGGCTATAACTAAGAGTTCGTAACTGACAATTATTAACTCTAATAGACATAAATAATTGAGACAAGGTTATAAATCTGTTTAAGTAATTTAGGTAATTCCCCCGCTATCCTAGGATACCTTTTCCATCCACATCAATCAATTCACCTTATTTTACTGTTTTATTATTTCTGTACTAATCCAACAACAAATCAAGCTTGCCTCTGGCTAAACCCCTTTTTACTGTTTTTATTAAATACCGATACTAGGATAATTGAACAATTTCCCTGTGGATACGACACTTGTTGTACTACTCCGACTAAGGTGCACTTGCCTTTAGTTTGCTGAAATCTATAAATATTAATGTATAGTATTTACTTAACAGATAGCGGGACCGAGACTTTGCCAGAGAAGTCTCTAGACATGGTAAGTAGCATTCTCGAAATATTTTGGTTTTGAAGATAATTTTTAACATTAATTCTTAAACTCAAAGTATTATTAGCAACTAATCATATTTCTTTTTGTGTTAATTTCAAGGCTTTTGAAGAGTTGGTAGACGGTTACAACGAAGGACATATAACCGAGGTGCTCGAAGAATGGGCAAAATTCATGAGCGTTAATGTAGGTTGCTTTTAGGGTTTGGTAGGATTGAGTAGGATGATTTTGAAATTCTCATGAAACAATTGTCGTTTCTGTAAAGATTTTGTTGATGTTTGATTTATTTGCTCAAATTTGTAAATGTAAGTGGATTATTGCCCGTAGATAAGTTTGGTGGCTATTTAAATGGTGAAATGGTTGATCTAATGCCCCACTGTGGTGGCATTGTTAATTGCTATATCTTAACAGGTTTGATTGATTTTGGGTGTGTGTGGTAGAATTGTATGGTGGAATGGAAAAAAAAAACAACCTATTGCAGCGGTTCTTAGTAAGAATCGCTGCAAAAGGCCCCGTCAATATTTTCTGAAGAGACCCTATCGCAGCGGTTCCTTCAACAACCGCTGCGATAGGTTGTTTTTTTTTAAAAAAAAGGTCTACTGCAGCGGTTCTTTTAACCCGCTGCGGTAGAGTACCTACTGCAGCGGTTGTAGAACCGCTACGGTAGGTACCTATCGCAGCGGTTGTTAAAAGAACCGCTGCGTTAGAGTACCTACCGCGGCGGCACCCATTGCAGCGGTTTTGACCGCTGCCATAGGTACCAAACAACCGCTGAGGTAGGGTCTTTTTCTACTAGTGTCATTTTATTAATCAAGGTTATTTGACCCTTGTATATTTGCATACACACACATATATATTGGTCTATATAATATATACATAGTTCTTTGTTATACTTGTTCGACCAAATTATGTTCCACTTATATATTTATATACCCATATACGAATGTATTGATACATATATATATTTATATACATACAATATAGTCCATTGTTATACTTTACTTGACTAAGTTGTATCCTAACTTTTAATTACATATTATTTTATGTATCGATCACTTAACCACTTGGTCAATTTGTGATGATTTGGTCAATCTAGTTTGACTTGATCAATGTTACAAGTCAATGTTTCATTATATCCAATATTTATTTATCAACTCTTACCATATCATTTTATAACACTTATAATCATATTTCCAAATCTATGATTCTCTCCACATTAACCCTTTATGATTTAGCAATCATATTATATCTTTCACCATATATCATAAATTCTTATCGTGGGAATTTATAAGGTTTTCCATAATGCATTTATGAAATACCCTGACCTTAAATATGGCGATCAAATTATCCTAATAGGTATTTAAGAGCCTAATAATGCGTATGTAATATTGGTAAGGAAAAATAAATCCAAAAGAAATAAGAAACGCTTAAAAGGCGAAAAACGCTAAGTAAGCGTTAAATAACCATAGGAGGTATGAGACCTCGGTTAGCGTATTATATGGATTCTAAAGGTTTAATAAGACCTAAATAATATATGGGAACAACTCCCGAAGAAAACGGGTCCAAATAATGAATTAAAACGCTAAAAGAGCTTTAGAGCACGTTTTCGAGAAAACCCGAAAATGTGACTTTAAGTGGTCAAACGGACCCGTAAAAATTATAAATCATTAAATAATAATTATTAAGAATTTATGGAAGCTTAATAACCAATAAAAATAATTAAACGAGAAAATTCCGGGAAACGGGCCCGGTTAGTGAATAGTACCTAAACCGGGTAAAATAACGAGCGTTTTCTGTAGAAGACAAAAAACGCTCTAGCTAGCACAACAGTAGGGGCCGGTTTTTAATCAGTCAAACAACCCCTCTCACACACTTGTAACTAGCTAATTAAATAAGGGAGCCAAAAAGTAAAAAGTGGAAAAGGGATAAAGTAACTTACCTCCCTCTCTCTCCTCCCATTTTCCCTTCTCCTTCCTTTTTCCCTTCTCCACCGATTTCTTCCTCCCTCTCTCTGTGCTGGGCGACAATGGAGCTCCCTCCATGGCTCCTCTACCTTTCTCTTCATGCCCAAGCTTTGTTTAAGCTCCAAACTAAAAAATAATCACATATTTGTGTTCCCCTCATCATCCTCTACACTTCCCTCTTTTCAAAATCCAAAAATGAGGAAGTTCATCTCCATGGGTTTTCCCCATTCAAAGAGAAAAGCACACCATTGTGGAGCTTGGAGTCTTCTCTCTCCAACAAGGTAAAGATCTACATGAAAAACTCATGTTCCCTTCACTTTCCTTCACAACCGATTTTTGCCCCATTGTAACACTCCATTTTCTCTCTCTCTTTGAGCATAATATCAACCTTGCAATGGTGGTGGATTCACCTTCTTGAACCAAGGGCTAAAACCCCTTCTAAAACTCTCCAAAGGTAAACCCTAGAAATCTTGTTTTAAGCATTTATATGAACTAACATTAATTAAGGGGTTGGTATTATTATAGTTGTTTTGTGTTCATTGGGTGATGGGAATGGAGTTTGGCAACTCCACTCCCCACATGGCCGATTTGGGCAAGAAAGAAGAAGAGGAGAATTGTGAAAAAAAATGAAGGAATTACAAGCTCAAGGTAAGAGCTCTTTACTAATGTTAATTTTTATGCATTAGAGCAATGGAATGGGTAAACAAGTAAAAGAACCTAAACTATTGTATTGGTATTGGAGTTTATGAAGTTTTGAGTATTTGGGAACTAGTGAGTAAGTTGTAGGCCTTAGAGCCAAGTATTGTGTATGAGTATTGGTATTGATTGGAAGGAGTATTGATGTATTGTAATGATTTAGATTGCTTTGTACTGCTGGTAGGACCCTTGTATGGGTGTGGCTAGAATAGGAGTGATTTTGGTGATAATGAGTATGTGTGGATAAGTGAGAATTGTAGGTGAACTATGGCAAATTTTTGGTAGGAAATGTACACTTATGGATGACTTGGTGAATGGGAGAACCAAGGTGTGTATTGGAGTTGGTAGGTATGTTTAGTAGTGATGAAGGGTAGTTGTAGTATGAGAAGTAAGAAGTGCAAAATCTGTAGCAAAGTGTATTAACATGCATTGGAGAAGTTAGGAAAGAATAGAGTGTAAGACTTGGTAAAATGAATGTTGGACTTGGGTATAGATGGTACAATTGCTTGGAAATGCATTGGCATGGTAAGAGGAGGTATTTGGGATGCTAGGAGTGACATTGGTAGAGGAAGTATTGGATGGTAGAAGTTGGTTTAAAAATCTGTAGCAATGAAGAAACAAAATAGGTATAAGTGCTGGAATGAAGTGAGGAAAATTGTGTAAGTGGATTGATGGATTTGGTAAGGAATTTGGTGGATGAACTAAGGCAATTTGGAGGGCCTAGGTAGTGTTTAAACATGTGGGATACATGTAAGAAGATTGGAGAAACAAGGGTAAAGTATAGGACTAAAAACAGAAGTAAAAATGCAAATACTGGGCCGGACCGAACTTGCAACCGGACTTGCAAGTTCGGTCGAGCCCAGATTTACACAGACGGGAATGCTTCTGGAATGGACCGAACTTGCGACCGGACTTGCAAGTTCGGTCGGACCAGAAAAATTCTCCCGTCAGTAACCTTCTGGAATGGACCAAACTTGCGACCGGACTTGCAAGTTCGGTCGGCCAGAAAAAAATTTCCGTCTTGTAAGCTACTGGAATGGACCGACCTTGCGACCGGACTTGCAAGGTCGGTCGGGCTAAAATTTTCCGTTAAGTAATCACTTGAATGGACCGACCTTGGGACCGGACTTGCAAGGTCGGTCGGCCCTGGAATTTTCACCCGATGTAGCCCACTTACTTGGACGAACTTGCAAGGTCGGTCGCAAGTCGGTCAGGTCAAAACTTACAAAAAAAAAACTATAAGACTATGGTTAGTATATGTATGTATGTATATGTATACCACCTATACATGTGCATATATAGGTAAGTAAACCATTGTTAAGTAATTAGGAGTAAGTGAATAAAATGTAAGTATTGTAATGCAAGACTTAGTAGTATGGATTAGTAAACGTAAGAGTAATCGGGTTAAGTTAATGATAGATAGATTAATCATTCAACTGTATGTATATATAATAGGATTTGATTTGTGAACACTGGAGGAACGTTGGGATACAAGTACAACGGTGAATCTTCATGCCCTGTATCCTAATCTGGTTACCCCGATTTGTGTGCTTATTTGATCACCTAAATAAGATAAATGCATGAATCGGACTATATTGCACTTACCTGTGCTTGTTTACATTGTCTTGATATTTGTCTTGAACAATAGTTTGTATAATTCATGAAACATATGTATGATGATGATGTGTATTGTATTTTGTAGTACTCGTATGTTGCACTGTATTTTGTATGTATGTGTATATGAGCTTTGTATCGTATTATGTGGCTTGAATGAATGACTTCTGCTAATTCCTAACTACCCTAACTCCTAACTTAAGTGAGTAAACCGGAATGAATAGAAGTCTGATATAGCTTCGGCCACGCGTGAGGATGCGGAGTCACAAGAGGTTGGCTGCAATTCCTGACTCTTAAACTGGTCCGCGGCCCAAATCCCTTAAATGGGTAGCATCCCGGATTGGCGAGTCAAGTAAATCCAGAGGTGGGACGGTTGTAGTCCCCAGGGCCGGAGGTCCCGACGACTTAACTTGAGTAAGAGTAAGAGTAAGTAAGTATGGATCCGTAAGTAGTATGAGTATGAGTATGTATGCGTATGTATGAAGTAACGAGTAAAAGAGTAATCTCCACCCGATTAACCGGGTGGACCAATGAAGCTAACAAGAATGGTATAATTGTGTATGTAATGTGTATGTGTAATTCGAAAAAAGTAAGTATGTATTGGATGGTTTATGTTTGTCTTCTTGTATGTAATGAAGGTATGATCGGTATGTCTTGCGTAATGTTTGCAATATTATGTATAAGAGCATGTATGCATGTATGTTTGAATGAAATCAACCGCATGTATACGACCAAGTGGTCGGCGTACCCTCACTAGTACGCGGGTATGCGGTTATCATGCGCAGCGAAAGCTGACCCCCTAGGGGGAACGTTTTTAGTGTGCAGGTACCGAAGCGAATATGGTTAAGATAAGAGACCGGAGGCACACCCTTGTAATTAGAAGCAAGTAGTTTGTGAGGAACGGGTAGTAAGTAGTCTCTTAGTGAGTATGTACGAACTTGGAAGAAGCATTGTAATTGTATTGGGAACCTAGTAAACTCGGTTATGAATTTTGTATTTTATGGTTTACGAAGGAGTAAAGTATTGAATGGAACCTTGTAGTATTCGTTTGATGAATGGAGTATGTGTTGTGGAAGTGTAGTACTCGGGATTCCGGTCCATCAGACCGATGCTGTATGTAGAAGTAGTAGCCTTGTTATTCGCGTGGGTGACTAACGGCATTGTATCACCCATTGTATGTAAGTAGGTATCCGCTGCGTGTATCTGATGTGTAAGGAGATTGGACGGTAAGCATGTATTAATGGTAGGGGTGTTACAATTTATTCATTATTTCATGTGGAGTACACATTTATTTGTTTGTGTCTTTTATTCACAAATCTTTTATTAATAATTCATTAATGTTATACAAGGTATTTTACACATTGTCACCTTCCTTATATTATAAGGTTTCTTATCATATATTATACTCCCCAATTTCCAACTTAACCCATTATTCAATGTGATTATTTATAAGGTATATTTATACCCCATTAATCTCTTTATGATATACCATCTTATACTTTAACATAAGGTCACATTATATCATCTTAAACTTTATAATATATCATTCATTGTTTCTGAAAATTTCAAACCAGCCACATTATTTTCGGCATTTAAATTCCTCCCCCCTTCATTTATTCTTGTTACATTTCTAACCTTATTTAATTATAACCTAAGATCCCAAAACATTATAATATACAAGCATATACATACATATATAAATTCAAACAACACCCTATTATTTTCCAGATTTATTCTTTTCACCCACAACTTCTTTTAATTACATATTACCCCTCTTTATTTTGCCACCTTTCAATTTAATACCTAAAACTTTATATTATACATATTAACTTATTTAATTCCAAAAACTCCCAAAATAATTTTCTAAATTCTCGAACAGCCCCTAGGCTGTCCCAATACTACCTTTGTTCCGTCATAAGTGTCTTGTTTGCTTTTTGACATGCTTTTCCATTTCAATATTAAACATATAAGATAAAAGAATTTTTAGAAGTTACAATATATAGTTTTTCACATAAGGATTCCATTATAAAACATAGATTTATAAAATATATTATCTTATATGTTAAATATTGAAGTCAAACGACACGTCCAAATAGTAAACTTGATGCTTTGATTGGGACGGAGGGAGTATTATTTTCCATCCCAAACTTTCGGTTATTTACATATTAACCCCATAAGTTTTATAAATGTTGCATTTTAATACTTAAACTATATATTATAATCCTTAGTTTATTAAATTACTAAAATCAACCCAAAATTCACCAAATTTATGTACAGACCCCTACTGGTCATATTAATCTCATTACAGCCCATAACTTTCGAAAATTACATAAACACCCCAAATAGTTTTATAATTTTAATTTTTAACTTAATACTTTATTTAAGTTACCAAATCAATTACTTATTTTTTCTAACTTGGTCAAACATCATATATGGTCAAGGTTGACCACCCAAACACTCCTTTGACCAGTATTTATCAGTAATTATGAAAATACCCCTCTTATCTCTCTGGTTTTACATTTAAGTGTTTAATCATTATAAAAATTACATTTTATGTTTTTAAAATTACTAAACAGCCCCCATTCGGTTTTATTTATTATTTAGCACCCTAAACTTTATTTATTTATGGTTTGACCCCCATGTTAAGCCTTTGTTCATTTTAACACTATAAAGTTTATAAATCTCATTATAACTTTATCTTTAATTTATATAACACCTAAATTCATCAAGATTCATCTAAAATGTTCCTAGATGATTATGTTCACTAAAATTACACTTTAGCACCAGAAACATGTTTAGTTCATTTAACCACCCATAAACTTAATACTTTGATACTAAAAGCTTAAAATAACTATAATAAAATGGCCTAAACACATGACCTTCAACATAACATAAACTTAACCATAAAATGACATTAAAATTTCCATAAACTATAGGTTATACACGGCTTGCGACAGATTTTTCATTTAACTTATAAAATCATTTTTCTTTCATTTTTAACTTATAAACTTGACTTTAATAAGTCATTAGCACCTAGGTTCACCAACTAACATGTAACCATAATTTTCTACACATTTTTATGGTTCAAACAGTACACATACTCTTGTACAATTTCTGCCTTATTTATTTTACAACATTAATAACCTAATGTATATAAATAAGGTTTTAAGCATCATTACCTTGTTTAAAATCACAAGGCAGTCCACACAGCCACTCCCATGCTTCACGACACTAATTCACACAACTTTAACTTAGGTTTTGTTTTATAACATTAAGTGTAACACTATTATAATCCTTAAGACCTTAAATGAGTGTTTTACCTACTTAAAGATGGTTTTCTCTTTGCGATGATGTCCCTACTGCCTCCACACCATAGGTGGTTCCAAGCCCATTCGGTCAGTATAATAACATTGAACAAAAGTTTGGTTAATAAATTTGACAAGGTACTTAGTTGAAGGAGTTTTAAGGCAGAATTAAATAAGGATTTTACCGTGGAATTTTGGAGGGTTTCAGGTGGTATTTTTGGCCACCTATAGAAGGTAATAACACCCTTAGTTTATGTGGGAAAAATAATGGGAAAATAGGGCTTGAACAGCCATGGAGATTCATGATTTTACCTTCCTTTGGAGCCTTTTAATGAGAGTTTGGAGCAGCTATTTAGCTCAATGAAGAACTCTGGAAACACTCTTCAATAGTGTGTCAAAAGATGTAGAAAAAGGTAAGTTATAGTTTATTTTCGGATCTAACATTGAAGAGAGGTAAAAGGGTGTTTAAAGGCATTTTTCCTTACCTTAAGGTTCGCAAGAGGTTCCCTAGCCCTTGGGTTGATCTTGGACGTGGCTTGGGTCCTCAAAGTCAGTAATGGTGCCTTATATGGAGTGGGAAGATTTAATTTCAGCCATATACATAAATAAAGGAAGAAGGGTGTCTTAAAGCACATTTTTCTTACATTGACTTACCAAGCTGGTTATCCTTGTTTCACCACGGTTTTTACTGACCCATGCTCAAAAATTTTGAGTTAGAATGAAAGAAGAGAAGTGGTTGGTGATTTGGATCAAGGAAATGGAGTCTTGAGGTAGAAAAGGGCTTAAAACACCATTAGAGACTTAAAGCTTGAAAAGGGATGGAGATGGTGAAAGATATGAGTATGTGTTGTATCCACGTCTGAATGAATAGAGGGGAGTGCTGGGCATGAGCATGGGCAAAGATAAATCATTGTGAGTGTGGGTAGAAGTAAAAGATGATTTTGTCTTAGGTAATTAGGGTGTAAGGGCTAGGTTTTGTTTTTATGTGCCAGTGTATTATTCAGCCTTCTTTTCCCTTGTATACAGCCAAGACAAATGAGAGAGTGCTGTTACATTTCTAGTTTGTGTGTGGTAAGAGAGGATGAGGTGTATTTGTCTTATATGAGGTGAGTTGTTCTTTAATGCTTATTTTTGATTCTAGCTTACTTTTTAACTTCTAATATATCATGTCTAATTTTTTTGTGTCCCCTAACCTGAATATAAGCCGTGAGTGCAGGCAATGTTGGGAGGTATTTGTTTTATGTAAGAAGAGATGAGAGGAAGAGGTGTAGACAGGTGTTTTTACTTTTTCCTCTTTTGTACATTCTTGTTTCTTTCTCCTTCCACTTTTTCATTCCTCTTCTTTTCCTTGTGTAGGTGGCCGGCTGTAGTTGTAACAGCCCAACCACTAATCCTTCCATTATCCTCTAATCGTTACATACTTACGCTACACACAGTGGATACTTACCTACTCCCGGCGGGTGATACAACGCCGTTAGCCATTCCAAGACTAACAAGGCTTCTACTACTTACTGTAATGGTATGAAGATTAATATACTGAGTAACAAATACTTACAATACACTCCAATACTTATTACAACCTTGATTACCGAGTATCGAAAAGTATACGAATTACTTCCAATTCTACAAGACTACTCCCAAAAATTATGAGTTTAATACAACTACTCATCCTTTCCAAGTTCACAAATTCAATTCTCTCAAAAGGGTGTACCACATGGTACATCGGCTACTCAAAAAGGCGTGCCGTGTACAACCGGGTACACCATCAAATCTACTAACTACTAAAAGGAGTTCATCATGGTCCTTACCGACCTTCAATCTCCCCGGGTACCTATAACATAAAAATGGTGCTCCAAGGGGCTCAGCTAAACGTTGCATATGAAATTCGCATACCCCACGTACTAACGGGGGTACGCCGACTACTTGGTCGAATACATGCGATTCGTTTTAATCATACATACATGCATGCTTTTATACAATACAATACATTCATATCACAAACATACTTACATTTCATTCAATACATACAAGGAAGACATTACAAGTCCACCATTCACACTTATCGTTACAGATACGCTTCTCCAATACATACACAATACTTGTTAGCTGCATTACTCACCTAGGTTAGAATGGGTGTACTTTACTCTTTTACTCATGATCAGTAACTTACAATAGTTATGATCGTTACTCATACAATACTTACTTTCTTACTTACTCATGTTAAGTCAGTGTGACCTCTGGGTAGGGACTACTATATACCACCATCGGGCTTTAGGGTGGCTCACTAATCTAGGATGCTGCCCATTTAAGGGGTTTGGTCCATGGAAGAGATTAAGGCCAGGATACGGATCCCACCTCTTGTGTCTCCTTATCCTCACGCGTGGCCGAAACTATATCAGACTTCTACTCATTCCATTTTTACCAATTATTCAAGTTAGATAGTTAGGTAGTTAGGAATTAGTAGAAGTCATTACTCCCATACCAAGGGTTAGTACATTACACACTTCAGGCAACACATACACATCATTCTCATTCATTCATTTCATGAATTATACAAAGTAAATGTTCAAGATAATACACAAGAACATATATACACAAGCACAAGTAAGTGCATTAAAATCCGATTCGTGCATTTATCTTATTTAGGTGATCACATAAACACATAAATCAGAGTAACCAGGTTAGGATACAGGGCATGAGAAAATCATACCGTTCACCATCGTACTTGGACTCCAATTTTCCTTCGAAGTTCAACTATTCGAACCCTATACATACATAGAGTTATACGGTGAATGATCTATTATTGACCTAAATCATTCTTTCATTAATACTTACAATGTATACTTACTAGTTCTTACAATTCATACTTGATTATGGAAATTGTTCCTTTCTCATTGTTTCTTAAACTTGCTTTCTTACTTAAGTACACATTTCTTACCTTCTTTACTCCATTACTAATATTTCATTTTTTTTTGTTTGGTCCCGACCGACCCATGTGTGACCCGACCGACCTAAACCCGTCTGGGTCGGTCGAAGTCAGAAAGAAATCGGCCCTTGAAATCCCGCTCGACCGACCCACATCCGACCCAACCTTCTGGGTCGGTCGAAGTCAGTGAGTTTCCGTTTGAGAAATGCATGTACGACCGACCCAACCTCTGGGTCGGTCGAAGTCAGAAACTTCGACTTTAGAAATCCTTTCCCGACCGACCCACGACCGACTCACCCATCTAGGTCGGTCGAAGTCAGAAAGTTTATATCCCAGTTGTTTTAGTCCGACCGACCCACAACCGACTCTACCCTCTGGGTCGGTCGAGGTCAGAACCGCCCTTCTGAATTTGTTTCAACTTCATTCTTCTACCCATTTCTTTCCCAATCTTCCTACATGTAACCCAACATGTTTTACTACTAATTAGACCCTCTAAGCTACCTTAATTCATTCATCAAATTCATTAATCATTCCTAAATCAACTTACACAATTTTTTCTCACTTCATTCCAACACTCATACCAATTCTTGTTCTTAAATGCTACAGATTTCTAAAACAACTTCTACCATCCCTTACTCCCCCTCCATGCTACTCCTAGCATTCTAAATGCACTACTTCCTTCCCACTCTCTTCCATTACCAAATTCTTTCTCAAATCTGTTTTCACAATGCTAACTACTCTCATTAAGCTCTCCAAATACTCCTAGTTACTACCTAGGTTATTCCCTCTCCCTACACATCTAAGTCTTCTAATTTCTAGACAAATTTGGACATAGTTTCCCCTTAATTTCCACTTTGCCCACATAAGATTCCAGCTCACACATTACTCACTAGTAGAAAAAAGATCTATAGTAACGCCCCTACTGCAGCGGTTGTACAAAGAACCGCTGAGATAGGACGTTTTTTAAAATGTCGCTAACCTATCTCAGCGGTTCTTATTTGTAACCGTTGTGATAGGGTTATTCTAAAAAATAAAAGAACCTACTGCAGCAGTTCCTACTAAGAACCGCTGAGATAGGTCTGTTTAACTAACCTATCTCAGCGGTTCTTAGTAGGAACCGTTGCAGTAGGTTCTTTTATTTTGCCCCAATTCACCAGAAGTCATTCCCCCGCGCGTCTTCATTCTCTCTGCTCCGACGTCTCTCTGTGCGAATTAGAAGCAGGCGACGGCAATTTGGACGCCTGCGACTGCGACGCCACCGCCACCACCAGCTTCTTCTTCCACGCGCGCCACCAGCCTTCGACGCCGCCGTTGCCGTCGCCAGCCCATACCGTCACAGAGGTCGCAGGCGTCGCGCGAGAGCTGTAGTAACACTAGGTTAGAAATTTGAATTCTAACTTCAAAACATGTTAATTATTGTCTTGTTTGATTGAAAAACTAGTTGTAAAGTAGTTGTTGATTGTTAGTTTAGTTGTGTGTGCATAATTTGAATATAGATACATTATTGAATTAGTATAAATAGTTGTGCATGTAAGGTGTTCGATAAAATGTCTGAGTTGATATTTTGTTGTTTGTGCCCTCTGCATACAATGGCGGAGACAATTTCATGAAAAACTGGTTTGTATTTATATATTAGGAAGATCCCTAACTAGTAAACCTTGTAGCCCCCTATACACATAGCAACTAGTAAACTAAAACGTCAATTCAAAGAAACAAACTCAATTAAAACTACTATGAAAAGAAAATAATAACGGCTAAATCTGACTACGGAAATGGTTTGGCTATGAAATTGTGCAAGGTTGAGCGCAAACAGAATCAACTAAGGTGAATAATTTTAGTCTGTTGGTGTTTATTTAACTGAGGTGTTAGTAAAATAAAACAATAAGCTTTATATGCTTCTTTAGGGATTCTGATAATGTCTTGACGTAGATTGGATTTTTTAATCTAATAAGGGGTGGTGCATTAAGGTAAATTGGGTGTTGTTTTAATTAAATAAGTATAATGAGTGAATTTGAGGTAGATTGTATTGGATAATGTTTCAACATCTTACATCCCGCTTACAATGCAAAATCATGCAACTATAATATTATAATGCAGATTTTTAACTAATTATCATACAACAGCACACATAATGTAGAACAGTAATGGATTTCTTACCCCCCTAATATTATTTCCTTGCTTCTCTACTGTCTACAGTAATTGGGGTGGTCTCTACGTCTTCTTCTTCTTCCTCATTTCTTCTATTGTGGTGCAAAAGTGGAAAGGTAACATCTTCATATATCTTTTTCTCTTGTTTCTCTTCATATTCTGCTAGTTATTAGGAAAATAGTTGTAGCATAGACAAATTGGATAGAGATGTTATATGCAGTCATTAATTAGTTGGTGGTGAAATGGCAAGTGGTTGTGACATTATTGAGTGATTGCGAATGGTTGCTGAAATACCTCAACTCTTGATATGTGGTTTAAATATTAAACTATGGTATGTAAAGGCTAAAAAGTGCCTTAGAAACATCAGTGAACAATTTAAACCATAGTAAAACACAATAAAACACTAAGACACAGTTTGAGCAAAAACATGCTCTAAGCTTGGAAGTGAACTTGGTTAGGACCCAAAGAGCCTACCAAGACTTAATAATATTCAATTATGATTTAATAAGGCTAATTAAGTCCTTAGGAAACTTTGGTAGACAGTTAAACCAAACAACACACAAGAAAATACCTTAAAGTCAATAAGAGCAAAATGTGCTCTAAGCTTGGGATAAATTTGTATAAGACCTAATGGTCATACCTATACCTTATAAATATGTTAATGAACATATTAAATCAATTACCAAAGAAAACCAAGCTTGAAAACAAGTTAAAACACAAAATGTGCTTTAAGGAGTCTTAAAGCACATTTTTTAAAAATTGTCTTGTAAATGAGTTTTGAGTGGCTAAATGACCATCATTACTCTTTAATTAATATGTGTACTACTTAGTATCACATTAGGAAGTCTAAATCAATGGGAAATCAAAAATTTCACAAATATGTGCCTTAATTTGTGAATAGTGCTCAAATAGTGCAAGTTTAAGTTATAAGTCAACATAAGTTGTTTAATTGGTCAACAAAGGCCATATATATGCTATATATGTAAGGGGCCACGGTTTTGGGGGTGTGAGTCATCACACTTGGCTTGCCAATTAAAAGAAAGAAAGAAAAGTAAGTAAAGGTTACCTTTTTGCTTTATAACTTAAATATCTCCAAAACTTACCTCTCTCCTCACTCTTCTTTTCTTTTTTGGTTCCCACCGTCTCCAACCTCATCCTCCCTACTCCATTCTCGTTTTGCTACAGCAAGTAGCCATTCTCCATCTTTGAATGCTTGTAACTCATGGCTCCAAGCTCCGAATTCAATTCCGAGACTACCGTTGTCTTAGTTAGAGTAAGCTCTACATTCCTATCTTTTCAAATCTTCAAAAGCTCCATTTCGGTGCCATGGAGATTCACCATTGAAGGAGCTTGAGCTCTATGTCCATGCCTTGTCATTCTCCTTTGTTTCAAGGTAAGGAAAATCAAAGAAAATCCAAGTTCCCATCATTTTCTTGTATAACCGAAAATTCACCTTACAATGGTGCCTTGTCTTGCTATTTTCTTAGCTTAATTCAATCTTCAAGGGACTAGAGGAGTCCTATCTTGCCACTTAACCAAGCTCTTTTCAAATTCCAAGGTAATCATCAAATTTAGTGTTTTAAGACACTTATGTAAACCTAGGGTTTAATTATGATTTGAGTATTAAACTTAATACTCATTACCCTTATATGTGTATTGGTTAGAAGGTTGACAAGTGATAAAAGCTCCTTGCCGATTTTCAATCAAGAAAAAACAAGTGAAAACAAGTGAGAAAGCTTGGAAAACAAAGAGGTAAATGACCTCTCTTAATGTGGTTTTATGTACTAGGGAATTGAGCTATATTTTCTAATAAATAACCTAAAGAGCCAATGGGAAATGAGCTAGAAAACTATCCACAAGGTGGACTAAAAAGACCTGGGAGCATTGTTGTGTGTATTCGCAGGTTGAAGGCATTTAAATGTGGAAATTCAGTGTTTATGGTTTATGTTATTTAAGGGCCTAAGTGCCAAGCAATTTAAGTTTATGCACTATATTGTGATGTAGTGTAGTTTAAAGGTTTAGTTATGTGTAAAGAACATCTCTTGTGAAGGTGAATTGTTTTGATGGTTAAAGGATGAAAAACCATATGTTTGTGTATAAGAGTGTGTATTAAGAGATTGAATGTTCTTGATTGTCTAAAGGTGAAAACAATGTGTTTTGGTGTAAGGTGATACAAGAGAAGCTATGGCGAAATTTAGTTGATAAACAAAAGAGTTTATGTGTTGTAATGAGATTTTATGACCTAGAAGGTACTAGGAATTTTTAAGTGTTAATGGTGAAAGAAAGTGAATTAAGGTGTTCTTAGGTGTTAAGATGCCTTAGGCATAGTCTTGGAGATTTAGGGAACTAATGGATGATTTCTTGATACACAAGGTGATGGTGGAGGTGTCGTAAAGTCTTGTGCAAAGTTTGGTGAACAATGAAATGTAACGCCTTGTGAAGGTTTAATTATGAACTTGTGGGAAAGACTTGAGGAGTGTGTGTAAGGGGATGAGTGTAGTGCAATGATGTTTAAAGGGTGGTTATAAGGTAGTGAGGGAGTACTTTGGTTAGGTGAAGTTTTGGGCAAGAATACAAGTTACAAGTGTAAGAAAAAAATGTTCTAAGTTAAGGACTTTGTAAAAGTTTAAGGAATTTTTGGGATGTTCGAGAGGGTTTAAGTGTGCCCAAAAGATGTTAAAACATGTGGGAGAAACATGTGTAAAGCATAGGAAAAATTGGATGAATTTGGAGTTCAGAAAGAGGAGAAAAGCACATTAGAAAATTGGTTCTGCATGGACCGCCCCTACGACCGCCCCTGTGGGGAGGTCCAGTGCAGAGAAGTGAAAAAAAAAACGTGTAGCATCTGTTTGTGGACCGCCCCTGGGACCGCCCCAGAGGGGCGGTCCAGACCAGAGATGAAGAAAAAAATTTGTTTAAGGCTCCTAATGATGGGGGATTGAATGGTAATGGTTTTAGATGATGTTTAGGCCTTGTTTGGTGACATGTAAAGGTCTTAAAGTGTGTAAACAAATGTTAGGTTTTGATGTGAGAGTTGTGAACTTAAGATCACAAGTGTAAAATTAAATATAACGGGATGACAGGGTAACTATGGGCGCATTAGACGTTAAACAAGCATGTTACTCCAATGTTAATGAAAGTAATTGTAATGTTATCAGTTGTTCGAGAATTGCTCGAGGAACATAAGTGGACATGATAAAGTGGACTCCGGTGACAGGTATGGTTTTCTTGCAACCTGTGTCCTACCGGATTACACCGCTTGTATGCCAATGTGTTTTTCTGTATGTTTGCCACGTTGTAAGATTAAACATGTAATGAGTTTACAGTAATTCATTTATGTGGCGTGTACAACTCCGATACCATTTAACCGAAAGTGTTAACCTTAGTTGACTGAGTCTAGGATCACATGAGAGTTCGGTATTCAGAGAAACGACCCGAACCATGGGACGTACTAACCACGGCTATGCGTGTGTTAATTGTGTGATATGTGTATGTGAATGTAGGGATCTCCCTTGTGTGTTTAACCCAGTTGTAATACTATATGGTGTGTAGTTATGATAGACTCCATAGTGGGGTTCTAACTAATATCTAAAGTAAGTATGTACTAACAGTGATGAGGAATCCGGTTTGGCCGGTCGCGCGTTGTTTGGGAGTGGGTATCCTTCTTAGCCTTACCCTTCTCTCTGTTATGGTTGTTTCCCTCACGGGTTATGATCTCCCATTAGCTTATTCCAAAGCTTAGCTATTCTGACTTATGATCGGTTTAGGGGGAACATGTGTTTGTGTGGTGTGTTCGGGCCTCCAAACCCGAACCATCTTAACTTAAGTTACTCGTCCAACTATTAGGACGGTAATGAGTGTTGTTGTTGTTGTATAACGAGCTTACCATGAGGGTGACACCATTCTCTAGGCTCACCAGTGAATTAACTATGTTTGGGTCGGTTCCTAAGAGGACCGTTCCCGTTATGTTATGATGTTGTTGTAATGCAATTCCTATTTGCGACGTTTTCATGTGCACGTCGAAACGTGAAAAGTGTTGTATGTTTGGTTATGTGAGGAATGTTATATGGTGTAAGATATGGAGTGTGTGGATCATGGAAATGAATCCCAGTTTGTGATATGAGGCGTTTAAGGATAACCCGACTTAAGGGTAAGTGTCGTCTATTAAGGAAGTAGCTCCGTTAGAGGAGGAACACTCTAGGGATAATGAATACCATGAGTGACTTATCAAGTAAGGATGTATTATCCGTTTGTTGAGCCCATTGAGGCGAAATGTTATGTGTTGTGTGTTTACAGTTGCATGCATGATTTAAATATAATCAATCGCATGCTAAGACGACAATTAGTTGTGCGTGGCCCGGTAGCATGTGGGCTGCGGGATTACCATACCAGCAAAGGTGCTGAGCCCCTTGGGGGCCACCCTTTCTCTTCTTTTCCTATTTCAGGTACAAAGAGGAAGCCGTTCGAGAGTAGGACGGGGTAGTCGTTGTACATGGGTAATCTTTTAAGTTGCACATGTACAGTAGGTGTAGTAAGACCGAGATTGTTATCGGCATCAGTTTGTGAATACTCGGTACAGCTGAAAGGTGTATGTTGTTGTTGTTGTTAATGGAAAGGGATAGTAATGTGTAGTCGCTCGGGAATTTAGCCCATCAGACCGGTACAATGTATATGTATTAGCCTTGTTAGCCACGTGGGTGGTTAACGGCTTGTAACACCAAGAAGTTAAGTAATGTGTTGAAGATTGTTTTCCGCTGCAGTTTGTTGTTAAGTGTGTTTGTTGTTGGATGAGGTGTTACAGTTGCTGCCAATTGTTGATTTTTTTGTCGTGGTAAATAATATTTGGTGAATGCTTAATGATAAGCATGGATTAACACGATTACGCAAAGGTCATGCCGAATTTTTTCTAGAATCGTGTTAGTCTTATTAATTAATTTTATTTGTTATTTGTGTATAAGAATCTTTACTTTTCTTTGTCAGGTCTTCTGAATCTTCTATTGGATTTGTACCAGTACTTTCCCAGCCCATTACCAAAGCATCTCCTAGCTTCCCCCTCTGTACAACCTTAAAACAAGTAAGTAATTAAACTTTATTTTTTGTTTTAATAATGCAATGATTTGTTGAAGTTAAATTAAATGTGTTAGAATTGTTAGAATAAGGCTAGATTAGTTACGTTGGAACGTTAGAGTACTTAGGCTACGTTAGTTTGGTTGGAACCATAGAGTAGTGCTGAGTTTGGTTGCAACCGTACATCCAGTAGAACATGCTCCATATACAAATGCAGATGAAATTGAAAGACAAATCAGTCTTAAACTTGTTTGTTTTCACATATAGAATGGAGCGTGACTGGATGTACGGTGATCGAGGGGATCACTACTTTTGAGAAGCTGAAAGATTTCTCAAGCGGCAGTGCAACACAAGGACAGAACAAAGGCGGACAATATTTCATGTCTGTGTGTTGACTGTGGGGTCGTAAGGAAATATGTAGACATTGAGGAAATTAGATTTCATCTTAAGTCCCATGGATTCAGCCACATTACAGAATGGAATTTTCATGGAGAAACTGTTGCAGCTAGTGCTTCAACATCATCAAGTGCTCATGATCCACGTTACGCAAGTACCGCCCACACCTTCAATACCATCAATGAGTCGGTACCGTTAAGTGATTCAGGCTTCGATGACAGTGAGACCACTCACCATGATGAGCAAATGGATGAAATGTTAGAAAATGTTGCGGATACTTTTGTCGATAAGCCGGAAGAGTATCAAAGATTGTTGGACGCATCAAAGACACCTTTGTACCCTTCGTGCGTTAATACATAAAATTGACTGTTGTACTTAATTTGTTCAACTTAAAGGGGAAATATGGAGTTGGTGACAAGTGTTTCACGTCATTTCTAGAGCTGGTACATGATATGCTTCCTGATGAGAATGGTCTTCCTACATCCCCTACGAGGCAAAGAAATGGATGTCCAATGGGAGTTGAATATAAAAGATTCATGCTTGCCCAATACTGTGTGCTTTATAGGGTGAATACGAACATCTAGACAAGTGTCCTAAATGTTTGTTGTCCCGGTACAAGGACAAGGATGAGGATTCCTCCTTTTAGAAAAAAATCGTCCAGTGAAATTATTGTGGTACTTGCCGATAATTCCTAGATTCAAACGGTTGTTTGCCAACCCAAAAGATGTGAAGAACTTACGATGGCACGCGATGGTAGAAAAATTGATGAAAATTAAGACATCCTGCAGATGGACCTCAGTGGAGAAATATCAACAGAAAATTCAAACATCATTTTGGGGATGAGGATAGGAATCTGAGACTTGGATTGTGTACCGATGGGATGAACCCGTATGGCACGTTGAGCAGTCAGCACAGCACTTGGCTGGTGCTACTAGTGATCTACAATTTACCGTCATGGTTGTGCATGAAACAAAATACATTATGTTATCACTCCTAATTTCTGGTCCAAAGCAACCTGGTCATAACATTGACGTATATCTTGCACCACTGATCGACGATCTGAACTTGTTGTGGAATGAAGGGGCATGGTATATGATGCTCATGCGAAAGAAAATTTCACACTGAAGGCGATGTTGTTCTATACTGTTAACGACTTTCTTGCCTATGGGAACTTGTCAAGATACTCGGTGAAAGGATTCAAAGCGTGTCCGGTATGTGAGGATGACACATGTTCAATCGTCTGAAGCACTGCGGAAAATGTTTATGTGTGTCATCGAGACTCGTGTGGCTCGTCTGCCTTTGAATTCTGAGGAAGTGTATGCAAAGGTAAAAGACATTGAAAATGTCTTTAGAAACCATCGAAGCCGCCGAAGAACATTTGGAAAAACGTTCCATTTATTGGGATCTACCGTATTGGTGACACTTGCCTGTTCGACATTGTTTGGATCATGCACATTGTGAAGAACGTCGGTGAGGCAGTGTGTGGTACTTTGCTCAACATACCCGGCAAGACGAAAGACGGATTGAAGGTGAGGAGAGATATGCAAGAGTTGCGCATACGGAAAGAACTACACCCAATAGAGGATGAGAAGCGAACATATCTACCTCCTCGTGTTATACCCTCTCTAAGAGTGAAAAATTAAGTTTTTGCAAGTGTTTGCACACATTGAAGGTACCATCTGGGTACTCTTCAAACTGGAAGAACCTAGTTTCTATGAAGGATTTGAAACTGTTAGGCATGAAATCTCATGATTATCATGTGTTAATGTTGCATCTTCTTCCAGTTGCAATACGAGGGATATTACCAGAAAATGTCAGAAATGCTCTAACTCGATTATGTTTCTTCTTCAACGCTGTCTGCTGCAAGGCAATTGACTCAGACACCCTCGATGATCTGCAACATGAAATTGTTGTGACAATATGCCAGCTTGAGATTTATTTCCCACCATCTTTCTTCGACATAATGGTGCATTTAGTAGTGCATATTGTCCGAGAGATCAAATTTGTGGTCCGGTCTACTTACGTTACATGTATCCTTTCGAACGATATATGGGGATTCTGAAGGGTAGAATGAAAAAGATATAGACCGGAAGGCAGTATCATCGAAGCAACAGTGACTGAGGAAGTCACAGAATTCGTACAAGTTATTTGAACGATGCAGAGTCAATTGGTATTCCCAAACCACGTCACCATGGTAGATTTAAGGGTAAAGGAGTTATTGGCAAAAAGGTTGTTCGTATCTCTCGTGATCTTATTAATCAGGCACATTTGTTTGTACTACAACACCTTGAGGTTGTTGAACCCTACTTCGATATTCACATTGCTGAGTTGAGTCGACAAAACCCTACCAAAAACCGTATCTGGCTTAAAAAAGAACAAAATCGAGTATTCGTCCAATGGTTTAAGGAATATGTGTTTGAGCAAGCTTCATTGAACCCCGAAGATGTCAGTGAAGAAATCAGATGTCTAGCTGTTGGTTCTGGAACAGATGTTGTATCGTTTGAAGGGTATGACATTAATGGATGCACATACTACACTGCACGCCAAGATGCTAAATCAATACATCAGAACAGTGGGGTAAAAATTGAAGCATCGGTGACTGAATATGGTCTAGGTAACCAGGTTCAACCAATGAGCAGTAGTAGTTGGTATTATGGTGTGATAGAGGACATATGGGAACTAAACTATCACATTGATTCGTTTCTATTGTTCCGCTGCAATTGGGTGGACAACCGACATGGACTCCAAAATGATAAAGGACTTATTTTGGTTGATCTTTCACGTGTTACAACTAATAAGGAAGATCAGTTTGTGTTGGGTAAAGACTGTGACCAGGTGTTTTATGTTGAAGACCCAAAAGCTAGTAGATGGCATGTTTTTCTTCCAGGGAGAAGACCGGTTTTGTTTGAGGATGAAAACAACGACGATGATGATAATGAGATGATAGATGAAACTATCGTTGCATACAGGGTTGCATGATTCAACTGATGATTTACAAAATGATGATGTTCAGACCATCTACGCTCGATCAGACCATAATGAGGGGGTTTGGGTAGAAAACAGATCATGATATATGTTACTATGTCTAGGTAACACCATTGGTTGAAATTACATTATATAATTCGTATTATTGTTGTTACAATGTTATCAGAATTAATTATTTATGTTTATTTTTGCAATTATACATCGTTCCATGAATATTGATCTAATGTGTGTGTTTTTTTCCTCAGTGGATGATGATCCTATTGATGATCCTATAGGACAGCTGCTCCTGACTGGGGATCAGCCACAGCAGAGTAGACCGGCAAAACACACCACACGAGGTGGTAAAAAGAAATCAAAGAAAGCAGACGTACCACACAGCAGACCGAGACAGCTGGGCCTTCACAGGAAGGACAAGAGACAAGTTGCTCCTCCGCCTCTCAAGAAACCCAAAAAACGAGGGGCAACCCGTGGGCTGAAAGCAAATAGAGGCCCCCCGACAAGCCTTTGGAGTTCAATGAGTTTAATCAGCCCACGGGTACTGGAAAAATGATTTCACTGCTCTAGCCAGGCATTTGGTGAGTACATATTTCAATATAAACCACTTGGAAGCAAGTGCCTCAGGCGTTGAAGGAGCAGATATTTGAACGTCTCAAGGTATTTGTTACACTTAATAGTTTTTTTAAGATTTATATTACTTTTTACACTAATCCATTTTTTTTTGTGCATATAGGACCGATTCTGTATAGATCCTTCTATGAAGGATGATGTGATGAAGGGGATTGCCACACAGTTCAAAGACTTCAGATCTCTGCTCACGAGGCAGTACATTTACTGTGAGGAGCCCGCAGAGATAGAGGAGGCAGAAGGTGAAGATGTGGATGATCGGAGACCACCGTGGCAAAAATATGATGGTATTACTGAAGAGCAGTGGAATGAGTTTGTTGCGAAGCGTTTGACCCCTGAGTTCAAGGTGAGTTTCACACTAGTAGTTGTTCTTTTGTATGATAAATGTTTAAAGTGTCCTTAGTTCATTTGGTTAATTCGTCTTTTTCATATATTATTTGCATAATTTGTCTTTTCATACATATATGTAGGCTATACGTGAGAAACAACAACAAAATGCAAAAAAAAATCGTTACCCCCATCACATGGGGAGTACAAGTATTGCTCAGCGTGTGCCGCAGTGGGAGAAAGAGGGGTTGCTGCCAGCTGGCTCGAATGTCAGCGAACGAAGGATGAAGGTTTGGGACTTAAGTCGACGGAAGAAACCTTCAAATCCGGCGGCACCTGCTGAGTATGATGACGCCACGAGAGAGTCATCAACCAAATGGTAAGTGATTTTTAGTTTAAAAAATGTTTATTATATTTATAGAGTAACAATAGCAGTTAAATAAACCGAAGTATCCTTATTGACTTATTAAACTCCATAACAGGAAGAGTTAAGCTCCCAGATCACCCAGGGCACTTGGCAGCCCGTTAGGCAGGATGATCCACTTTCCCGCTCTCGGGAAGAAGGATCATCCGGGTCGTGCAGTAGGCTTTGGTGGTCATGTCGGTATACGCCAAGCCTTCGGTAATCCTGGGTCCAGACACGTGCTGGAGGGAGCATTACATATGAGGAGCACTTACGCCAGAATGCGGAGCTCGAGCAGCGACTACGAAATGAATTTCAGCAGTCAATCGCTGCTATGGAGATGATGCGATCTGAGAGGATGAGTCAGGAGGTTTCTAGACCGCCAGATCAGGCACAAGCATCAGAGCCCGCAGTGCCTCCCAGTAGTGTTCACTCCGTCAACCCATTTCCATATTCATCTCTCAAGGTTAGAACAACATGTTAACTACAAATACAAAAAAAAACAAATTATACACTTGTTTTGTGCATCTAAAATCTTTAATTTTGAAAATTTAGCAACCAATTGACTGCACATTGTTCCAAGTGATTGGCGTTGACGAAGTCGTAGGGTGGGGAAAACTTTTCAAGTCTTGTGCTGGAGACACCGTGAGGAATGCAGCGCTCCGAGAGTACCATGCCGGGTGCTTGTTGAAGGTTACGCGCCTGCTTACGCGGATTGTCAGATACCGGTGCCCAGTGCAGACATATCCACCCTTCGTCAAGCTGAATCCATGACAGTACAGTGGCCCTGTAGATTGATTAAGCTTGGGGAGCAGCAGGTAACCCCATGAAAAAACTTATTCTTTAACATATCCTAGAGTAGAAACATATACTTATTAAATTAATATATTAGGAACACATTCAATCAAATTCTGATAAGGCAAAAGGAAAGAGAGTTGTTGTTGCACCAGCTAATCCTTCGATGGCATCCGCGACTAGAGTTGTGATGAGATCGAATTTGCTACAACCGGCGGTTCTGAATGCCTTACCCCCCATGCTGAAACTGTTGCACTCCACACTATTGATGACGCCGCCAGAAGAGATTCGGTTACAATGGAACCAAGACCGGATCTTTTTACTATAAGGCGCTCAGAGTTTTGAAATCTATCTTACTGATTTTGTGGAGTTGTTCACGAAGGATTGGTTGAGTGCGTCGATTCTCAAATCGGCTTGCATGTGAGTAATTAGCATACCTTGTACACATTTTACTCTGTATATTTGAAAATTAAATTCATAATATTGGTTTCTTTATATTGTGCAGGTTTATTGATGACAAGGCGGTCCAAGTACATGAGAATAGTAGTTTCGGGTTCTATGCCCTGACTACTGTTCCGAAGCTAATATGGGATCTGACCCCCAAGCTTTGGTCCAGTACTTGTCGACTGTGATACATGCGTGTGCAGTAGATAAATCTGTAACACCCCATCCAACAACAAACACATAACAACAATCTGCAGCGGAATACACACCTCATCAATAACTTAACTCGTTGGTGTTACACGCCGTTAACCACCCACGTGGCTAACAAGGCTATTACATACACATTGTACCGGTCTGATGGACTAGATTCCCGAGCAATTGTACATCACTATACTTTTTCATTAACAACCAGCTTACACTAACCTTACTAATGTACCGAGTATCACAAACTGATGCCGATAACAACTTCGGTCTTACTACTCCTACTGTATATATATAACTTACATGATTACCCATGTACCACGACTACCCCGTCCTACTCTCGAACGGCTTCCAGCTCCTTGAACCTGAAATAGGAAAAGAAGAGAAAGGGTGGCCCCCAAGGGGCTCAGCACCTTTGCTGGTATGGTAATCCCGCAGCCCACATGCTACCGGGCCACGCACAACTAATTGTCGTCTTAGCATGCAATTGATTATATTTAAATCATGCATGCTACTGTAAACACACAACACATAACATTTCGCCTCAATGGGATCAACAAACGGATAATACATCCTTACTTGATAAGTCACTCATGGTATTCATTATCCCTAGAGTGTTCCTCCTCTAATGGAGCTACTTCCTTAATAGACGACACTTACCCTTAAATCGGGTTATCCTTAAACACCTCTTATCACAAACTGGGATTCATATCCATGATCCACACACTCCACAATTTACAATGTATAACATACATCACATAACAACACTTTCCACGTTACAACGTGCGCATAATAACATCGCAACAGATATTGCATCATATCAACAACACATAACATAACGGGTGCGGTTCTCTTAGGAGCCGACCCAAACATAGTTAATTCACTGGTGAGCCTAGAGAATGATGTCACCCCCATGGTAAGCTCGTTATACAACACTCATTACCGTCCTAATAGTCGGACGAGTAACTTAAGTTAAGATGGTTCGGGTTTTGTGGCCCGAACACACCACACAAACACATGTTCCCCCTAAACCGATCATAAGTCAGAATAGCTAAGCTTTGGAATAAGCTAATGGGAGATCATAACCCGTGAGGGAAACAACCATAACAGAGAGAAGGGTAAGGCTAAGAAGGATACCCACTCCCAAACAACGAGCGACCGGCCTAACCGGATTCCTCACCACTGTTAGTACATACTTACTTTAAGATATTAGTTAGAACCCCACTATGGAGTCTATCACATCTACACACCATACAGTATTACAACTGGGTTAAACACACAAGGGAGATCCCTACATTCACATACACATATCACACAATTAACACAGGGATAGCCGTGGTTAGAACGTCCAATGGTTCGGGTCGTTTAATCCGAATACCGAACTCTCATGTGATCCTAGACTCAGTTAACTAAGGTTAACACTTCCGAGGTTAAATGGTATCGGAGTTGAACACGCCACATAAATGAATTACTGTAAACTCATTACATGTTTTATCTTACAACGTGGCAAACATACAGAAAAACACGTTGGCATAAAGCCGGTGTAATCCGGTAGGACACAGGTTGCAAGAAAACCATACCTGTCACCGGAGTCCACTTTATCATGTCCACTTATGTTCCTCGAGCAATTCTCGAACAACTGTTAACATTACATGTATTTTTATTAACATCGGGGTAACATGATTGTTTAAAGTCTAATGCTTATAACTTTCCCGTTAACTTAGTTACATAACTTTACATTTTAACTTGTTTTACTTTTACATTTTGATACAACTTTTTCCCCCACTAAATTGTCATTATAACTCACTTAACATGTCCTTAACAATCTTATAACATCATTACTTAGTAATCACCATTTTTAGGCAACTTTACCCACCTTAAAACAAAGTTTTTTGGTCCATACAGTGGCCTGTCCGAGCTTGTGTCCGGACTTCCCAAGTTCGGACACAAGTCGAGACTCAAAACTGAATACAGACGCCTGTCCGAACTTGTGTCCGGACTTCGGAAGTTCGGACATGGGTCGAGGAAAATTAAATGAAGAAGCAGGTACGTCCGAACTTGTGTCCGGACTTCCCAAGGTCGGACACAAGTCGAGACTCTGAAAATTTTTACGCAACAGGCCTGTCCGAACGTCCATGTCCGGACGGATGTTCGGACAAGGCAAAACACTTATTTTCCAAGCCTTTAAGCACTTAACCAATTTCACCAAACTTCTCCTAAAGCCTCATAATGTTTCCAAACATCATTTGGCACATCAAACACACCTTTAGCCATGTGCTAAACTCTTTAAATCACTCACCAAAACCATCTTATCATTCACAAATTTCTTACAAAATTCCTAGCACTTGGGATGTTTTCTCCTTAAGATTTCTAAGTGGTAGTTCACCAATAATGACCACTACACCAAGGTGTTTCCTCTACACCTTAACATCATCTCTCAACTTCTTTTCTTACTAACTAAATCTCCTTTTCTCAACTTCTTAAAATTCCTTACTCAAAACCTTACCTAAACATCATTCCCTCCTTATTCATCAACATTACCTAAACCTTAAACAAACTTCTCCAAGACTTTATTACATCCTAAAACACTCATTGAATTCCTAGAACTTCCAAGACAATACCAAAGTCCTTGTAGCACTTTAGAACACCTTAAAAACATGTTTTCTTCCTTAGTAAAACATTTATCCTTTCCTAACATATCCTAGTTCACAAAGTTCATTTAAGCACTTACAACTCCTTATACATTATACAAATTTTGCCATGGGTTCTCTTAGCACATCATCGTTCCAAACTCATGGTTTTCACCATTAAACATTCAAGAACACCTAAATCCATCAATAGTATTCTCACACACATAACTTCACCAAATTTACATCACAATATAGTGCATAAACTTAAATTGCTTGGCACTTGGGCCCTTAAATAACATGGCTCTTAGGCCCTTAAATAACATAAACTTTAAACACTGAATTTCCCACATAAATATTGCCTTTGACCTGCAATTACATACAACAACACATATTCCCTTTAATAATCTCCTTAAGAACATTTTACTAGGTCTTTCACCATTGGCTCCTTAGGTATTTTATTAAGCAAATCAAGCTCATTTTTCCTAAGGCATTTAAACTACATTGAGATAGTTTTGTTTACCTCTTTTTCCTCACAAACTTCTTTCTTGTTTCCTTGTAAAACCGGTGGGGTGTTTAGTTTTTGTCAACTTCTAAACAATGTACAAATAATAGAATGAGTATTCAAGCATTATGCTTCATCTCATTATAAACCCTAGTTACACATATTGTTTTAACACATTAAGGTAATTGTTTTACCTAGGAATTGGAAGAGAACTTGAATAAGTATCAAGAGAGGACTCCTCATAGCCCTTGGAAGATTCAAATGAAGCTAGAACAAAGCAACACAATGAACACCATTAATGGTGATTTTCGGACATCACACAAACATGAAGGAAATGTCATTTTTCTTTGAGTTTCCTTACCTTGAAGCAAAGGAGAACAATAATATGTGAAAAGGTGAGCTCAAGCTCCTCCCATGGAGATTCCTCTTGGCACCGAAATGGAGCTCTTGGAATTTTGAAAGGATAGAATTGAAGAGCTTGATGAGACAAAGAGAATGGTGGTGTTTGTTTTTGATTTGGTTAAATGAGCTAGCAATGGCAATGGAAGATGGCATTTGGTGCTGTTGCTGTAGCATCACCGTGAGAAAAGAAAGAAGAGAGGTAGAAGAAAGCTTAGAGGCGTGTGAAATGAAGGAGGAAGGGAGAAATGAAGATAAGTTCTACTTTTAGAAGATATTAAGTATTAAAGTAGAATAGTACTTTACTTTATTCTTTTCCCTTCTTAAATTGATTTGCAAATGGTGATGACTCACCTTACAAAAACCGGCCCCCTTATGTTACTTAGGGGTAGTTTGGTCTTTGTTGACCAATTAATTACTTATACAACATATGTTACAAACTAGCTTATTAAAGTTACTATTCACTAAAACAAGGCACATAGATGTGAAATTTTTGATTTCCCATTGATATAGACTTACAAATGTGATACTATATAGTACACATGTTAATTAAAGAGTAATGATGGACATTTAGCCATTCAAAACTCATTTACAAGACAATTTTCCAATAACGTGCTTTAACTCCTTAAAGCACTTTTTGTGTTTTAACTTGTTTTCAAGCTTGGTTTTCTTTTGTAATTGATTTAATATGTTCATTAACATATTTGTAAGGCATAGGTATGACCATTAGGTCTTATACAAATTTATCCCAAGCTTAGAGCACATTTTTGCTCTTATTGACTTTAAGGTATTTTCTTGTGTTTATTTGGTTTAACTGTCTACCAAAGTTCCCTAAGGACCTAATTAGCCTTATTAAATCATAATTGAATTATTAAGTCTTGGTAGGTTCTTTGGGTCCTAACCAAGTTCACTCCAAGCTTAAAGCATGTTTTTGCTCAAGCTGTATCTTAGTGCTTTATTGCATTTTAATATGGTTTAAAATTGTTCACTGATGTTTCTAAGGCACTTTATAGCCTTTACCATATTTTGATATTTAAACCACCTATAAAAGTTTGGGGTATTTCAATCTACCCCCCTTAAAAGAACTTCGTCCTCGAAGTTCACACTTCCCACACATCATTAGATTAGAATACGGGGATTACTTATAGCAATAAACTTCCATAACCAAACACTTTACATCACAACCTCGGACTTAATGGTCCGGGTAACATATTCACATCCATACATAACACACATACTCACTTGATAACCTCGGACTCAATGGTCCGGGTATCTTAACAACATTTACACATACATACAACCCTTAGACTCTCTGGTCTTGGGTAACATAACAACATTTAGACACATAGGTCTTGATACATAACAGCCTTTAGACACGTAGGTCTATATTACACAACAACATTTAGACTCATAAGTCTGATAACATACACTTAGGAACTCAAGGTCAAATAATATTTATTGCACATACCACACAATGTCATAGCATGTATAGCAATCAAAAATATCTTTGATATACACTGTGATCCCGCAGAACCCGGTCGCGATGGACACCTTCCGTCCCCGTGCCTTTGGGAGATCAAAACAATCACTTAAATTTAAAATTTCCTTGCGCGGTTAAGTAAGAGAACTTTAATTTTGTAAAATATCTATCGACGTTTTATAAGTACCAATTGAAAATCCTTTTGAAAACACACACAACTCCAAGTCCAACTTATGCTCTTTGCTTCTTTTCTTAGCGTGGTTATTGTGACCACTTATAGGGGAGCTTCAAGAATCATTCAACCCTAATGTGATCAGCATCAGTGTTGAACTATCCTTCCACCCCAATTTGTGTTCGGCTTCCCTTGATCGCATGCAAATCAAGTTCCACTTCCCACTTCATTTTCAAGCATCAAATAAATCACTCATTTCCAATTTTCTATCTTTTTAATCATTCTAATCATGATCATACATCTCCAAGGGATAGAACTTCGTCTATCAGTTATTTCCATACACCTTAATGCTGTTACCTAGGGAATCTTATTCTCATTAGGTTTTATATCGGTCTCATACCCTTTCATGAATCACTATATAGTATATATACACATATATTTTATCAAAATACAACACACCATTTCACATTTATACACTGTCGGGGTTTGTTCCCCCGGGAGTTTCTCTACTCCCACACTTGTACTATCACACACAATTGTTAACAAATACACACACTTATCACAATGGTATTCGCATCTTCTGTGCGCAATTACCATAATTAAACGATGAATGAATGCGTATGTTTACGTAACACACACACCAATCATCACAACAAATTATTTGTGCTATGCACACCATAAGTCACGTACACTTGTACGGTAATACACACTAAGTGGTTTTGCGCTCTCCCCCCCTTAAAAGGGATTACGCCCACGTAATCAGTCACTGAACATTGGCTTAAAATGTTCTACCGTCGTGAAGTGCTTTAACTTCTACACGGTCTATTACACAATGGATTCTGATTAGAGGATCTTAACCATATTAGCGGTTTAGTTCCTAAACCAAGAATTCTCATTGGAGTTTGCTTTAACTCTTAACTGGTTTCGGTTCTGGCGTGTGAGGCTTTTAGGCGTTAATAATTAGCCATTCACTCGTATTCACCATGCACATTCAACATTTGAATTACTGGCTCACTAGTTTCTGCTGCGAAACTCTAATAACCGTAGGGCTCAAGTTGCCCCACTCGTTATTGTTACCGTATTGTTCACCTCCCATTTATCACCTTCATCTTGGTAACAATGGTTTCTCAACCGACGCGTGGTATCCCTTACCGTTAGCAAGCTCGGTGGATTACAAAACTTCCATCCACTTCTCTAATAACTACTGCATAAACTGCTACGTATTTCACAATGATTGACTTGTTTCCTTCCGACTTACTGTCGGTTGAGATTGAGCTACTACCTAGTGTGTAGTGCTCTCTCAGCTATTTACAACATTTGGGGTATATTCCATACCGATATTGGCAGTTAGTGCTACTGTAGTCACTTATTATTACATGTCTCCACATTTGGTTTTGTACAAGTACTCTTTTATTGGTGCGGCCTTGCATTTCCTATGCATCGGCCATTATAACATTATTCCTCTTCCATTAACATGTTTCCAATTCCTAGCTATCCCACTCGATCGTCACTGCGCAAGTGCAATACCAAAACACTCAGTCATACAGAGTGCAGAGGCGTAAACTCTTGACAGTAAATCCCTTATGCGATTCGCCATGGAATTCACACTGAGTTCCTCATCACACATACCCCTACCACTGGCTTATTGCCCAGTCTTTTTAACATCGCTTATCTTGCATCTCTATTAAGTTTAACTCCTAACTGGTCTTATCTGTTACATTATCGTTTAACAATACTTATACAACGGTCGCTTGCTGCGCACCGTGCTCTTACTCCTTGTATAACATCAGCTTATATGGTATTTACTGTCACATTAACTTCCACGCATATACTTACATCACTCGTATTTTGGTTCGTCATTCCTTTGGATGACTACTGAATGCTCCTTGAGCGTAGCTCACTCGAGTTACAAGCTGTCGTTATTCAGCTGGGTGTTTCACATGATACTAAACTAACTATTCTCTCAAATAATAATAATATTGTCCATCCTTAACATATTTCTTGAACTTGGTTCACATAACTACCGCTCCAGCGTTTTCGCAGCATCGAGAGGTATCCCCACTCTTAGTACAGTGGTTCGTTCTCCACTCTATTCACTTATATAACATAAACTTTTGCAATCAATCTAATTTACATAACACATTTTATTTGTGGCTTATAAGCCTTACTGCTTCGAGCTCTGTCCATTGTGGACGGTTCACACACATTTATTTCTCTGTACAACATTACATAGTTTGGATATCATATTGAGCTCCATGACAAGGTCGTTACATTCCGTTTCCTTTCATGGGATGCCCCTTAGGATTGTCGGTCCGTCTCCTGACAAGTTATATCTAAACTGGGTGTTAGTTTCAACCCTTGTGTTTCTGTCACGCCATTTCGTGCAACAATTGTTGGTGCGAACACCCTTTAAGGATTGCTCCTGGGTGTTACTAAGTTATGCCTTTACATCTGGTTCACACTTATTGGTACATTCCGTTAGCCACGCCGTTTGCGTTCTTAACTGGCTTATTATCTCCTCCTGTGAAGATCAACATTTCCTGGTAGTGTAGGTACTCATTCTGGGAGTTTCATCCCGTTCATTGCACATTAATGTGTCCACATCAGGCATCTGCTTAGCCATGGACAGGCTGGGTCACCGTTCCAGCTAACATGTTTATCCCTCGGAATTCTTAAGACATGTGTGATGTCTTTACATAACAGTTAGTGCACTTCGCACCTCCTGATTCTTAAACATATCCTTGAAATGCATTCACTAATTCCTTTAGTCTCGTTAACTTGGCTTGTTCCTTTACTTCAACCATTCATGGTAATCCTTAGCTCTTGTTTGTTTAATACTGCTGACCGTAGTACGGAGTCGACTACTTCCCGTGTTCCGGACTCTACTTGTATACATATGGGGGGTACCATGCTGATACGTTGCTACTTACCCAACTAACCCATAAGTAGGTCTGTCAGGCCCACAAGCTCCTATCGGAGTGCGGTCGTCCCACATTACAGTTTGTACACTCGTAGTGTCCGTCACACGCCTAGGTGAAGTATTCTGTTGTCAACTCCCTTATATTGTCCCGTGACAATATGCGTCCCGTGCTTCCCGAACTTAATCGAAGGAAAGTTTATCCACTGTTGTATCCTTGTCAACTGTCCTTGGTTTTACTGGTTTGGTTCTTAAAAGAAGGTAGAAAGAGCGTTGGTTTGAAAGAAAATTTTGGTTTTGAAAGAAAAGAGTTTGAATAAATCTGGGTTTGAAAGAAAATTTTCATGGTTTCACAACATTTTCTTACCTTAGCCAAGTCTAGCTTCTTGCTGACTGGTGTACTTCCAATTACAAAGGTCAGGCTGTTAAGCCCTTCCATGGTTATAATGATCACACTTAACTTCGTGGTACTTTACTAAGTACTTTGTATTTGTTAAAACTTCCCCGAACAGCCCTGTTATAGCAGCACTTGCCATGGCAAGTGCGCCATGCTAACTGGCTATCGGTTAATCACACACACCGGTTGCGGTATTGTTCTTACCCGCACTATTATCAGTGGCCTTGTTGGCCCTTATTCGACCTTACAGTCTTGACAATAACCCTCTGGGTAACTTCAACTTCTCACTATCTTCACATGATAATCATTAGCTAGGGTGTTTCCCATTCAGGGAGACCCCCTTTTCTTACTTAGTACTGTATCCTCTTCGTAGCCGTTCCACGCATTTGTCGTGGTCACTGAGGCTTGTCTCTTGTTTGGGCACTACGTTGTAGTTCCCTTGTCGGTTGGTATACCGTTGGTGTATCATTTATCAACTGTGGTCCCGTAGACACTCGTCTCGGGTTTCACTAATCCACTTCTTGCCTGTTGCACGGTCGGTGCGTTGCAAGCTGGTTATCCTCGACTGCTCGGCATGTCAACCCAGGTTGCCGGAAATTCTATTCTTCTATACACTGATTCTTCACTCTTCGCTATGAAATGCGGTTAACACTCTTTAGATGGGAACCGTCTCCGGGATTCCCTATTTTCGGGATCTACCGTATGACAGGTTCTCCGTACCTTAAAAGGTATTTAATAACAGCCAGATCGGGTATTCCCGAGTAAGAGTGGACTTTCATCTCTCTGGCATTGTTTCCCAAGTTATATAACAGGGATTGTGGAGGGCGGGATGGATATTGTAGGTTTCCAGTACACACTGGTAATACCTAACTAGCGTATCTCTCACGCTATCACTCAACCCTTAACCCAAGTAACTAAAATCCTAACTCGGTACTTCCTAAGCTCGGTAATTCAGTCATCAGAGCGATACTTCGCTCTGATACCACTTTTTGTAACACCCCATCCAACAACAAACACATAACAACAATCTGCAGCGGAATACACACCTCATCAAATAACTTAACTCATTGGTGTTACACGCCGTTAACCACCCACGTGGCTAACAAGGCTATTACATACACATTGTACCGGTCTGATGGACTAGATTCCCGAGCAATTGTACATCACTATACTTTTTCATTAACAACCAGCTTACACTAACCTTACTAATGTACCGAGTATTACAAACTGATGCCGATAACAACTTCGGTCTTACTACTCCTACTGTATATATATAACTTACATGATTACCCATGTACCACGACTACCCCGTCCTACTCTCGAACGGCTTCCAGCTCCTTGAACCTGAAATAGGAAAAGAAGAGAAAGGGTGGCCCCTAAGGGGCTCAGCACCTTTGCTGGTATGGCAATCCCGCAGCCCACATGCTACCGGGCCACGCACAACTAATTGTCGTCTTAGCATGCGATTGATTATATTTAAATCATGCATGCAACTGTAAACACACAACACATAACATTTCGCCTCAATGGGATCAACAAACGGATAATACATCCTTACTTGATAAGTCACTCATGGTATTCATTATCCCTAGAGTGTTCCTCCTCTAATGGAGCTACTTCCTTAATAGACGACACTTACCCTTAAATCGGGTTATCCTTAAACGTCTCTTATCACAAACTGGGATTCATTTCCATGATCCACACACTTCACAATTTACAATGTATAACATACATCACATAACAACACATAACAACACTTTCCACGTTACAACGTGCGCATAATAACATCGCAACAGATATTGCATCATATCAACAACACATAACATAACGGGTGCGGTTCTCTTAGGAGCCGACCCAAACATAGTTAATTCACTGGTGAGCCTAGAGAATGATGTCACCCCATGGTAAGCTCTTTATACAACACTCATTACCGTCCTAATAGTCGGACGAGTAACTTAAGTTAAGATGGTTCGGGTTTTGTGGCCCGAACACACCACACAAACACATGTTCCCCCTAAACCGATCATAAGTCAGAATAGCTAAGCTTTGGAATAAGCTAATGGGAGATCATAACCCGTGAGGGAAACAACCATAACAGAGAGAAGGGTAAGGCTAAGAAGGATACCCACTCCCAAACAACGCGCGACCGGCCAAACCGGATTCCTCACCACTGTTAGTACATACTTACTTTAAGATATTAGTTAGAACCCCACTATGGAGTCTATCACATCTACACACCATACAGTATTACAACTGGGTTAAACACACAAGGGAGATCCCTACATTCACATACACATATCACACAATTAATACACGCATAGCCGTGGTTAGAACGTCCCATGGTTCGGGTCGTTTAATCCGAATACCAAACTCTCATGTGATCCTAGACTCAGTTAACTAAGGTTAACACTTCCGAGGTTAAATGGTATCGGAGTTGAACACGCCACATAAATGAATTACTGTAAACTCATTACATGTTTTATCTTACAACGTGGCAAACATACAGAAAAACACGTTGGCATACAAGCCGGTGTAATCCGGTAGGACACAGGTTGCAAGAAAACCATACCTGTCACCGGAGTCCACTTTATCATGTCCACTTATGTTCCTCGAGCAATTCTCGAACAACTGTTAACATTACATGTATTTTTATTAACATCGGGGTAACATGATTGTTTAAAGTCTAATGCTTATAACTTTCCCCGTTAACTTAGTTACATAACTTTACATTTTAACTTGTTTTACTTTTACATTTTGATACAACTTTTTCCCCCACTAAATTGTCATTATAACTCACTTAACATGTCCTTAACAATCTTATAACATCATTACTTAGTAATCACCATTTTTAGGCAACTTTACCCACCTTAAAACAAAGTTTTTTGGTCCATACAGTGGCCTGTCCGAGCTTGTGTCCGGACTTCCCAAGTTCGGACACAAGTCGAGACTCAAAACTGAATACAGACGCCTGTCCGAACTTGTGTCCGGACTTCGGTAGTTCGGACATGGGTCGAGGAAAATTAAATGAAGAAGCAGGTACGTCCGAACTTGTGTCCGGACTTCCCAAGGTCGGACACAAGTCGAGACTCTGAAAATTTTTACGCAACAGGCCTGTCCGAACGTCCATGTCCGGACGGATGTTCGGATAAGGCATAACACTCATTTTCCAAGCCTTTAAGCACTTAACCAATTTCACCAAACTTCTCCTAAAGCCTCATAATGTTTCCTAACATCATTTGGCACATCAAACACACCTTTAGCCATGTGCTAAACTCTTTAAATCACTCACCAAAACCATCTTATCATTCACAAATTTCTTACAAAATTCCTAGCACTTGGGATGTTTTCTCCTTAAGATTTCTAAGTGGTAGTTCACCAATAATGACCACTACACCAAGGTGTTTCCTCTACACCTTAACATCATCTCTCAACTTCTTTTCTTACTAACTAAATCTCCTTTTCTCAACTTCTTAAAATTCCTTACTCAAAACCCTTACCTAAACATCATTCCCTCCTTATTCAACAACCTTACCTAAACCTTAAACAAACTTCTCCAAGACTTTATTACATCCTAAAACACTCATTGAATTCCTAGAACTTCCAAGACAATACCAAAGTCCTTGTAGCACTTTAGAACACCTTAAAAACATGTTTTCTTCCTTAGTAAAACATTTATCCTTTCCTAACATATCCTAGTTCACCAAAGTTCATTTAAGCACTTACAACTCCTTATACATTATACAAATTTTGCCATGGGTTCTCTTAGCACATCATCATTCCAAAACTCATGGTTTTCACCATTAAACATTCAAGAACACCTAAATCCATCAATAGTATTCTCACATACATAACTTCACCAAATTTACACTACATCACCCTTAAATAACATCGCTCTTAGGCCCTTAAATAACATAAACTTTAAACACTGAATTTCCCACATAAATATTGCCTTTGACCTGCAATTACATACAACAACACATATTCCCTTTAATAATCTCCTTAAGAACATTTTACTAGGTCTTTCACCATTGGCTCCTTAGGTATTTTATTAAGCAAATCAAGCTCATTTTTCCTAAGGCATTTAAACTACATTGAGATAGTTTGTTTACCTCTTTTTCCTCACAAACTTCTTTCTTGTTTCCTTGTAAAACCGGTGGGGTGTTTAGTTGTTTGTCAACTTCTAAACAATGTACAAATAATAGAATGAGTATTCAAGCATTATGCTTCATCTCATTATAAACCCTAGTTACACATATTGTTTTAACACATTAAGGTAATTGTTTTACCTTGGAATTGGAAGAGAACTTGAATAAGTATCAAGAGAGGACTCCTCCTAGCCCTTGGAAGATTCAAATGAAGCTAAAACAAAGCAACACAATGAACACCATTAATGGTGATTTTCGGACATCACACAAACATGAAGGAAATGTCATTTTTCTTTGAGTTTCCTTACCTTGAAGCAAAGGAGAACAATAATATGTGAAAAGGTGAGCTCAAGCTCCTCCCATGGAGATTCCTCTTGGCACCGAAATGGAGCTCTTGGAATTTTGAAAGGATAGAATTGAAGAGCTTGATGAGACAAAGAGAATGGTGGTGTTTGTTTTTGATTTGGTTAAGTGAGCTAGGAAATATTGGCAATGGAAGATGGCATTTGGTGCTGTTGCTGTAGCATCACCGTGAGAAAAGAAAGAAGAGAGGTAGAAGAAAGCTTAGAGGCATGTGAAATGAAGGAGGAAGGGAGAAATGAAGATAAGTTCTACTTTTAGAAGATATTAAGTAGTAAAGTAGAATAGTACTTTACTTTATGCTTTTCCCTTCTTAAATTGATTTGCAAATGGTGATGACTCACCTTACAAAAACCGGCCCCCTTATGTTACTTAGGGGTAGTTTGGTCTTTGTTGACCAATTTAATTACTTATAACAACATATGTTACAAACTAGCTTATTAATGTTAGAGTAAATTACTCGTAACCCCCTTGAGGATTGGGCAAATTACAGTTAACCCCCTTGTATTTATCATAATTATTGGTAACCACCTTGAGGTTACAATATCTTTGACTATGAGCCCCCGAACTATAACTCCAGTATCAAAACGTTAACCATGTGTTGACCTATCAACTTAATCACATTATTAATCACATGTTGGAAAAAAACACTACTTAATCAGCATTCTTAATGTTCAAAAAACGTCAACCCTACCTCAAAAATGCATCTGAATTGGGATGAGAAAAAGTTAAACGATGTTGATTAAGCAGTTTTATTGTCTAGACTGACATTAATAATGTGAGTAAAGTGATGGGTCAGCATGTAGTTAATGTTTTGATAACAAAGTTATAGTTTGGGGGCTCATAGTCAGATATACCGTAACCTCAAGGTGGTTACCAATAATTATGATAAACACAAGGGGGTTAACTGTATTATGCCCATTCCTGAAGGGGGTTATGAGTAATTTACTCTTAAAGTTACTATTCACTAAAACAAGGCACATAGATGTGAAATTTTTGATTTCCCATTGATATAGACTTAAAAATGTGATACTATATAGTACACATGTTAATTAAAGAGTAATGATGGACATTTAGCCATTCAAAACTCATTTACAAGACAATTTTCCAAAAACGTGCTTTAAGACTCCTTAAAGCACTTTTTGTGTTTTAACTTGTTTTCAAGCTTGGTTTTCTTTGGTAATGGATTTAATATGTTCATTAACATATTTTTAAGGCATAGGTATGACCATTAGGTCTTATACAAATTTATCCCAAGCTTAGAGCACATTTTTGCTCTTATTGACTTTAAGGTATTTTCTTGTGTTTTATTTGGTTTAACTGTCTACCAAAGTTCCCTAAGGACCTAATTAGCCTTATTAAATCATAATTGAATATTATTAAGTCTTGGTAGGTTCTTTGGGTCCTAACCAAGTTCACTCCAAGCTTAAAGCATGTTTTTGCTCAAGCTGTATCTTAGTGCTTTATTGCATTTTAATATGGTTTAAATTGTTCACTGATGTTTCTAAGGCACTTTTTAGCCTTTACATACCATAGTTTGATATTTAAACCACCTATCAAAGTTTGGGGTATTTCAAAATCTAAAATTATGCTGCCTCTTCATCAAGGGTAAGAATTTTATCTAATGTTAAGATAGTTTAAAAATTATGATATTTGTATTATGTGATTGATTGAATTAAGTTCTGCTTGTATTGTGATCTATGAACAGCCGACACTGGTCATTGCTCGTTCTATGTCTAAAAAGCCCAAGAGTCCTGCAGCTTGACTCAGCATCTCGGCATCCCAAGAGGCCACTTATATATAACATGTTGATGAGGTGATGAATTTACTTAACTTGATTAATTATCAATTTTTAGTAATTTCTTAATCATCCGGTTGATAACTTTTACTTTATCTGTGTGTATGAATTCTAGTGCCTTTGTATCTGTACTAACGCATATCCGGGGAGAGAGATTTAAGAACATTCCATGGAATGTAGTCAAGGTATTTTTGTAGTCCTTATTCAAATTTTGTAATATGTTCATTAGTTTTGAAATAGGAACAGTATTATAATTTATGTGTTAAATCGATTTTGAATATGTACGTATATGAATGTGCAGTGTCCACAGCAGCCGGGAGGTTCGGAATGTGGCTACTATGTCATGCGGTTTATGAGTGACTTGATAGCGGGACCGAGAGTCTTGCTAGAGAAGTCTCTAGACAAGGTAAGTAGCATTCTCGAAATATTTTGTTTTTGTAGATAATTTTTAACATTGATTCTTAAACTCAAATTATTATTAGCAACTAATCATATTTCTTTTGTGTTAATTTCAAGGCTTTTGAAGACTTGGTAGACGGTTACGATGAAGGACATATAACCGAGGTGCTCGAAGAATGGGCATAATACATGAGCGTTAATGTAGGTTGCTTTTAGTGTTTGGTAGGATTAAGTAGGATGTTTTTGAAATTCCCATGAAACAATTGTGGTTTTTGTAAAGATTTTGTTGATGTTTGATTAATTTGCTCAAATCTGTAAATGTAAGTGGATTATTGCCCGTACATAGGTTTGGTGGCCATTTAATTGGTGAAATGGTTGATCTAATGCCCCACTATGGTGGCATTGTTAATTGTTATCTGTTAACAGGTTTGATTGATTCTTGGGTGTGTTTGGTACAATTGTAGGGTGGAATGGTAAAAAAACAACCTATTGTAGCGGTTCTTAGTAAGAACCGCTGCAATAGGCCCTGTCAATATTTTCTGAAAAGACCCTAATGCAGCGGTTCCTTCAACAACCGCTACGATAGGTTGTTTTTTATAAAAAAAAGGTCTAACACAACGGTTCTTTTAACAACCGCTGCGGTAGAGAACCTACTGTACAACCGCTACTGTAGGTTCTCTACCGCAGTGGTTGTTAAAAGAACCGCTGCGTTAGAGTACCTACCGCAGCGGTTCTACAACCGCTGCGGTAGGTGTTTCATCTACAGCAGTGGCACCCATCGCAGCGGTTTTCAACCGCTGCCATAGGTACCAAACAACCGCTGTGGTAGGGTCTTTTCTACTAGTGACTACTTACAAAAACTGTTTATTCAAGGCATTAATACACATATTCTCACACACTACAATACATCAAATTCTCCCACACACATACCCTTAATTCCCAAGGTTTTCCCAAGCTTTTAACTCATCATTCAAAACTTCAAAACTGTTACATTCTCTTCTCCATTATACTACTACATAGTTACTACTCGAAACCATATACATTACACATTTTTAAGTACTCAAAAACTATTACAATACAACATGTAAAACAAGTCCAAGGTAAGGGCATTTACCTTGTCTTGCTAGTTTTTCTTCCTTTCTTTTCCTTTTTCTTCTTTCTTCTTTCTTGCTCTCGGTTTCTTGTTCAAGAATTGGGCAATGCTACAGCAACCCATACATACCAATACTAGTTTAGAATTCATTCTTAACTAACCCTAGCATTTAGACATGTTTTTAGAGTTTAGAAAAGGTATTACCTTCTAGCCAATGAATGGAGTCCTAGACTAGCAAGAGAGCAAGGTTTCTAGCCCAATGGTGAAGCCAAAACCGGCTGGAGAACAAGGAACATGGAGTTCAAATTTCAAAAATTCTTATAAAGCAAATAAGGGCTAGAAATGGTGGATTTTTAAACTTCTTTTTATCCCAAAGTATCAAGGTGATGAAGGAGCTTCTAATGGTGGACTCAAACCTTCAAATGGCCTCCAGCCATGGAAATTAAAGTGGAGCTTTTGTATTTTTAAAAGGTGGAAAATGAAGCTCAAGGGAAAAGGAATACAATGGTGCAGTTTTTATGTGATTTGGAGTTGTTTTGAGCCTTCAACAAGAGGAGAGAAGGAGAGAGCTGAGTGGGGGCTTACAAAATCGCCATTATCGGCTGGAGAAGGAGAAAAATCAGAGAAGAAGAAGGGGGGAGTACGGTGGAAGAGTGGGGAATGGAGGAGAAGACTCATCTTTCTTTTTTCCTTTCCTTACTTTAATTCTTTTGTCTTTTAGTGAATTTGGAATGAATTAAGAGAGTGAGAGAGAGGGGTCAGCCGGCTACACACACACACTTCAACAGATTTTGATTTTGATTTACAAAAGTGGACATATTAGTTTTAGCCTATTTACACTCTCACCCCACAACTTCCCGGTTTTTACAGCTTTTACTAACCGGAACCCGTTTTCTGGAATTTTCTCGTTTAATTAATGTTATTGGTTCTAACCCTTCATTAATTTATTAATGACTATTTGGTTGTCCAAAATTATTACGAGTCTATTTGACCCGCTTAAAGTCACGTTTCTCGGTCTCCTCGAAAAACGCGCTTTAAGGTTTGTTTATGCTTTTATTCCGTTTTAAGGATCCGTTTTCTTTGGGATTCATTCCCTCATGTTATTTGGATGTAATTAAGCATCTAAAATCATAATTAGCCTAATTAATCACTATTTTTAATTACGGGGTATTTCAATCTACCCCCTTAAGGAACTTTGCCCTCAAAGTTGCTCAAGGATTACGGTTTACTATTTCTACTCATTTGGCAAACCGATTGCCACAATGCACTTTTCTACCACTTACAAGGTGTTCACAATTCTTACACTACAAGCATACACCATCCAGATACTATACACCATACACCATCCAAACGTAGTACACCATACACAATCCAATTCACACATTCCACAATGCCATTTCACAATACATTCCACATTACCACTCGTGTCGTATACCATACAACACAAATGCATTACACATTATACACATACTATACACATTGTACAACATATCGAGCACTACACTGTGCCAAAGGAAATACAATTAGCATTACATGTGCCAACAAAATGTACTACGATACATATATACTATGCAAAGCTATACCGAAGCAATGCAGAAGCAAAATGGCTCTAGCCCCCTTAAAAAGGGGTACGCCCGTAACCTCTGTACTATACGGATACTAGACATCTAGTCTACAAATAAATCTGGGTACTTCGCCTTCATGACGTCTTCCAATTCCTAAGTCGCTTCCTCGACATCGTGGTTAGACCACAAGACCTTCATAATTCGTACAGATTTATGGCGAGTGTCTCTCGTCTTCATATCAAGGATTCACAGTGGAGTCTCGACATATCTCATTGTCGGCTCTAGGGATAAGTGTTCAGGCTCTAATACGTGAGAAGGATCGGCTATATTTCTTGAGTTGTGATACATGAAAGACATCATGAACGCCCCAATTCTTCACGCAATGCTAGCCTATAAGCCACAGCTCCAATCCTCTCGGTAATCGTGGACGGGCCTACAAATTTCGGGCTCAGCTTGCCCTTCTGGCCAAATCAGAATACGCCCTTCATAGGTGAAACACGCAAGAACACTTGGTCGCCCACGACGAACTCAAGGTCGCGTCGTCGCATATCCGCATAGGATTTTTGTCTATCTTGGGCTACTTTCATGTTTGCTCCGATTTGCTGAATCTCAGCTTGTACTTGCTCAAGGTACTCCGGTCCAATTATGACCGCTTCACTCGACTTATCCCAACACAAGGGGGTGCGGCAAGGTCTACCGTATAAAGCTTGGAAAGGCGACATCTTAATCGAAGCGTGATAGCTGTTATTATATGAGAACTCGATAAGATGAAGCTTATCTATCCAACTCCCCTGAAAGTCTAAGGCACATGCCCTAAGCATGTCCACGAGTGTCTGGATGGTCCTTTCTGTATGATCGTCGGTCTATGGATGGAAGGCGGTACTAAGCTTAAACTCTGTACCCAGCGTTTCCCGTGTAGCTCTCCAGTATCTCGAAAGAATCCTGGTATCGCAGTCAGATACGATAGTCTTCGGGACTCCGTGGTGTCGGATAATCTCCTTGTCGAATAGCTCCGCGAGCTTCGCCACCTTCCAGGTGTCCTTCATCGGTATGAATCGGGCAACCTTGGTGAGGCGATCGACTACTACCCAGATCATGTTGAGTCCTCCCCTGGCAGGAGGGAGTTCTACAACAAAATCCATGGAGATATCATGGAATTTCCACTCCGGAATTAGCATAGACTGTACCATTCCACCTGGTCTTCTGTGCTCAAACTTTACTTTCTGACATGTTAGGCATCTTAGCATATAATCAGTCACATTGGATTTCATTCCAGACCACCAGAAATACCTCTTCATGTCTTTGTACATCTTGGAGGCTCCCGGATGGACGGATAGCGTAGAATAGTATGACTCTCGCAGGATGCGATCCTTTAGCTCAGCACTGCTTCGGGGAACGCATAGCTTGCCATTCAGCCGGATCAGACCATCTTCATGCAATTTGATGTCATACTTCTTTCTCTCGAAGGTGCCATTTATGATTTTCTATCTGATCTCGGTCATATAAGGGTCGCTCAACTGAGCATCTCGCACCTCGTCAACTAAGCTAGAAGAAGCGAGTAGCGAATTGAGCAAGTGTGCTTGACGGCTCAGGGCGTAGGCTACAACATTTGCCTTCCCTTCCTTATACTACAGGTCGATGTCGTAATCTGAGACAAACTCCATCCACCTTCTCTGTCTCAAATTTAGTTCCTTCTGCGTGAATACATACTGTAGACTCTTATGGTCGGAGTAGATGGTGATGCTTACCCCATAGAGACAGTGTCGCCATATCTTCAAGGCGAAGACAATGGCTCCTAACTCTAGATCTGTGTCGGGTAACTCTCCTAATGCTTTTTCAGCTGGCGGGAGGCGTAGGCTATACCTTGCCATGCTGCATGAGTACGCATCCCATGCCCTTGCCTGATGCATCACAATACACCTCAAATCCCTCTGTACCCTCTGGAAGAGTGAGAACAGGCGCTGAGGTCAATGAGTCCTTTTGGCTCTAGAAGGATACCTCGCACACGTCTGTCCATACAAACGGTGCATCTTTCTTCATCAATGACATCATGGGCTTAGCGACTTTAGAAAAGTCCTTTACAAACCTTCGGTAATAACCGACTAGACCAAGAAAGCTCCGGATGTCGGTGACAGTCTTAGGTCTAGGCCATGATCTTACAACTTCGATTTTGGATGGATCAACTAAAATACTCGCGCTCGGGATGACATGACCAAGGAAGGATACCTGATCTAGCCAGAACTCGCATTTGGAGAACTTCGCATACAGCTGGTTCTCATGCAGTGTCTCAAGTACTTTTCTCAAATGATTTTCATGCTCTTCTGCTGACTTCGAGTATACGAGAATGTCGTCAATGAATACTACTACTGAAGTATCCAGCTGATCACTGAATAACCGATTCATTAAGTCCATGAACTTCGCTGGTGCGTTAGACAAACCGAATGGCATCACCGTGAATTCATAGTGGCCATATCTCGTTTGGAATGCAGTTTTCTCAATGTCTTGCTCTTTGATAGTAATCTGGTGATATCTGGATCGGAGGTCAATCTTGGAGAAGACTGAAGCTCCCTTCAACTGATTGAACAGATCGTCGATGCGTGGTAGTGGATACTAGTTCTTCACAGTGACCGCATTCAATTCGCGGTAGTCGATGGCAGAGTCGGAGGCTTCCGTCCTTCTTCTTCACGAAGAGGACCGGTGCTCCCCAGGGTGATACGCTCGGGCATATAAAAACTTTGTCAAGAAGGTCGAGTAATTGCTCCTTGAGTTCAGTCATTTCTGCAGGTGCCATACGGTATGGTGTCCTGACAATGGGCCCCGTACTTGGTACAAGGTCAATCTCGAATTCTACTGCTCTCGGGGTGGCATACCGGGTAGTTCTTTTGGGAACACATCTGGAAATTCGGATACTACTGGTACTTCGGTACTGAATTCTGGATCTCTCTCCAGATCTTGTACATAACACAGATACACATCATGCCCTTTCTTGAGCTCCGGTACATAGCCATAGCAGAGATGACTGTAGTCGAAGGCTCTCTCGGTCTCTGGCGGTATGAAACAGTAACCCCAGACGAACTCTTGAGCAACAGTCGATGCTCGGCGCAGAGGATTCGTCCCTTGTGCCACTCCAACCAGTTCATCCCGACTATTAAGTTGAATCCCAACCCATTAAACTCGATGAAGGAGATGGGAAACTCTTTGCCTTTGATTCGAATTGTGGCGGTGTGGTAGTACTTAGTACATCTTACTCGCTCCTTCAACGGGAGAGTAACCAAGAAGTTCGGTAACTCATCTTCGTCTAGCCCCAACCTCTTCGCAAAAGATGGCGATACAAAGGTGTGAGAGGCGCCGGAGTCTAATAATACTGAGGCATCAATGTCATTTACTGGGAAGGTTCCCGTTAGAATGGTGCCGCTTTTGTCGGCCTGTGCTTCGGTGAGCATACTTAGGTTACCTTCGGTACCGAGTCCACAACCTATTGATTCACAAGTTTAATAAGTAACAATGGTGGAATGCAAGTGGAATTTAATAATCAACACTACTTTTATTGAATAAACCAACCATCATACATACCGTGTCTCTAATACACGTTACTAATGTGTTACATGTACTACAAGATTAATACTTTCTAAAGGTAAGGTTCAGGCGTCCTGGTTTCATGTGTGTGGCATTGATTATTGCCGGTGGTGCCGTATTCAACTTGATCTTTTTGATACCGTGATACAGTAACCTTGATTTTCCACCCATTATTAGGACATCTCCTGATCTCAATACCAGTTTCTCTACGAGGTCCACACGCTTCTGCTCGCTATACAAAAATACCGTGTCATCACCAATGGACCAAGACACTACAGGACTCCATGTTCAAGACATTTTGTGGTCTCGTCCTTGTCTTGGTGCAAGCCAAGTCGTCCTTCTTTCTCATAGAAGTTGACGATACATAAGTCTGCTTCAAGTGCAGGGATTGGGTCATCTTCATATTGTTGTGTGATTTCTACAGCTTGTGTGACAAGCGTTTGGAATTCGGTGGGTATTGATGGAGGTGTTGCTCCGTCTCCTGCTCGTATCTTCTGGTATGTCTTAGTATAAGGATTTCAATCTTTTCCCAAGCACATCATCTTCAGCTTCATAGTTGCTCCAACGGGGAATTCGGGTGTATAAAATCCTCCTGGACCCGTCCCTAGTTCATTGCATCGTCGGATGGTTGAAATTTGGGCTTCGGGTGTCAGGTATCCTTTTAATAAGATCATACCTGGGCGGATAACCTGACACTGCTCGTTGGTGAAGTGGTGAGTGGTGATGTCGGTTTCCTCTTGAAGTGGGTTTGAAGGTATTGGGTAACAGATGTGGAATTTCCCTAAGGTGATAAATTTCATCTAGTGTGAGTTCTAGGCTCACTAGTTCATTTCATGCTTAAATACATACCTCAATTCTACTTACTCATGCTCAAATTCATACTTCGAGTATACTTACGCATTAATGCATTCATTCATACAAGTAATGTGAGCCTCGATTTTAAACCCTATCCTATGTTGATTAAAGCTGATTAGGATCTGATCGGGTTTTAGGTCCACTTATAACCTAAGTTTAATAACTAAGTCATATAACCATAATTATTAAAACCTAAGCTAGCTCACTGGAACCTATTATGAACGCCATCAAAATTTTAACCTAGATCAAATTAGGAAAGGAGAGTTCGGGTTCGGGGGCTTGGTATTCGACTTAATTAGGGTTCAAATTACTTTCATTACCCCTCCTAGGTTGTTTTCCTCTACTTAGTTTATTTAAGGCTTACTACAAATTTGTTTTTAACCTAAGTGCGCGCTTCTTTTTTTTACTTTTAACGTTTTTGACAGAAAATCAAAGTGAAATTAAAAACTACCTAAACTAGGGTTTCGGAGGCAGAATTAGGTCAAATTTTAATTACGTCTTAGCCACAGACCACGGACCCCAACTGAAATAAATGATTACAAAAACAGAACTAAAATAAAAACGCAAACTTGAAAAGTTCGGGGCCACGGACAGGGTGTCCGTGGGCCGGACATGTATTGATAGAAACCCTAAAATTTGAAAAATTGAAAAAAAAAGAAAACCAGCCACCGTCTATGGGTGTCCGTGGTCACGGACAACCCGTCCGTGGTCCCTGACCATGCGTCCGAGGTCACGGACCACCCACAGACAGTGGGTTTTTGATGGTTCCCCATGGTGTTTAAAGCTCAAAATTTATGTGCTTGTAGCCTGAAAGATGTACAAGACGTTAGTGCTTAAAAGTCTTCAATTTGAAATCAAATTTAATGGAAACTTAGCCAACAAGTAATTGGGAAGAAGCTTAAACAAACAGCAACTCAAAAGCTATGAAAGGTTAGTTTGCGCTCGAAAATTAACAGAGGACCAATGAAGTCGTAGTGAATCAAAAGAAGGAGGTCCCAACCTGTTTTATTCTGTGTCAATGAGATTCTTCACGTCGGGAATCTTTCAGTGCTCCGTTGAAACCGTTTCCGAATTGGATTCGAACTGAGCTTCTGACCTTTGAAAGTTGGTGATGTTCTTCACGTTTTGGTGGTGGTTTGAAGGTGTTTTGATGATTGTCGATGTGATGGGAATTGAAAAATGTGTTTCCGTGTTGATTTTGGTGAGATTTTGGTATTGTTTTGGTGCTTGAAGGTGCAAAAACGTGGGAGGCTGGCTATAGAGAAGAGTTTTGACTGCCTAGGGTTCTGAGTGCTTGTGAGATTGTACTTTGATCAAAAGATTTATCCCTTTATATAGACTTTCTTAAAGATAAAGAAAATCTAGTAAAAGTAAGATTTTTTGGCATTTTAATTAAGTGACTTCCCAAAGGAATTTTACTATGAAAATTTAGCCACGTGTCAAGGATGGCAATTATGATTTTTCTGAAGTAAAATCGAATTTTTTAAATATTGGAATATTTTTAAATTCAATTTCTCGTCAGATTCAATCAGAAATTGCTATAAACTTATTGGAAATTCGAAAAATCAAAATTACAATGCCATTATGCTTAAAATGTCATCCTCTATCATGGGTTAAAATTTCAAAGCATTTCAAGTTGGTTTGAGCATCTTTTGGAGGAGAGAGAAAGCCTATAGGAGGTCTTGGGAGCCTTAAAAATTACGAAAATGCCCCTGACGATGACGAAACTGCTCCCCATGTCTTGGAATGCGCCGATCGAGCCGGAATCTCTCATTACTTGATTGAAGTGCCCCTCACAACACCAAAACCTCATAGACCCTATCTAGGGGGGTAAAAATTTGGGTATAACAGATTGTCCCCCGGCAACTAGACTTTGTAATGAATGTGAAAAGTCTGGTTGATGCTTGAGTGATGCCCCAAAATTTTGGATTCCAAAAAATCCTCTACATTGTCCGAAACCGAGTTGACTGCGTCCAGCTATTCGGAGGCGCTGACTACCTAAGCAATAAACGTTGTCGAGCTTCTAAGGCACTGACTACCTAGTTAGTGAAAACGCGTCAAGCTATTCTAAGGCTGACTACCTAGGTGACAAAAATGAAATAATGTCACGCGATTCTAAGGCATTGACTACCTATTATAAATGAAATGATGTCAAGCTATTCTAAGGCGCTGAATACCTATAAGCAAAGTGAAATAAAGCAATGTCAAGCGATTCTAAGGCGTCGACAACCTAAAATGTAAAAATTGGGTGGTATGCAAATGCAAGAATGCTGAAATGCTAACGATGCTAATGATTCTGATGATGCTGATGATGCTCGGATGCTTCTGGGGACCGAAACCCATGCCAATGCTCCTGGCTGGACCCAATGTGGACTTATTTGCCATCGCCCCCCAAGCCAGTGTGCGCGGATAACTCCTGGTAAAAACCTTAGGGACTTATTACCTTCGCCCACCATTCGTTGATCCTAAAGTAAGCTGACATAACACAGGAGGATTTATTGCCATCACCTCACCAACATTTTTGTCGCTAGGTCTTGTGACGCGCCTGGATAATGCAACTAGGTCTTATGACGAGCCTATATTAATGAGATGAATGCAATGGGTTTGATGAGAGTGGGTAAGCTAAAGGGTCTTACTACGAGCCAAAATGAATGCAATTAGGTCTTATGACGAGCATAAAGGTTGGATCTAGGTCATATAATGAGCCTAAAGATGGTTCTATGTCTTACGACGAGCCTAAGGATGGTTCTAGGTCTTATGACGAGCCTAAAGGTAGGATCTAGGTCTTATGACGAGCCTAAAGATGGGATCTAGGTCTTATGACGAGCCTAAAGGAATGCAACTAGGTCTTATGACGAGCATAAAGGTTGGATCTAGGTCTTATGACGAGCCTAAAGGTGGGATCTAAATGAAAGTGAGTTAAGTGTATGATGGGTCTAAACGAATGTAGGAGGATTAGGGCTCAAGACGGGCCTGTGGATGTTTGAATGTGGGTAGGGCTTAGGACGGGCCTGAGGAAATTTGATGTGGAGGTAAGGCTTAGGACGGGCCTAAGGATGTTTGAATGTGGAGGTAAGGCTTAGGACGGGCCTGTGGATGTTTGAATGTGGAGGTAGGGCTTAGGACGGGCCTTCGGTGCTCCGTTGAAGCCGTTTCCGAATTGGATTCGAACTAAGCTTCTGACCTTTGAGAGTTGGTGATGTTTTTCACGTTTTGGTGGTGGTTTGAAGGTGTTTTGATGATTGTGGATGTGATGGGAGTTGAAAAATGTGTTTCGGTGTTGATTTTGGTGAGATTTCGATGTTGTTTTGGTGCTTGAAGGTGCAAAAACGCGGGAGGCTGGCTATGGAGAAGAGTTTTGACTATCTAGGGTCCTGAGTGCTTGTTAGATTGTCCTTTGATCAAAATATTTATCCCTTTATATAGACTTTCTTAAAAATAAAGAAAATCTAGTAAAAGTAAGATTTTTTGGCATTTTAATTAAGTGACTTCCCAAAGGAATTTTGCTGTGAAATTTTAGCCACGTGTCAAGGATGGCAATTATGATTTTCTGAAGTAGAATCGAATTTTTTAAATGTTGGAATATTTTAAAATTCAATTTCTCATCATATTCAATCGGAAATTGCTAGAAAATTATTGGAAATTCTAAAAATCAAAATTCCAATGCCATTATGCTTAAAATGTCATCCTCTATCATGGGTTAAAAAATCAAAGCATTTCAAGTTTATTTGAGCAACTTTTGGAGGAGAGAGAAAACCTATAGGAGGTCTTGGGAGCCTTAAAAATTACGAAAACACCCCTGACGATGACGATACTGCTCCCCATGTCCCGGAATGCGCCGATCAAGCCGGAATCTCTCATTACTTGATTGAAGTGCCCCTCACAACACCAAAACCTCATAGACCCTAACCAGGGGGGTCAAAATTTTGGGTATAACAGGTAATTCAATAGTTTCGACATGCTCTTCAAGGATTAAAGGTTACAGTTAATACCTAGGCCAGACTTCGTACCGGTCCCATCGCGGTCAATGATGTGCAAGGCCGGCTGCCTTGGTGGTGCGCCCTTCTGCGGACCTCAGGACCCCTGTCCCTGTGAGGCATGCTGGGTCTGAGCATCACCAGACGCAACCTCCTTGACTTCGCGTTGCTTGTAGTCCTGGTAATTGCCTTTGGGCTTTGAGTTCTCTGGGCATACATTAGCACGGTGCCCCGGCTTCTGGCAGTTGTAGCATCGGATCTCCCTTCCTTGGAAGTCGGTGCCGGCATGATCCTTGTTGCAATTTCGGCACACATAGCTTCGGCCATCATTTTGGCTCTTGCCATAGCCAGCACCAGAACCTGTAGCTTCTATGTTAGCGAGGTTCGGTATACTTAGACCAATTCACATACATACTAATTCACGAGCATACTAATTTGATTTCAGGTTCTTACCCTTGTAGGGCTGAGACCTCAGCGGCTTTGCTGCCACTGCGCAGTCTAGCCGAGCTGCAACGGCTCAGCTACCTTGCCCTTCTCAGCATGGGCACTGCTGTCTCCAAAGGTGTTCTTCTGGTTTTGGTGGGAATATTTCGCCTTCTTCTTCTTCCATGGTTTATTTTGGTTTTGTTCATCGGAGTTGTTACCCTTGCAGCTCACCTTGCGCTTCTGCGCTTGCTCTTCATCTCTTACCTAGCAGGTGATCTCAACTCGAGATGCAGCGTGGTAACACTCCTGAAGTATTCGGCATTAGGTTACGCATTTACAAACGGAGATACTAATTTGTGTTGTCCATGACATTTAAGGGTTTAAACGGTGTTTACCTGAAGGGAGGTAAACCTGGTGTACCCCATGCCATACCGGATTCTATGGCTCAACCCGCCGTAGAAGCGGTCGACCAAGACCTGGCCGGTGTACCCAAGGTCGGGTAGGAGTCTGAGTATAGATGTGAAGGTACGGTAATACTCATCAACCGTCATCTTCTCTGTCATCTTGAGGGCATCGAGCTCAAGCCTCTTCTTGGTCTTGACGTGCTTGGGATAATACTTCGATCGGAGGAGAGAGGTGAATGCTTCCCAGTCGAATGCGGGGTCAGCAGCATGCTCGGCCTTAACGAGCTTCCACCAGTCCATAGCTGCAACCTTGAGGTAGTACGCTGCTATCCTTACCCTCACTCCAGCAGGAGCCTCTAGGGTCTCGAAAGCCATCTCCATCTCGGAGATATAGGCCTCGAGCTTGGCGGGGTCGCTCTCGCCTCTAAAGCAGGGAGGTCGAAGGTCGGCGACTGCCTTTACCCAATTCGTTTCACGGGGTTGAGGCGGGTCGGGCTGTTGTGGTTGGTTTTGTTGCACTTGTTACTGAGCTGCGGTCATCAGCTGGGGCAACAGCTGTGCCACGGTGGTAGCGACGATCTCGGCGACCGTCTGCGCACTAGGCTCATCAGCCTGATCTCCCCTGGGTCAGCCTCGACCACATCTTCCTGACATCTGGACAAGTGAGGATTGTATTAGATATTGTGACCATGTGGTCTTGATTTAAACAAGGGTATCATCTTTTCAGACGTCAAGGGTATCCGTTATCATTAACGGTCATTCCTAGTTAGGTTTCTAATTCTTCGTTGAAAACGGTTTATAATCCTAACTCGGTAATCACTACCCTCGGTATTCCAACCTTCAGAGCGCTACTGCGCTCTGTTACCACTTTTTGTAACACCCCAACCGCTAATCCTTCCATTATCCTCTAATCGTCTACACGCAGTGGATACTTACCTACTCCAGGCGGGTGATACAACGCCGTTAGCCATTCCAAGACTAACAAGGCTTCTACTACTTACTGTAACGGTCTGAAGATTAAATATACCGAGTAACAAATACTTACAACACACTTCCAATACTTACTTACAACTTTGATTACCGAGTATCCAAAAGTATATGAATTACATTCCAATTCTACAAGACTACTCCCAAAAATTATGAGTTTAATACAACTACTCATCTTTTCCAAGTTCACAAATTCAATTCTCTCAAAAGGGTGTACCACATGGTTAACCAGCTACTAAAAAAAGCATCAACCCATGTACAACTCGGTACACCATTCAAATCTACCAACTACTCAAAAGGATTCCATCATGGTCCTTACTCGACCTTCAATCTCCCGGGTACCTGTAACATAAAAATGGTGCCCCAAGGGGCTTAGCTAAACGCTGCATATGAAATTCGTATACCCCGCGTACTAACGGGGGTACGCCGACTACTTGGTCGAATACATGCGATTCGTTTTAATCATACATGCATGCTTTTATAAAATACAATACATTCATATCACAAACATACTTACATTCCATTTAATACATACAAGGAAGACATTACAAGTCCACCATTCACACTTACCGTTACGGAGATACGCTTCTGCAATACATACACAATACTTGTTAGCTTCATTACTCACCCAGGTTAGAATGGGTGTACTTTACTCTTTTACTCATGATCAGTAACTTAAAATAGTTATGATCGTTACTCATACAATACTTACTTACTCATGTTAAGTCAGTGTGACCTCCGGGCAGGGACTACTATATCCCACCACCGGGCTTTAGGGTGGCTCACTAATCTAGGATGCTACCCATTTAAGGGTTTTGGTCCATGGAAAATATTAAGGCTAAGATTCGGATCCAACCTTTTGTGTCTCCTTATCCTCACGCGTGGCCGAAACTATATCGGACTTCTACTCATTCCATTTTTACCAATTATTCAAGTTAGATAGTTAGGTAGTTAGGAATTAGTAGAAGTCATTACTCCCATACCAAGGGTTAGTACATTACACACTTCAAGCTACACATACACGTCATTCTCATTCATTCATTTCATGAATTATACAAACTAAATGTTCAAGATAATACACAAGAACAATATATACACAAGCACAAGTAAGTGCATTAAAATCCGATTTGTGCATTTATCTTATTTAGGTGATGACATAAACACACAAATCAGAGTAACCAGGTTAGGATACAGGGCATGAGAAAATCATACCGTCCACCGTCGTACTTGGACTCCGATTTTCCTTCGAAGTTCAACTATTCGAACCCTATATATACATGGAGTTATACGGTCAATGATCTATTATTGACCTAACTCATCTTTCATTAATACTTACAATATATACTTACTAGTTCTTACAATTCATACTTGATTATGGAAATCGTTCCTTTCTCATTGTTTGTTAAACTTGATTTCTTACTTATGTACACATTTCTTACCTTCTTTACTCCATTACTAATACCACATGTGTATGTACATGTATACATATATATTATATGTAAATAATATATTACATTTTTTTGGACCCGACCGACCCATGTGTGACCCGACTGACCCAAACCCGTCTGGGTCGGTCGAAGTCAGAAAGAAATCGGCCCTTGGAATCCTGCTTGACCGACCCACGCCCAACCTAACCTTCTAGGTCGGTCAAAGTCAGTGAGTTTCCGTTTGAAAAATGCATGTACAACCGACCCAACCTCTGGGTCGGTCGAAATCAAAAACTTCGACTTCAGAAATCCCTACCCGACCGACCCACGACCGACTCACCCGTCTGGGTCGTCGAGGTCAGAACTTCCCTTCTGATTTTGTTTCAACTTCATTCTTCTACCCATTTCTTTCCCAATCTTCCTACATGTAACCCAGCATGTTTTACCACTAATTAGACCTCTAAACTACCTTAATTCATTAGTCAAATTCATACTCATTCCTAAAATCAACTTACACAATTTTTTCTCACTTCATTCCAACACTCATACCAATTTGTTCTTAAATGCTACAGATTTCCAAAACAACTTCTACCATCCATTACTCCCTCCATCAATGTACTCCTAGCATTCTAAATGCATTATCCTTCTACACTCTCTTCCATTCAAAATTTTCTCAAATCTGTTTTCACAATGCTAACTACTCTCACTAAGCTCTCTAAATACTCCTAGTTACTACCTAGGTTATTCCCTCTCCCTACACATCTAAGTCTTCTAATTTCTAGACAATTTGGACATAGTTTCCCCTATAATTTCCACTTTGCCACACATAAGATTCTAGCTCACACATACTACTTACAAAACCTGTTTATTCAGGCATTAATACCACATATTCTCACACATACAATACATCAATTCTCCTGCACACATACCTTTACTTCCCAAGGTTTCCCCCAAGCTTTTAACTCATCATTCAAAACTTCAAAATTGTTACATTCTCTTCTTCATTATATACTACATAGTCACTACTCAAAACCATATACATTACACATTTTAAGTACTCAAAAACTGTTACAATACAACATGTAAAACTAGTCCAAGGTAAGGGCATTTAACTTGTCTTGCTAGTTTTTCTTCCTTTCTTTTCCTTCTTCTTCTTTCTTTCTTTCTTGCTCTCGGTTTCTTGTTCAAGAATTGGGCAATGCTACAGCAACCCATACATACCAATACTAGTTTAGAATTGAAATACCCCAAACCTTAATATGCTAATTAATTATGTAATTATGAAATTTTAAGGCTAATTAAGTCCTTAAAAATATTGGTTAAGAAATAAAAACCAAAAAGAAAAAGAATATGCGTAAAGGTCACAAAACGTGAAAACGCGTGTTATGTAACCATAGGAGTTATATAACCTTAAATAAGGTCCTAAATGGATTCCTAAGACTTATTTAGTCACTAAGAACATGTGGGAAAAATTCCCGATGGAAATGGATCCAAATCGTGGATTAAAAATGCAAAACAAGTTTAAAACACGTTTTTCGAGAAAACCGGGAAATGTGATTTTAAACGGGTTAAATGGACTTCTAAAAATTTATAGTCCATTATATAAATATAAGTAAACATTAATGAAGGTCTAGAACCATTAAAATTAATAAAACAAAAAAAAAACGGGAAACGGGTCCCGGACTGATGAATAGTAACAGTTCGGATTTATGGGTGTTAATTTGCTAAGTGACCAAACTGCCCTTCTTCATATTTGGGTAAAAATCTGGAATTATTTGAGTCCCTCACGTTTTATCCCCCTCCTAGCCCATGAATTCTCTTCTATTCACAAAAGACAAAAAAATAAAGGTCCAGTAAAGCACTTTTACTATTCTCTCTCTTCCTTCCTCATTTTCCCCCATCTCTGTCGATCTCCTTCTTCTTCCCAGCTCCCTTTCTGTTGCTTTCTTCCTCATATGGCGATTTCATAAAACCCTCACCAGCTCCACCTTCAACTTCCTTGTTCTACCATTATACAAGCTTAAAATCACAAAATACATACACCACAATATTCCCCTCACCTTGGAGTTTCTTTCCCACCCTTTAAAAGCTTCAAACTCCAAACTTTAACTCCATGGCTGTAGCTCATTTTGAGCTAAAGAGCATTCCTTTTTGAAGCAAGACCATTCCTTGTTGGTCCTAAGGTAAGAAAATCATCAAAACCATCTTTTTCCTCCTTGTTTTCTCCATTTACAATTTTCCCAGTTTTTGAACTTCACGTTCACTCCTTGTACCAGCCGTGTGAAATTTCAAAGTGCTGGAAGTTGTTATTTTTGATTGCCATGTTACTCCCTTGGAGTAAAGAAGGTAATCCTCTTCATTTCCATACCTAGACACTTTTCGATTCTAGGGTTAGTTTAAGAGTTTGTTTAATCTCTTAATACTCATCACTATTCCATTGGGCTTGGTCACTAGATTAGGCATTTAAACACCATTGTAACCGGTTGTGGAACAAGAGAGAGAGAGAGGAGGAGGAAAGTCTTGAAAGAAAATTCAAGGTAAACAACTTACCTTAAACTAATATGTGTTTTATGAATGTGTTTGTGTTTGAGCAAGTAAATGTGTTAAATGTTGAGTGTAGCGCAGGTGTTGCTAATAATATGAGGAAATTCAGTTTTTAAATTAATGTTGTTTAAGGGCCTAAGAGCCAAGCTTTTAAAGGTTATGCACATTGTGGTTATTGTTGCGAAAGTGCTAGAATAAAAGTGTTCTAAGTGCCTAGAATGGGTGTGATGGTTGGATTAATGTAAGTGAGCTAAGTAATGTGAGTGAGGATGATAGAAATATGGGGAACCTCTGTCAAAATTTATGTAGAACACTAGGTGTCTTAAGTGTTTTGTGAAGGGAAAGAGTTTAGAACTAATTAGGTGCTGTTAGAACCCAACTTAAGTAAATATACACCTTAGGGCTAGTAATGGAGTAATAATGTAAGAGGAATACTAGGAGTATATGGGCTGTGAGCTAACTGAAAGGGTGAAGATGGTGAGCAAAAATGCAATTTGGAACCTAGGAAACCAAGTCTGAGTTCTAGGTGAAATATGTGTGTAAATTGGGTGAATATAATCAAGAATTGAGTGATGGATTAGACAAGGAATTAGAGAGGGTTAAGGTGCCAAATTAGTGTCAAAACATGTTTGGATTTATGTAGAAACATTGGGAGAAGGTTAGGTTTGGATTGGAGGTTGAAAAGTGGCTGAAAAACAAAGTTCTATAGTGATCCTGGAGTGGTCCGGGTTTGCAAATCGGTATCTAAACCCGGACCACCCCAAAAACATACCCGTAGATACAATTCTGTATGTGGTCCGGGTTTGTATCCCGGTACACAAACCCGGACCAGGTGAAAATGTAGGCAGAGAGTTAAGCGATGAGTTGGTCCGGGTTTGTAAACTCAACACAAACCCGGACCAACCTAAAATGTACCAGAGAGTGTTTTTAAGCATTTCCAAGGTGGGGATTTGAATGTTAATGATAATATATGATTGTTAGGACATGTTTGGTGACTTTTAATGACCATTAGGAGGGTGAATAAGTGTAAGTTAAGTGTGAAAGTATATAATATAATTATGTGAAGTAATTAACTAATTAGAAGTTGAATACGGTAATTAACCAACATGACTAATTATATATAGGAGTTGCATTCGGTGGTCAACGAACGCAACACGGACCAAGGTATGGTTTTCTTGCAGTCTGTTGCCTACCGGTTTACACCAGCTTGTGTGTTGTTTGTTTTTCTGAGTGTTTACGACGTTGTAAGACTTAAATCATGAAATGAGTTTACAATCATTGTTATTATTATGACGTATGTGTACCGGTACCGTTAACCTCGAATACGTACTAACCTGTTAGTTGACCAAGCTAGGATACGTAAGAGAGCGGTACCCTGTTTTAACATTTTAACTTAAGGAACGTTCTAACCTCGGCTATATATGGGCTAGTTGTGGTGAGTGTTGTTAATGTGTAACCCTTGTGTGTCTAACTGGACTTAAATACTTATTTGTGATTTACTGTGTTAAGTTCCAACAATGGGACTTCTAACAAGTGCTAACCGGGGAGTGAGGAATCCGGTCGTTCCGGTCACGCGTGTATGTACGGGGGTTGATATCTGAATCAGATTCGGCTCTCTCCTTATGTTAGGGTTGTTTTCCTTTTTGGATTTCAACCTCCCACAAGCTTAGCCAAAGCTTACCTACCTGACTTCCACTCGGGCTAGGGGGATATGTACGGTGTGCTCGGATCACTATATCCGACTCATCTCTTAAGTTAAGTTACTCGTTCGACTAACAGAACGATAACAAGTTATGTAACAAGCTTAACATGAGGATGATATCATTCTCCAGGCTTACTATGTTGACTAATGTTGTTGGTTGTTTCCTAAAGTGATATGTTCTCACTATGTATGTGTTGTTATTGTCATGCAATATCTCTTGTTGTGTAATATGTATGTTGTATGTTAAAATCAATGTCATGTTACCATGACAAATAGTTGCGTGTATCCCAGTAGTCAGCGGGCTGCACGTTAACCATGCCAGCCAAGGGTTGCTGACCCCCTTTGGGGGCACATATTATCTTTCAGGAGAATGATCGAAGAAGCTGAGTGGTTATAGCACGGAGCTCAAGGGAATACTTTTGTTATTTTGGATAGTGGACCCGAGTGGTATTTGTATACTCGAGGCGGTTTATTTTGGTGGATGTAAAATTAGTTGGGTGATTTTTGTACATTAACACTCGGTATATTGTGATTCTTTTTGGATAGTAATTTGAAGGTTGTAATTATGCTCGGGATTCTTGTAATCAGACCTATACATGTGCATGTAACAGCCTTGCTAGCCACGTGGGTGGCTAACGGCGTGTAACACCGCCCTTTTTGGTTAATGTTTAAGTTATGTTTTTCCACTGCGATTATTGGTTAAGTGTGGAGATTACAGTTGGGGTGTTACAAGAATTCATTCTTAACTAACCCTAGCATTTAGACACGTTTTTAAAGTTTTCAAAAGGGTATTACCTTCTAGCCAATGAATGGAGTTCTTGACTAGCAAGGGAGCAAGGTTTCTAGCCCAATGGTGAAGCCAAAACCGGCTGGAGAACAAGGAACATGGAGTTCAAATTTCAGAAATTCTTTATAAAGCAAATAAGGGCTAGAAATGGTGTATTTTTAAACTTCTTTTTACCTCAAAGTATCAAGGTGATGAAGGAGCTTCTAATGGTGGACTCAAACCTTCAAATGGCCTCCAGCCATGGAAATGAAAGTGGAGCTTTTGGATTTTTGAAAGGTGGAAAATGAAACTCAAGGGAAAAGGAATACAATGGTGCAGGTTTTATGTGATTTGGAGTTGTTTTGAGCCTACAACAAGAGGAGAGAAGGAGAGAGCTGAGTGGGGGCTTACAAAATCGCCATTATCGGCTGGAGAAGGAGAAAAATTAGAGAAGAAGAAGGGGGAGTACGGTGGAAGAGTGGGAATGGAGGAGAGAGACTCCTCTCTTATCTTTTTACTTTTCCTTACTTTAATTCTTATGTCTTTTAGTGAATTAGGAATGAATTAAGAGAGTAAGAGAGAGGGGACAGCCGGCTACACACACTTCTACAGATTTTGATTTTATTTACAAAAGTGGCCACATTAGTTTAGCCTATTTACACTCTCACCCCACAACTTCCCGGTTTTTACAGCTTTTACTAACCGGAACCCGTTTTCCGGAATTTTCTCGTTTAATTAATTTTATTGGTACTAACCCTTCATTAATGTTTATTAATTACTATTTGGTTGTCCAAAATTATTACAAGTCTATTTGACCCGCTTAAAGTCGTGTTTCCCGGTTTCCTCGAAAAACGCGCTTTAAGGTTCGTTTATGCTTTTATTCCGTTTTAAGGATCCATTTTCTTCGGGATTTGTTCCCGCATGTTTATTTAGATATAATTAAGCCTCTAAAATTATAATTAGCCTAATTAATCACTATTTTTAATTATGGGGTATTTCAGTAGTAGTGTGTGGGGGGACCATTTTGAGTTCCAAGTCTTAATATTAAGACATTAAGTTTGTACACTTGTGACTTTATTACATGTGTTAGGTGGTAACATGTGTTATTTTAGTTTTAGTGAGTATAAGTGGTTGTTGAGTTTAATAATTTGTTTGACTATATAAAATGTTTATATAGTCTAATGAGTAATAATTATGATATTTAGGACATGCACTAATGTGTTACATGTAGCATTGATTTTAGGAGTTGATTTCTCCTTAATAATGTTCTCTCTTTGACTAGAGATTTAATGTATAGTTTGGTGTCCATTTTGGACTATATGTTCATACACTAATGTTTATAATGAGTATTACTCATTAGATGAATATTTGGTAATTATAACCTCCATTTGATTTAATTCCTTATTAATTAAGGTAATTAATGTTTGGGGTATTTCAATCTACCCTCCTTAAAAATACTTCATCCCGAAGTCTCATTTCTAATCAATTAGTCCTATATAATCTAGTTCCATGACTTGTATCACTCCTAGGGATCAAGTCCCGTATCTTCATATCTCAAGTGTAGTAAGTGCACATAATATCTCATAACCATAGTGTGATAAAAGCACTTCTACTGTATCATGCAAAAATGTCATCTACACACGGTGCAACTCAAGTGCACGACACAATATTCTCATATCCACACATGGTGCAACACCAATGCACAATACCATATTGGTTCTTTCACTTTCCACATAGGGATATATATATAATCTAACAAAAGTATCTCCAAGGACATCATAAACACATGTATTCACAACGTAATCGAGTATCTCGTAGGATACATAACACACATACAAGTGCATAAGTGCAATACAAACAATTACAACTAAGTATGCCCCGCATACGTACCATAAGCACAGCATTAACAACATAAAATTCTGTTTATACGCCAGTGCACGCCAAGAGGCTCTACCCCCCTTAAAAAGGGTTACGCTCCGTGACCCCCAAAGTACCTAACAGCCGCTATAAGAAGAGTGCTGGATACTTGGCTCGTATAGAGTCTTCCAACTCCCATGTAACGTCTTCTGCCTCATGGTTTGACTAAAGACCTTTGACCTTTTAATGGTCTTGGTCTTGGTCTCCCTCATTTCCGTATCGGGGATAAGGAGTGGAGTCTTCTCTTATCTGAGAGACGGGTCTAATTCTAGCCTTTTGGGCTTGAAAATATGTGGAGAGTGAGACACGTACTTCTCTAGCTGGAAAGCGTGAAGTATTTTGTGCGCTCTCTCAAACACGTTGTAATGGGCCCGCTCGCTCCGTAGTGAGGTGCAGACCCATGAACACATGGTTCTATTTGCCTTTTTCCGTTCTTACGGATTTATTAGGGATTGTTTATTTGTAGCAAGTATTGTTGACCCTGTTCCAATGTGACGGTGCTATACACGGTCTTTCTTTCTTTCGGAACCAGAGGTATCTTAATCGAAGCGGTATCTTTATTGTATGAGCGCTTGATTAGATTTAAATTGCCTATTTCGATATTCCCGATTACTAGCGCATGTGTGCGTACTATATCTTCAACGTTCTTTGTCTTCACTTACTGGCTTTCAATTAAGCTGAGTTGTGATATTGGCTATCGTTAGCATTCAGTGCTCTTTGCACTTGTCTCAACAATCTTGAAACTTACCATTTTATATATTCACTGAGATAGTCCTTGTGATCTCATGTCACCAGGTTGTTTTGTTTCGGAGTAATATGTTAGTTGTAGTATTTGTTAGGTGTTTCTTGGGGGTGTATATTGTGTTTTCTTGTATGTCAGCCTAACAACAATACTTATATTGTTCGCCCTGCGCTTCTGCTGGGGGAAATTCATTTGTTATTCTTATTGTTTTTTGTGTTATGCTTCTTTCAGCATCCAATGTGGGTATGCTCTACAGCATTGAGGCATTTGCCTTAGGGTTTATCTTGTATCTTCCTCATGTTGCTTCACCATGAGTGTATTTGTACATTTATGAGTCTCCACGTGGGTGTGTAGCGTTGAAAGTTGTATTTACTTGGAGTGTCTTTTTTAATGGTCTAGACTACTGTAGTCTGCCTTTACAATAATTTTGTTCCTCATTATTGAGTTTTATATGAGTTGTGCTCATCTAATTTGTGCCAACGTGTTTATTTCTATTGGCTGCTTATAATGGTCGCTTATGTGCGTACCATATCATCGTCGATTCGACGGTTATTGGTTATTGTTACACGTGCCTTTAGGCTTAGGGCATCCGCTAGTGTAGTCTGCCTTTCTTTTATCGATTAGTAGTGTGTTTATGTTTAACCCCCTTTTCGGTTAAAATGTAGCATTGCCCTTACTCTTGGGCATGTGGTGACTGTTACATCGTACAATATTGTTTAGTGTCTTTAGTTTGGAAAATAGTTCTCCTTATGCCCCTTTATCGGGTGGCAGTTATCATCATTATGTAGGTTCCTTCTGGATGGCAAGAATTGTGCCATTATGTCTTGGTCCTTATTAGGATTTCACCTGTTTACTTGCCCATTTAATGGGTTCTCATGCATTCGTCGTTTAGTTGACTATTAGTTCTCTCATCTTTCGGGAGGTTTCCTTTTATACTATTGTATATTAATCACTCCTTTGTGGAGTCACGACCTTAATCATGTTGTATCTAAGGTTTTGGTTCCTCTAGTCTCGTTCGTTAAACTGAGACCCTTCTTGTTAATTCATTTGAGGTGGTTATTTGCACTGGTCTGGATTTGTATCACTAACCTTGGCGTGGAGTTGACTACTTCTCGTTTTCCTTACACTACATGTCTAGATGTACGGGATACCCTACTGATATTACTACCAACTTGACTAATATATAATTAAGTCTGTCAAGTCCGCAAACTCCTATGGAGTGTGATCGTTCCATATCTCGTTTTTACATATTCATAGTGCCCGTCACACAGTTACAATCTTGTGAATATTCATTTGCCAATCTCTTTCTCAAACAGTATTGGTGTGTCCCAAAGAGATTTTAGGTTCCCTGGGTCTCTTGCCTAATGGGCATGATTACGTATTTTATGTTTAGTAAGTGTTTGCGATATTGCGTCCAAATAGTTTGGTTTATACTATAATTGTACGAGGTGGTTTCCTCCTCTGCCATTGTTTTCGACATGAGTTCACTAATGTCTTAGTGGGTTCTCACGACCACTTGTATTGACAAGTCATTTTTGGTCTATTGTTTATTAAGTTCTTTATTGGAGTGATTGTGCATCAGTTTCAAACTAACATTATTCGGTTTTCAAGTGTGCCGTTTGGCGTTTTATTTCTCATTCTTATACTTGGGGTTGCTTGTGTTGTTAGCGGTACGTGTTTTTGTTCTTCTAACTTTACCGTATTTCCTGGGTTACCTCATTTGTTGTAATCTCGAACTCTGTGGTGAAGGTTTGTGTTTCCATATTTATGGAAATTCTTGTTGTAGTTTGGGATCAATCGATCTTCAACATTAGTCGTTTCGTTTTAGATGTTGTTGCCCTTGTGGCATACCTTGGAAAGGTAGTCGGAGGTGGTAGTTTCACTCTCCTGGACTCGTGTCCTTCTAGTAGTACATTGGTTATATTCACCTAGGCTTGTGCCTTAAGGTGCTAGACCTAATGTCTTGTATTATTGTTTACGTTGTTGTCATTGTTTCACATAATTATCATCACTGACATTCGTTACGTTAGTAGGTGACATGTCTTAAACACGTACTTCTCTTTTTGTCACCTATGGTATGGTGGTATCCCGGTGACAATAACCATTCTCTTTTCATGGAAATTCCATCCCATGATCAATTGTGATCAAGTGGGGTAACAATTTATGTTTCTTTTCTATCTTGACACTTGTTCGTTCTTGTTGGTTATGGTACTCCCTTGTAAGGATCGTGTCTTGGATGTTAATTGTGTAAGCAGTCAATGCCAATTTGCGTTTGACTAATGTACATGTTGTGGTATAATGTGTTGAATCATTCTCTTATTGTGGTTATCGTGTCCCCGACATTAGCGTAGATTATTGCTTAGGCTTCTTGCCTTTGCTATTGTTACTGGAGGTAGTGATACTTGTGGTTTTCCATCTTGTCCCTATTAAGGATCAGCAAGTTTTCCCATTTTCTAAGTTTTTATTGTGTATTAGCGTGTGCTGTTATGGGCATAGTGTTGGCCATAATTGTTACGTGATCATTTTTCCACCATAATTCCCTATATATGTTCAGGGTTGAACTGTTATTCACAAATATTCATACTTGGTACCTTATGGTTACATTGGATGTGTTTTAGATGCTTGCAGCTGGTATACTTCGGTTCCTTATCTATTCCTATGTGATTAATTTTGTGGCCACTTGTGGAGAGTTTCAGGAATCATCCGACCCTGATGTGATCAGTATCAGTGTTGAACTATCCTTCCACCCCAATTTGTTTAGCTTCCCTTGATCTGTACCGGATCAAGTTCCACCTCCCACGTCAATTTCAAATCATTAAATAATTTATCAATACGTTATGGTGTTTGGCTCATGAGCCGATGTTAATTATTCATTAATGTTTAATTTGAAATACCCCGACCTTAAATATGGTGATTAAAATTATCCTAATAGGTATTTAAGAGCCTAATAATGCTTAAGTAATATTGGAAAGGGAAAATAACTCTAAAAGAAATAAAGAAACGCTTAAAAAGCAAAAAACGCTAAATAAGCGTTAAATAACCATAGGAGGTATGAGACCTCGGTTAGCGTATTATATGGATTCTAAAGGCTTAATGAGGCCTAAATAATATATGGGAACAACTCCCGAAGAAAACGGATCCAAATAATGTAATAAAACGCTAATAGAGCTTTAGCGCACATTTTTCGAGAAAACCAGAAAACGTGACTTTAAGTGGTCAAACGGACCCGTAAAAGTTATAAGTCATTAAATAACTATTATTAAGCATTAATGGAAGCTTAATAACCAATAAAAATAAAGAAACGAGAAAATTCCGGAAAACAGGCCCGATTAGTGAATAGTACCAAAACCGGGTAAAATAACGAGTGTTTTCTGCAAAAGACGAAAAACGCTCCAGCTAGTAATACTGTGTGGGCCGATTCTTAATCAGTCAAAAGCCTCTCACACACACACACTAGCTAATTAAATAAGAGACCAAAAAGCAAAAAGTAATAAAGTAAAAAGCAAACCCCCACACTCTCTCACCTCACCTTTCTCTTTTCTCTTCCCCCATTTCTCTTCCCAGCCAATCTCCCTCCTCCCTCTCTTCTGTTTGGGCGATTTTGAAGCTCCAAAGAAAAGCTCCAATGGCTTCTCACTTTCTCCTCCATGCTCTACCTCCATGTGAGTTTCAAATGTAAAAATAATTACATATTCTTACTCCCCTTATCATCCTCTACACTTCTCTCTTTTCAAAATCCAAAAATGAGGAAGTTCGTTTTCGTGGGTATACCCCATTGGTGAAGAAAATGGCATCAATGTGTAGCTTGGAGCCCCCTCTCTCCATTAAGGTAAAAATCTACATGAAAAACTCATGTTTCCTCCATCTCTCTTCATAACCGATTTTTACCCCTATGTAATGCCTTGTTTTCTCTCTCTCTTTTGATCTTCAATTCAACCTTGCAATGGTGGTGGGATCACCTTGTTGAACCAAGGGCTAAAACCCCTCCTATAACACTCCCAAGGTAAACCCTAGAAATCTTGCTTTAAGCATTTCGATGGTTAGTATATAAATTATACGTTTGTGTGCTTTGGGTGATGGGAATGGAGTTTGGCAACTCCATTCCCCATATGGCCGATTTGGCAAGAAAGAGATAAGGAGGAGAAATGGAAAAGAAAGGAAGAAATTATAAGCTCAAGGTAAGAGCCCCTTTTTAATGATAAATTTTGATGCATTAGAGTAATGGGAATGGGTAAACTAATTAAGGAACCCAAAATACTGTAGTACCATTGTAGTTGTGGAAATTTAAGTATTTGTGAGAAAGTATGTGAATTGTAGGCCTTGGAGCCAAATAAATTGTATATGTGTATTAGTATTGTGGATTGAGGAGGTATTGATGGAGTATTGATGTATTAAGATTTCTTTGATTGCTGGTAGGACCCTTGAATGGGTGTGGCTAGATTAGGAATGGATTTGATGAAAAGTAAGTATGTGGAGAAGTTAGGATTGTAGGTAAACTATGGCAAAAATTTTGGTAGGAATATGTACATTTATGGATGACTTGGTGATTGGGAGAACCAAGGTATGTATTGGATTGAGTGAGGATGTTTAGTAACCATGGAATAGTAGTAGTGGTATGTGAATAAAAGAGTGTAAATCTGTAGCAAGGAGTGCTGAATTGCATCGAAGAAAACTAGGAAAAATGAGTGTACAAGATTTAGTGAAATGAATGTTGGGCTTGGGTATAGGTAGTGTAATGGCTTGGAAATGAATTGGCATGGTAAGATGAGGTATTTAGAATGCTAGGAATGGCATTGGTTGAGGAAGTATTGGATGGTGGAGAATTGAGTTTTAAAAATCTGTAGCATAAGAGGAATGAAAACTGTTGTAAGTGTTGAAATGAAGTGAGGAGAAAATTGTGTATGTGGATTTAGAAATGAGTAAAGAATTTGGTGGATGAACTAAGGCGATTTAGAGGGTTTAAGTAGTGCTAAATCATGTGGGAATGTATTGGTAAAGGTTAGGGAAGTAATGGGTAAGAGGAAGGATTGAAAACAGAAATAAAAATGCAAATACTAGACTGGACCGACCAAGGGACCGGACTTGTAAGGTCGGTCGGCCTAAAATTTTCCCGTAATATAACTCACTGGAATGGACCGACCTAGGGACCGGACATGCAAGGTCGGTCGAGTCCAGAATGTCGAAGCCAAAACCTACTGGAATGGACCGACCTTGGACCGGACTTGCAAGGTCGGTCGGCGCTGAAATTTTTCCAGCGATCAACCTTACTGACTTCGACCGACCTTGGGACCGACCCTGGGTAAGGTCGGTCGAGCCAAAAAAAAATGATGATTATAGTAATCATATATATATATATATATGCTTATACCCATATGTGTATATATATATAGTAATACACTATCGATGAAGTAATAAAGGTAAGAAAGTATGTACATAAGTAAGAAAGTTGTGTAATTAAGAATATTAAGTTAAACCGAAGTAACCGGATAACGGGGTAAGTACGGGTGTAGTAATTATGTATGTATTTTAATACTTAGTATTAATTGAACCATTTGGCATGTAGTCATTGGTTCGAGACTAGGACTCGAGGAACAAGTAAGGAGTAAGGAACAAGGAGACACCCGGTACAGTAAATTTCAGTAAAAAGGTATGATTTCTTCATGCCCTGTATCCTAACCTGGTTACCCCGATTTGTGTGCTTATTTGATCACCTAAATAAGATAAATGCATGAATCGGACTATATTGCACTTACTTGTGCTTGTTTAAGTTGTTCTTGATATATATTCCTTGAACACTAGTTTGTATAGTTCATGAAATAAATGAATGATGATGAAGTGTATCTGTATCTTGAATTGTACTTGTATATTGTATTGTATCGTGTATGGATGTGTATATGAGTATTGTACTATTGTGTGGCTTGGATGTGAATGACTTCTACTAATTCTTTACTACCTAACTTCTAACGTAAGTATTGAGTAAATTGGAATGGGTAGAAGTCCGATATAGTTTTGGCCACGCGTGAGGATGAGGAGACACAAGAGGTTGGATCCGATTCCTGGTTCTTAAACTAGTCCACGAGCCAAACCCCTTAAATGGGTAGCATCCTGGATTGGTGAACCAAGTAAAGCCTGGTGGTGGGACAGAGTAGTCCCTGCCCAGAGGTTATACCGACATAACATGAGTAATAGTAAGTAAGTAAAGTATGTATGAGTAATGGTCTTGGCTGGTGTAAGTCATTGACCCTGAGTAAAAGAGTAAATAGCACCCATTTCTAACCTGGGTGCATAATGAAGCTAACAAGTATTGTGTATTTTGTATGTATTGCGTATGTATTGTACAAGCGTTGTGTATGCGTATGTTGGTGAAGGTAAGTATGTATTGGTTGTGTTGTATTGTCTTCCGTGTATGTACTGAACTGTATGTATGTATCCTTTGTAAAGTATTGTATTGGTATGAATAAGAGCATGTATGCATGTATGTATGAATAAAACGAGCTGCATGTATTCGACCAAGTGGTCGGCGTACCCTCGCTAGTACGGGGTATGCGGTTATCATATTCAGCGTAAGCTGAGCCCCTTGGGGCACCATTTTTAGTGTGCAGGTACCCGAAGCGGATATGATCACAGTGAGAGACCGGCGACTATGCTCGGGTAGTTAAGATGAATTGCAGTTAGTAGAAAATTGTAAAAGGCTTGGAGCCTTGTATGTAGTTGTGAGGAATGGGTAGATGTAGACTCTTATTAGTAAGTATGAACTTGAAGGAGGTATATTTGAATAAGGATCTTAGTAAACTCGGTGTACCGTATTGTATTGAAATTATGGAGTATTGTATTGAATGGGGAAAGGTAGTACTCGGTTTGTATTTGGAATGTGTAATGTAATTGTGTAGTACTCGGATATTCCGGTCCATCAGACCGATGCTGTATGTAGTAGTAGCCTTGTTAGTCACGTGGGTGGCTAACGGCAATGTACCACCCGCCGTTGTGTAAGTATGTATCCGCTGCATGAGTAAGGATGTATAAGGGGATTGGACAGTAATGACGGTATTAGCGGTAGGGGTGTTACAAAAAGTGGTATCAGAGCGAAGTATCGCTCTGATGACTGGAAATACCGAGTTAGGAAATTAGAAGCTTAGGGCTAAGGGTTGAGTGTTAGCCTTAGAGATATGCTAGTTAGGAACTCCCGAAGAGTACCGGATACCTACAATACCAGTCCTGCCCACCGCAAACCCCATTATATAACTTGGGAAAGAACGCCAGAGAGAAGGAAGTCCTCTCATACTCAGGAAAACCCAATCTGGCAGTTGTGGAACCACCGTACGGTAAACAAGAACCGACATGTAGAAGATTCCAAGAAATGGAAGTCCCGGAGATGGATTCCGGTTGAACAACAATACCCGCACTCAATAGCGGTTGAATGAGCACTCTAACCATAAGGAGACTACAACTTACAACAGCATGGGGCGACATGCTTAGCAGTCGCGAAACCTGGGTAGTCGACCAGCAGCAGAAAAAGGAGCACTAAGCGTGCAACGGTGTGGAAGGAAGAACAATAACGAAACCCGAGACCCAAGTCTACGGGACAGTAATAGCTAAATAATACCACTAACGGTATGCTAGCCGACTAAGGACATAGTCGGGAACGGTTAACTCCGAAACTACAATGCCAAAAAGGTTACAATACCTGACCTACAAAGCTCAAGCGGCTACAAGAACAATCAGAAGATATAATCTGATGCAACTACAACCATCGTTCCTAAACAAACTAAGGCTCAATAACATGGTAAACCGGTGAGAACGAGCAACAAGGAAAAACATAAGACGAATAAATAAGGATCTCCAAGGATTGGAGAAGTACCCCGGTCAAAGACAGTCATGTCAAGACCAATGAGAAGTTACCCGAAAGATCAAGTATCCCAAACATAGATCAATAAGATCAAGGGAAGAGTCAACAAGACTATCAAATACGAGTGGAAACCATACTGTGATCGGTATAGGATTACCCAAAAACCAACAGTACCACGCACTTGCCACGGCAAGTGCAGTAAGAACAGAACCATGTAAAAGAACTTTAACATACCACAGGTACACAGTAATGTACCGTGACAGCAATGGAACAACTACAGGATCACACATCCTAAAAACTGTAGAATGAAATCTTGGAAAGGCCTGACGGCCCGACCATTGTATTAAGGACACACCAGTCAGCAAGAATCTGGACTCGGTCAAAACCTCAAACATTGTAATGCCATGAAGAACTTCTTTTAGCACCGAACCGTTATTTTTCAAAACCAAGTTTTCTTTCAAAACCACAAAACTTCTTTTAAACCTTGAATTTTAAACCAAACCAACAGAATGAAGGTGAGTATCATAGAATGATACAAGAGGAGTTGACAATAGAATACTGCACCTAGGCGTGTGACGAACACTACGAGTGTACCTAAATATGGGATGTGGGACAACCGCACTCTGAAGGAGCTTGTGGGCCTGACAGATAGTCGGGTAAGTGGTAACGTACCAACAAGGTACCCCACATATGTATACATGTAGTGTACGAAACACGAGAAGTAGTCAACTCCGTTCTACGGATCATAAGTAAATTTAACTAGAACAGCCGGACACCTCAGACGATCAAGAAGAAGGAACGCAACTAAGTAACAGGCATAAGGGAATTCAGAGAATTCATCTGAAAATAAGGAATGAGGACTAGGAAGCGCAAAGAGCGTAGACTAGTAGGTATAAACATCGGACATGTCTCAAGGACATCAAACAGATACATGACAGCTGGAAAGTATACCCGACCTGAACACAGTAAGGCAAATGCCTAATGAGAGCACTACAATGTTCAACAAATGGGACGAGAGTCCCAAGCACAATTACAATCTACCAAGGAGCATAATCCATCGTTGGAGAGGATCCTGAACCTAGTCTTAATACTAGGAGGAAGTATAAACAGTCTACCCAAGAACGGGAGACGGTATAACCCTAAAAGAGTTAGCTTGATACCCGGGGTAGGGGTCACCTCCTACATCGATTGGGAGAGAGCACGAACCATGCCTTATAGGTGTGGGAATACTTTTCCCTTGTGTGACGCATTTTGGGAAAGTACCCCAGGAACAAACCGTGTGGGCTGCGGTCCAAAGCGGACAATATCACACATGTGGGTTAGTAGACATAAAATGTCATAAACATTAGCCGGATGTAACGGCGTAACCAACAACACCCAGGAGCAATCCTTGAAGGGTGTCTAAGTTAACAACGGTCGAACAAAGCGTCATGATAAGAACACGAGAGCTGGAACGAACACTCGGTTAAGACACCGAAGGGATTTCGAATAACAGGAAATACCCTAAATCACAAAAGGCACTGAGTAACATCAGAATGCCAAAAAGGGGCCTCCTGCGAACGGAAGCGTGATGTCATGATTTGCCATGGAGCCCAATAATACCTCCAACCTATAATGGTATACGAGGAGTGAAAACTGGTATAAGCAGCTTGCAAAGGGCATAGCTTGCAGCAATAAGGCTTAAGAGCCATGGACCAACTACATTATGTAAACCTAAACGGTTGCAAAACCCACACCATTTAATAACAAGACTCACAAGAATTTTGCTTCATAACTCAGCATAATGAGCGACTTGGACTAAAGGGCTACCTCAATGTCACTGTCACTAGAGCATCAGTCTAGTATACAGTTGACAGGCTTTTAATTACCCTTCATGCCTTCTGTAGAAATGATAACACAGGGGCACAGGAATCGTTATAATGCCAACAATGGCCTGGTCCACACCTGGACACTACGAGAACCCAAAGGAAGGTACCCCTCGTTAACCGGAGACCACCAATGTGGTGAAGATGTGAACCCATAGGAAAGGCTTCCATCTACTATAACAATAAAGCCTACGCATATAAATATTGCCAAGGGGCGATGGAATAAGGAAATGAGATTTCCAAAACATTACGACTTAAAGGAGTAAGTATATGCGGTGAGCCATTGTGTAAACGCCAACATAATAAATGAGACCTATGAGTGGAAACAAACCCCTCAACAAAAAACTTTCACCTATCTGTGATGAATATTCTTCAATTGGAGAACGGGACCAGAAAACCCTTGAAGTTTCTTGGGGATGTCCCGGTGATGTACATACAAAGTAAAACTACACAGCTAGAGCCTATAACCAATGCTCAGCACTGGAAGATAGTAATTGTCAAAAACAATCACTGTGAATGCACATTGTGCATCACAAATGACCAACGCTCAAAATAGCTTGTAACCCGATAAACTACTTCATCCATTATCAACCAAGATACTTGGTAAATTGTACCATAAATGGTGAAGAAATGGGAGGTAAGCTAACCAACACATGGAGACCCAAATTGAAATAAAACATCTCCACATTGGGAAGATAATACCATTGCGGTATGCTACGACAATCATCATACATATGAACTAGGAACCTCCTAGTGCATTTACACCATAAGGAAATGGTGCCAACGACAATGGTAATGAGTAAAGACGAGCTACCACAGTAACACAGTCAGTAAGAACGATGTTGTATAATGAGCAAGAATACGGTGCGCAACAAGCGACCGCTATGAGGAAGTAGTTAGAACGAAGTAGTAAGATGACAGGCAGAAATATTCATTCCTATCACATAAGTGATTTACTGTCAAGCGTTTACGCCTCTACACTCGGTATGACTGAGTGTTTTGGTATTGCATTTGTACAGCTAATGATCTAGTGGGATAGCAAGGAATATGAAGAATGTAAATAGTAGTAAACCCTTCTTTTCACCAACGAATATGGCATAAGCCAGTTAAGCAAGCTTAGCAACAAACCGTGTGGCCTAAGGCCAAAGAAGCACGAAGTGTGTAAAGCACACTAGCAATCACAAGATGTGAATTCCATCGGAATAAAAGGTGAAAGAAGATTGACGAAAGTCACTAGGACCGACGCATAGAAAATGCAAGGTCATACAAGTAAAGACACTTGTACTGAACCAGGGAAACTGGTAGAATTCAGAAGCAAGTGACAATAGAGGAAGCACTACAACTAAGTAGTGACTCAACCTCGCCCGATAATAAATCGGAGGAGCTTATCAAATAATCGGGGAAGCACGAATAGTATACATAATAGATCACCAGAGAGCTGGTCATAATCTATACTCATTGAATTCAAACGCGGTAAAAGAATACCACATGTGTGTCAATAACCTTACTCCCACAATAGAGGGATAAAAAGGTGATGTGTAGCACATTAAGGATAACAAGACACTAGTACAAAAAAGGCCTATTTCTACGCCCCTATTTCGGCGGTTGTAAGACCAACCGCCGAAATAGGGTCCTAAAAATTTTGTGTCTAAAAAAAGACCCCTATTTCGGCGGTTGTTAGCTAGGAACCGCCGAAATAGGGTCAAAAGATACCTATTTCGGCGGTTCCTAGCTAAGAACCGCCGAAATAGGGTCGATGAAAATCTCCGTGTCTAAATAATGACACCTATTTCGGCGGTTCTTAGCTAGGAACCGCCGAAATAGGGCAATTTTCCAGTTCTATTTTCGCATTCCCAGTTTTTTTCGTCTATTTTTCAAATTGCCGCCCCTCCGCATTCTTTTACCGACCTTTCGCTTCTCTCTCTCTCTACATTCTCTTCACGTAGTGTAATTTCACAAGGCTCTGCGCCTTCGCCTTCGCCTTCATTCTTTTCTTGTGTCTGCTTGTCGAACTGTTGCATCTCGCTCACCAGATTGAAGACGGGGCTGAAGCTGTTCCTTCCAAAATCAGTAATATACTTGAACTTATATTTTTTTTCTCTGTAAAACAAGGAACATACATGCTCGCAAATTTTCATTCTCTGCGCCTTTCACTGTAATTTTGCAACCCTAACTGGCGAGCAACAACTTGCTCTGCGCCTCACGTTGATTTTGCAACCCTAACTCGCGAACAAGGAATCGAACATGCTCTACGCCGCCGCTAGCAATCTCTTGACGCACGGTAATATACTCGAACTTATCTTATTCTCTCTGTCAAACCGGTAATATACTCTAATTTATCTTATTAATCTTGTGTCTGCGCCTCTATGTTGAAAATAACTGGAACTGCATACATCTCTGCGCCTCTATTCATTCTTGTGTTTGCGTCTCCGTGTCAAAAATCACTATAATTGATGTCGCGAGGTTGAAGACAAAGCAAAAATCGATTTTTTTTTTAAAAAAGATCTATTTCGGCGGTTGTTAGCTAGGAACCACCGAAATAGGTGTGTTTTCTTTGTTCTAAAACGCGCCTATCTCGGCGGTTTTTAGCTAACAACCACCGAAATAGAGTACCTATTTCGGCGGTTGTTCAACCGCCGAGATAGGATTGCACACCTATCTTGGCGCACTCCATTTCGACGGTTCACAACCGCCGAAATAGGCTATTTAGAACCGCCGAAATAGACTGTTTTTCTACTAGTGTGAAGGGTGAGTAACCCAAGTTATCAGGGTCGCGCAGCAGAAGCTAGTGGGCCCTAGCTAGGAGATAATATACCTAGTAAGTATAATATAATGGCTATTAATGCCTTGAAGCCTATTAGGCAAGAACCGAATTAATTATGAGTTAATAAACTCATACAGGAATTCTTGGTACAAAGGCTAAACCATTGGTATGGTTAAGACTCTTTGACCAGAGTACAGTATATAGTAAACTGTAATGAAGCTAAAATGCTTCAGTTTGCCCGAATCGAATGGACCAATGTTCAATAATAACATATGGTAGATTACGTGGGCGTAATCCCTTTTAAGGGGGGGGGGGGGGTAGAGCGAAAACCACTTAACGTATGTTTCACGAATAAAACACATGAACTACAATGTGCATAGCACAAACGATAATTGAATTGATGATTGGTACCTATGTTAAATAAACATACGTATTCATTCATACGGTAAATATGGTAATTAGGCACGAGAGATGCAAACACCTTAGGGCGAATATACCCATCTTGTAACCCAGTGTAAGAGTATTGGTAAAGAAGTGTAATGAATAGTGGACAGAGCTCCACAAGTATTGTAGCCTTTGAAGAAGTAGTACGAAATGAATGAGAATAGTAGATGAATGAAGACTAGGAGTAGTGTATACCTTGGTAAGTTATTGGAAGTAAATTGAGGACAACTAAATTCCACAAGTATGGTAATCCCTAGTTAGAATATTTGAAACGATGGAGAGTAATGGATGGAAGTAGTGAAGGTTGATGAAATGAGCACTTATGTATTGAATCTCAAAGGAAAGAATTTGGAAGTAGAATGAGGATGATAGATAGACTGAATTCCATCCTTAGAGATGTATGAATTTGTAATTATGACTAGGAAGAGTAAAAAGATAGAAAATAAAAATAACTGAATCATCTGTTTGTTTGAAACTGATGTGGGAAGTCGAACTTGATCCTCATCAGATCAAGGGAAACCGAACACAAATTGGGGTGGAAAGATAGTTCAACACTGATGCTGATCACATCAGGGTCGAATGATTCTTGAAGCTCCCCTCAAGTGGTCACAAGAATCACGCATAGGATAGAAGTAATGAATATAAATTGGAACTTGGGGTTGTATGCTTTAGAAAGATTTCTAATTAGTAGTTGTAAAAGAATTTTCCTTAGACTGGAGGCTGAGATTGTTAAAAGCTTATACCGGAGAAGATAGTAGTGTAGCATGTTGTATTATTCCAAGGGCAACAGGAGATAGAGGAGTCCTGTGTCTAGATGACCGGAGTGCCTGCGGGATAGTAATGTGTATTGCGTTGCTTTGGGGATAGCTTTGCACTGTGTGTATGTATAAATTTTGTAATGAGGAACCAGATAGTTGATAGTAATACAGATTGGAGTAATTATTGTACATTGGTAAGGTATGGAAAGGAGAAACCTTGAGTAACGAATTTGGGAATTGTAAGGAGGAGGAATGTATGGGTTGGGAATTAGGCAAGTATAAATGAGTAAGTATAGTAATCTTATAACCTCGAACAACTTTAAAGACAAAGTTCTTAAGGGGGGTAGATTGAAATACCCCAACCTTAAATATGGCGATTAAAATTATCCTAATAGGTATTTAAGAGCCTAATAATGCTTAAGTAATATTGGAAAGGGAAAATAACTCCAAAAGAAATAAAGAAACGCTTAAAAGTGAAAAACGCTAAATAAGCGTTAAATAACCATAGGAGGTATGTGACCTCGGTTAGCGTATTATATGGATTCTAAAGGCTTAATGAGGTCTAAATAATATATGGGAACAACTCCCGAAGAAAACGGATCCAAATAATGTAATAAAACGCTAATAGAACTTTAGCGCACGTTTTTCAAGAAAACCCGAAAATGTGACTTTAAGTGGTCAAACGAACCCGTAAAAGTTATAAGTCATTAAATAACTATTATTAGGCATTAATGGAAGCTTAATAACCAATACAAATAAAGAAACAAGAAAATTCCGGAAAACAGGCCCAGTTAGTGAATAGTACCAAAACCGAGTAAAATAACGAGTGTTTTCGGTAAAAGACGAAAAACGCTCCAGCTAGTAATACTGTGTGGGCCGATTCTTAATCAGTCAAAAGCCTCTCTCACAGACACTCACTAGCTAATTAAATAAGAGACCAAAAAGCAAAAAGTAATAAAGTAAAAAGCAAACCCCACACTCTCTCACCTCACCTTTCTCTTTTCTCTTCCCAGCCGATCTCCCTCCTCCCTCTCTTCTGGTTGGGCAATTTTGAAGCTCCAAAGAAAAGCTCCAATGGCTTCTCTTTCTCCTCCATGCTCTACCTCCATGTGAGCTTCAAATGTAAAAATAATTACATATTTTTACTCCCCTCATCATCCTCTACACTTCTCTCTTTTCAAAATCCAAAAATGAGGAAGTTTGTTTTCATGGGTATACCCCATTGGTGAAGAAAATAGCATCAATGTGTAGCTTGGAGCCCCCTCTCTCCATTAAGGTAAAAATCTACATGAAAAACTCATGTTTCCTCCATCTCTCTTCATAACCGATTTTTACCCCTATGTAATGCCTTGTTTTATCTCTCTCTCTCTCTCTCTCTTTTGAGCTTCAATTCAACCTTGCAATGGTGGTGGGATCACCTTGTTGAACCAAGGGCTAAAACCCCTCCTAAAACACTCCAAAGGTAAACCCTAGAAATCTTACTTTAAGCATTTCAATGGACTATCATTAAACTAAGGGTTAGTATATTAATTATACTTGTTTGTGTGATTTGGGTAATGGGAATGAAGTTTGGCAACTCCATTCCCCATATGGCCGATTTGGGCAAGAAAGAGATAAGGAGGAGAAATGGAAAAGAAAGGAAGAAATTATAAGCTCAAGGTAAGAGCCCCTTTTTAATGATAAATTTTGATGCATTAGAGTAATGGGAATGTGTAAACTAATTAAGGAACCCAAAATATTGTAGTAGCATTGTAGTTGTGGAAATTTAAGTATTTGTGAGCAAGTATGTGAATTGTAGGCCTTGGAGCCAAATAAATTGTATATGTGTATTAGTATTGTGGATTGAGGAGGTATTGATGGAGTATTGATGTATTAAAGATTTCTTTGATTGCTGGTAGGACCCTTGATTAGGTGTGGCTAGATTAGGAATGGATTTGATGAAAAGTAAGTACGTGGAGAAGTTAGGATTGTAGGTAAACTATGGCAAAAAATTTTGGTAGGAATATGTACATTTATGGATGACTTGGTGATTGGGAGAACCAAGGTATGTATTGGATTGAGTGAGGATGTTTAGTAACCATGGAATAGTAGTAGTGGTATGTGAATAAAAGAGTGTAAATCTGTAGCAAGGAGTGCTGAATTGCATTGGAGAAAACTAGGAAAAATTAGTGTACAAGATTTAGTGAAATGAATGTTGGGCTTGGGTATAGGTAGTGTAATGGCTTGGAAATGAATTGGCATGGTAAGATGAGGTACTTAGAATGCTAGGAATGGCATTGGTTGAGGAAGTATTGGATGGGGGAGAATTGAGTTTTAAAAATCTGTAGCATAAGAGGAATGAAAACTGTTGTAAGTGTTGAAATGAAGTGAGGAGAAAATTTGTATGTGGATTTAGAAATGAGTAAAGAATTTGGTGGATGAACTAAGGCGATTTAGAGGGTTTAAGTAGTGCTAAATCATGTGGGAATGTATTGGTAAAGGTTAGGGAAGTAATGGGTAAGAGGAAGGATTGAAAACAGAAATAAAAATGCAAATACTGGACTGGACCGACCTTGGGACCGGACTTGTAAGGTCGGTCGAGCCCAGATTTGCAAAGACGGAAACCTACTGGAATGGACAGACCTTGGGACCAGACTTGTAAGGGTCGGCCTAAAATTTCCCGAATGTAACTCACTGGAATGGACGACCTAGGGACCGGACATGCAAGGTCGGTCGAGTCTAGAATTTCGAAGCCAAACTTACTGGAATGGACTGGGACCTTGGGACCGGACTTGCAAGGTCGGTCGGCCCTAAAATTTTTCCAGCGATGAACCTTACTGACTTCGACTGACCTTGGGACCGACCCTGGGTAAGGTCGGTCGAGCCAAAAAAAAAAATGATGATTATAGTAATCATATATATAATATGCTTATACCCATATGTGTATATATATAGTAATACACTATCGATGAAGTAATAAAGGTAAGAAAGTATGTACATAAGTAAGAAAGTGTGTAATTAATAATATTAAGTTAAACCGAAGTAACGGGATAACGGGGTAAGTACGGGTGTAGTAATTATGTATGTATTGTAATACTTAGTATTAATTGAACCATTTGGCATGTAGTCATTAGTTCAAGACTAGGACTTGAGGAACAAGTAAGTACTAAGGAACAAGGAGACACCCGGTAGAGTAAATTTCAGTAAAAAGGTATGATTTCTTCATGCCCTGTATCCTAACCTGGTTACCCCGATTTGTGTGCTTATTTGATCACCTAAATAAGATAAATGCATGAATCGGACTATAGTGCACTTACTTGTGCTTGTTTAAGTTGTTATTGATATATATTGCCTTGAACACTAGTTTGTATAGTTCAGGAAATAAATGAATGATGATGAAGTGTATCTGTATCTTGTATTGTACTTGTGTATTGTATTGTATCGTGTATGGATGTGTATATGAGTATTGTACTATTGTGTGGCTTGGATGTGAATGACTTCTACTAATTCCTAACTACATAACTTCTAACGTAAGTATTGAGTAAATTGGAATGAGTAGAAGTCCGATATAGTTTCGGCCACGCGTGAGGATGAGGAGACACAAGAGGTTGGATCTGATTCCTGGTTCTAAAACTAGTCCACGGCCCAAACCCCTTAAATGGGTAGCATCCTGGATTGGTGAACCAAGTAAAGCCTGGTGGTGGGACAGAGTAGTCCTTGCCCAGAGGTCATACCGACTTAACATGAGTAATAGTAAGTATGTAAAGTATGTATGAGTAATGGTCTTGGTTGGTGTAAGTCATTGACCCTGAGTAAAAGAGTAAAGAGCACCCATTTCTAACCTGGGTGCATAATGATGCTAACAAGTATTGTGTATTTTGTATGTATTGCGTATATATTGTACAAGTGTTGTGTATGCGTATGTTGGTGAAGGTAAGTATGTATTGGTTGTCTTGTATCGTCTTCCGTGTATGTACTGAACTGTATGTATGTATCCTTTGTAAAGTATTGTATTGGTATGAATAAGAGCATGTATGCATGTATGTATGAACAAAACAAACTGCATGTATTCGACCAACTGGTCGGCGTACCCTCGCTAGTACGCGGGGTATGCGGTTATCATATTCAGCGTAAGCTGAGCCCCTTGGGGCACCATTTTTAGTGTACAGGTACCTGAAGCGGACATGATCACAGTGAGAGACCGGCGACTACGCTCGGGTAGTTAAGATGAATTGCAGTTAGTAAAAAATCGTAAAAGGCTTGGAGCCTTGTATGTAGTTGTGAGGAATGGGTTGATGTAGACTCTTAGTGAGTAAGTATGAACTTGAAGGAGGTATTGTATTTGAATAAGGATCTTAGTAAACTCGGTGTACCGTATTGTAAGGAACGTTCTAACCATGGCTATACGTGAGTTAGTGTTGTGTGATGTTGGTGTGTGATGTTTCTGTGTGAATGCATGAACCTCCCTTGTGTGTCTAACCCAGTTGTAATACTGTAAGGTGTATGGATGTGATAGGTTCCACAGTGGAGCCCTTAACTATGTTTTATATATATATTAGGGGGGGTGAGGAATCCGGTTGTTCCGGTCACGCGTTGTTTGGGAGTTGTTGTACACAGTTTCTTTGGCTCCCTCTCTGTTGGTTTTTCCCTTCATTGGTCTTCAATCACCCTTAAGCTTAACCAAGGCTTTTCTGACTCACGTCGGTTGGGGAATATGTACGTTGTGTTCGGATCACTATATCCGATCCATCTTTAAGTTAAGTTACTCGTTGAAATACCCCAAACCTTGATATGTTGTTAAACATTTAAACTATGGTATGTAAAGGCTAAAAAGTGCCTTAGAAACATCAGTGAACAATTTAAACCATAGTAAAATGTAATAAAGCACTAAGACACAGCTTGAGCAAAAACATGCTCTAAGCTTGGAGTGAACTTGGTTAGGACCCAAAGAACCTACCAAGACTTAATAACATTCAATTATGATTTAATAAGGCTAATTAAGTTCTCAGGAAACCTTGGTAGACAATTAAACCAAACAAAACACGAACAAATGCCTTAAAGTCAATATGGGCAAAAATGTGCTCTAAGCTTGGGATAAATTTGTATAAGACCTAAAGGTCATATCTATACCTTATAAATATGTTAATGAACATATTAGATCAATTACCAAAGAAACCCAAGCTTGAAAACAAGTTAAAACACAAAATGTGCTTTAAGGAGTCTTAAAGCACATTTTTAAAAAAATTGTCTTGTAAATGAGTTTTGAGTGGCTAAATGTCCATCATTACTCTTTAATTAATATGTGTACTACATAGTATCACATTTGGAAGTCTAGATCAATGGGAAATCAAAAATTTCACATCTATGTGCCTTGTTTTAGTGAATAGTAACTATTATAAGCTAGTTTGTAACATATGTCATTATAAGTAATTTAATTGGTCAACTAAGACCAAAACACCCCTAAGTAACTAAAGGGGGCCGGTTTTCATGGTGTGAGTCACCACCCTTGATAGCACTTATCAAGTAAATACATAAAGGATAAAGCAAGTTACTATTTGCTTTTAACATACAAATATCTAAAGCTAGCTACTTACCTTCTCATTCTCTTATTCTTCTTCATTTCACATGATTTCTTCATCTCTCCCAAGCTCCATTCTCGGTTTGCTACAGCACCATCTCATTCTTCATCTTCTTTCACTGGTAACTTATGATTCCATGCTCCAAAATCAATTTCAAGACTACCTTTGTCTTAGTTAGATCAAGCTCCTCATTTCCCTCTTTTCAAATCTTCAAGAACTCAATTTTGGTGCCATGGAGATTCACCATTGAAGGAGCTTGAGCTCATATTTTCATGCCTTGTCATTCTCTTATGCTTCAAGGTAAGGAAAATCAAAGAAAAACCATGTTTCCTCTCATTTTGGTACATGTCCGAAAATTCACCTCACAATGGTGTCTTTACCTTGCTTGTTTTAGCTTCATTTGAATCTTCCAAGGGCTAGGAGGAGTCCTCTCTTGATACTTATTCAAGCTCTCTTCCAATTCCAAGGTAAAACAATTACCTTAATGTGTTAAGATAATATATATAACCTAGGGTTTGTAAATGAGTTTAAGCATGAAGCTTGAATGCTCATTGGTATTACTTGTATATTGACTAGAACATTTACAAGTAACCAAGTCCTCTTGCCGTTTCCAAACAAGGAAGAACAGAGTGTTCAAGTAAAAATCTTGAAGAAAAGAGGTAAATGTACTAACCTAATGTAATTTATTCCTAAGGAAAAATGAGCTTGTATTGCTTAATAAAATACCTAAGGAGTCAATGGTGAATGACCTAGTAAAATGCTCTCAAGGAAACTATTAAAGGGCATATGTGTGTTGAGTGTATTTGCAGGTTAAAGGCAATATGTTATGTGGGAAATTCAGTGTTTAAGGTTTATGCAATTTAAGGGCCTAAGTGTCAAGCAATTTAAGTTTATGCACTATATTGTGATGTAGTGTAGTTTAAGGATTTAGATGTGTGTAAAGAACATTCTTTGTGAAGATGAGTGTCTTGGATGGTTAATGAAGGAAAAACAATATGTTTATGTGTAAGGAATGTGCATTAAGTGATTAAGTGTTTTTGGTTGTAAAGGGTGAAAACCTAAGTGTTTGAGTGTGAGAATACTCTTGATGGATTTTAGGTGTTCTTGAAAGTCTAATTGTGAAAGCTATGTGCTTTGGTATAGCAATGTGCTAGAAGAACCATGTCACAATTTTGATGATGTATAAGAAGTTCTAAGTGTTTAAAAGAGTTTTGGTGAGTTTGGAAGTGTTGAGAATGATTAAATGTTTTACTAGGGAAGAAAGCATGTATTAAGGTGTTTAGAGTGCTACAAGGATTTAGACATTGTTTTAGAAGTTCTAGAAATCAAATGAGTGTTTTGGGACCACCAAAGTTTTCGGAGTTGTTCTAGGACTTAGGCAACTTTGGAAAACAAGGAGAAGGAATAAACTTGTAAAAGGACTACAAGGATGACATAAGGAATTTAGTTGTAAGAAAATATTCTTAAGAGGGATGTTCAAATGGAGAAGAAATATTATGGTATAATGGTTACAATAGGCATGAAACACCACTTAGAAACCTAAGGAGGAAATACTATGTTAGAGATTTTGGTTAAGTGTTTAAAGGCTTGGAAAATGAGTGTTTTGGCTTGTCCGAACATCCGTCCGGACATGGACGTTCGGACAGGCCCTGTTGCGTAAAAATTCTCAGAGTCTCGAACTGTGTCCGAACTTCGGAAGTCCGGACACAGGTTCGGACAAATGAGATTTTACTTTGAAATTTTCTTCGACCCATGTCCGAACTTCCGAAGTCCGGACACATGTTCGGACATGCGTCTGCTTCCAGTTTTAAGTCACGGCTTGCGTCCGAACTTGGGAAGTCCGGACACAAGTTCGGACATGCCACTGTTTTGGCCAAAAATGTTGTTTAAGGTTAGGAAAAGTTGTCTAAAAATGGTGATTATTAAGTAATGATGTTTAAGATTGTTAAGGACATGTTAAGTGAGTTATAATGACAATTTAGTGTGGGAAGAGTTGTATTAAAATGTAAAAGTAAAACGAGTTAAAAATGTAAAGTTATTTAACTAAGTTAACGGGGATAAGTTATGAGCATTAGACTTTAAACAATCAGTTACCCCGATGTTAATAAAAGTACATGTAAATTATCAGTTGTTCGAGAATTGCTCGAGGAACATAGGTGGACATGGTAGAGTGGACTCCGGTGACAGGTATGGTTTTCTTGCAACCTGTGTCTACCGGATTACACCGGCTTGTATGCCAATCTGTTTTTCTGTATGTTTGCCACGTTGTAAGATAAAACATGTAATGAGTTTATAGTAATTCATTTATGTGGCGTGTTCAACTCCGATACCATTTAACCTCGGAAGTGTAAACCTTAGTTAACTGAGTCTAGGATCATATGAGAGTTCGGTATTCGGAGTAAACGACCCGAACCATGGGACGTTCTAACCACGCTATGCATGTGAATTATGTGATATGTGTGTGAATGTAGGGATCTCCCTTGTATGTTTAACCCAGTTGTAATACTGTATGGTGTGTAGAGGTGATAGACTCCATGCGGGGTTCTAACTAATATCTAAAAAAGTATGTACTAACAGTGGTGAGGAATCCGGTTAGGCCGGTCGCGCGTTGTTGGGAGTGGTATCCTTTTTAGCCTTACCCTTCTCTTTTAGGTTTGTTTCCCTCATGGGTTATGATCTCCCATAGCTTATTCCAAAAGCTTAGCTATTCTGACTTATGATCGGTTTAGGGGAAATGTTTTGTGTGGGGTGTTCGGCCACAAAACCCGAACCATCTTAACTTAAGTTATCGCCCGACTAATAGGACGGTAATGAGTGTTGTATAACGAGCTTACCATGGGGGGTGACATCATTCTCTAGGCTCACCAGTGAATTAACATGTTTGTCGGTTCTAAGAGAATCGTTCCCGTTATGCTGTGTGTTGTTGGTTGTAATGCAATTTCTATTGCGATGTCGTTATGTGCACGTTGAAAAGTGAAAGGTGTTGTTATGTGATGTATGTTATATGTTGTAAAGTGTGGGGTATGGGGATCATGGATATGAATCCCAGTTTGTGATAAGAGGCGTTAAGGATAACCCGATTAATGGGTAGTTGTCGCTATTAAGGAAGTAGCTCCATTAGAGGAGAAACACTCTATGGGTAATGAATACCATGAGTGACCTATCAAGTATGGATATGTTATCTGTTTGTTGAGCCATTGAGGCGGAATGATTCGTGTTGTGTTTTAAGTTACATGCATGATTTAAATATAATCAACCGCATGCTAAGACGACAATAGTTGTGCGTGGCCCGGTAGCATGTGGGCTGCGGATTACCATACCAGCAAAGGTGCTGAGCCCCTTGGGGGCCACCTTTTCTTCTTTTCCTATTTCAGGTACAACAGCTGGAAGCCGTTCGAGAGTAGGACGGGTAGTCATTGTACCATGGGTAATCATTTAAGTTGTGTACAGTAGGGTAGTAAGACCGAATTGTTATCGGCATCAGTTTGTAAATACTCGATACAGTTGGAAGGTATGTATGTTTTGTTGTTAATGGAAAAGGGATAATAATGGTAGTCGCTCGGGAATCTAGTCCATCAGACCGGTACAATGTTATGAATAGCCTTTAGCCAGTGGGAGGTTAACGGCGTGTAACCAACGAGTGTTAAGTAATGTGATGAAGTATATTTTCCGCTGCAGATTGTTGTTATGTGTTTGTTGGTGGATGGGGTGTTACACTCGTCCGACTAACAGGACGGTAATGAGTGATGTAACAAGCTTATCATGAGTGCGTATTCATTCTCTAGGCTTACCAAGTTAACTAACTATGTTTGGGCCGGTTCGTAAAGGGAACCGTTCCCGTTATGTTATGTGTTATTGTTGTGCTGCAATTCTTATTGCGATGTGATGTTATATGTTTGTTAAGATGTGGAGTATATGGATCATGGATATGAATCCCAGTTTATTATAAGAGGCGTTTAAGGATAACCCGATTGGTGGGTAAGTGTCGTCTATTAAGGAAATAGCTCCATTAAAGGAGAAACACTCTAGGGGTTAAAGATCGCCATGAGTGATTTATTAAGTGTAGGTGTGTTGGCTCTTTTATTGAGCCATTGTTGTGCAATGTAATGTGTTGTGTGTTTGTAGTTTACGTGCATGATTTAAATATAATCAACAGCATGCTTAGACGACAATTAGTTGTGCGTGGCCCGGTAGCATGCGGGCTGCGGGATTACCATACCAGCAAAGTTGCTGAGCCCCTAGGGGGCCACCCTTTCTTCATTTCCTATTTCAGGTATGAGGAGCTGGAAGCCGTTCGAGAGTAGGATGGGGTAGTCGTTTGTACATGGGAAGCCATTTAAATTGTGTATGTATTGTAGGTGTAGTAAGACCGAAGTTGTCATCGGCATTAGTTTGTAAATACTCGGTACAGTTGGAATGTATATGTATGTTGTTGTTAATGAAAAGGGATAGTAATGTGTAGTCGCTCGGGAATCTAGTCCATCAGACCGATACAATGTATATGTATTAGCCTTATTAGCCACGAGGGTGGTTAACAGCGTGTAACACCAATGAGTTAAGTAATGTGGTGAGTTAAGTTTTCCGCTGCAGATGTTGTTAAGTGTGTTGCTGTTAGTTGGGGTGTTACAATAGGTGGACTAGTGTGTGCTTTAATGTTCTCTTCTTTTTTTTTGTTCCTTGATTCTAGCTTATGCAACCCGGTCAAGGAGAGATTGAGGGAAGGTTTTGAATTTCCATTTCTTAATAATTAACATACAAGTTATAAATAGATATGATTAGATTTATTTGTTAAATGGTGACTCATAGTATTTTATTTTAAATGTATATATATATGTATATATATGGATATATGTATATTGTATATATGTTTTGCTTAGACTAAGAAAATATATATAGGTAAATGAGTGTTAGGTGTGATATTTAATGCATATACCAATATGTTACATATGGTATTAAAATTGGGAGTTAATTTCTCCTTAATAATATCTTCTCTTTGATTAGAGATTGAGTGTATAATTAAATGTCCATTGGACTATATACTTATACAATAGTATTTATACCAATTATTGCTCATGATTTATTTTAATCCTTATTAATTACGGTAGTAATATTAAGGGTATTTCACTTTAGGCGGGGCATTAGGGTGAAAACCTCCCCTAATTGCAGCCTATAGTTTTACAAGATAGGGTGCTAGGGATGTAACTGCCTTCTTAGTTGCAGCCAGGATTTCAGAATCGTCTAATTCTCTTCCACTCAATTTCAATGTTTTCGGCTTTTAACGTTTTAACACCCAGGAGTTAGAGACATTATTAGGGTTTGACCGAGAGTATCCCATCATGATACTCTCTTTAACACTACTACAAAAAAATGTGAAATACCCCAAACCTTAGTATGTTGTTTAAACATTAAAATATGGTATATTAAGGCTAAAAAGGTGCCTTAGAAACATTAGTGAACAATTTAAACCATAGTAAACACAAATAAATACCTTAAAGTCAATATGGGCGAAAATGTGCTCTAAGCTTGGGATAAGCTTGGTTAAGATCTAATGAGCTTACCAAGACCTTATTTACATCTTAATGGACTTATTAAACCAATTACCAAAGAAAACCAAGCCTGAAAACAAGTTAAAACACAAAATGTGCTTTAAGGAGTCTTAAAGCACATTTTTGAAAAATTGTCTTGTAAATGAGTTTTGAGTGGCTAAATGTCCATCATTACTCTTTAATTAACATGTGTGTAACACCCCAACTACCACCGTACACATAACATTAAACTGCAGCGGAAGATTCAACTCATCACATTACTCAATTCAATGGTGTTACACGCCGTTAACCACCCACGTGGCTAACAAGGCTAATACATAAACATTGTACCGGTCTGATGGGCTAAATTTCCGAGCGACTACACAATACTTTCCCCTTCCATTAACAACAACAACAACATCCACCTTTCAATTATACCGAGTGTTTATAAACTGATGCCGACAACAATATCGGTCTTACTACACCTACTGTATATATACACTTAAATGAATACCCATGTACAATGACTACCCCGTCCTACTCTCGAACGGCTTCCAGCTCTCTGTACCTGAAATAGGAAAAGAAGAGAAAGGGTGGCCCCCAAGGGGCTCAGCACCTTTGCTGGTATGGTAATCCCGCAGCCCACATGCTACCGGGCCACGCACAACTAATTGTCGTCTTAGCATGCGGTTGATTATTCTTAAATCATGCATGCAACTGTAAACACACAACACATAATCATTTCGCCTCAACGGGCTCAACAACGGATAACATATCCTTACTTAATAAGTCACTCATGGTATTCATTATCCTAGAGTGTTCCTCCTCTAATGGAGCTACTTCCTTAATAGACGACACTTACCCTTAAATCGGGTTATCCTTAAACGCCTCTTTTCTCAAACTGGGATTCATATCCATGATCTACATACTCCACATTATACAACATATCCCTTTCCTCACATAACAAAACATAACGAAACCTTTCTTGTTTCGGCGCACACATGATAACATCGCATTCATTTTAAACACCTAACGTATACATATCATAGCATAGCAGGGGAAATTGCTTAGCACAATAACAACACAAACACCATAAGATCGGTTCACACAAGGAACCTTCCACCATAGTTAGTATATATAGTGAGCCTAGAGATTATTGCCAATCTCATGCTAAGCTCGTTACCATCCTCGTTACCGTCCAGCAGTTATATCGAACGGTTAACTTAAACCCAAGGTGTGTCGGATATAGTAATCCCAAGCACACCGAAATAACATTCGTATGCCCCTGTGGCCCGACGTGAGTCAGTAATTAGCTTTGGATAAGCTAAGGGAAGGTAGAAACCAAATTGGAATACAACCTATACATACACCAAGAGAGCCGAACCGGATATGACATCGACTCCTGTCCATCACACGCGTGGCCGGAACAACCGGACTCCTCACCCCCCGTTAGTACATATATACTTATAAATAAGTAGTTAGAGATCCATTATGGAGCCTACCACAACCACACACCATTCGGTATCATAACCGAGTTAAGCACACAAGGGAGGTTCACACACTTGCATACAACAACAATATCCAACTAACTCACACATAGCCGTGGTTAGAACGTTCCCAAGGTTTGGGTCGTTAACTCCGAATACCGATCTCTCACGTGTTCCTAGTTCTAGTAGCTAAGGTTCAACACTTATTTGAGGTTAAACGGTATCGGAGACCAGTTGCGCCTCATAAATGAATTACTATAAACTCATTACATGTTTTAATCTTACAAGGTGGCAAACACTCAGCAAAACACATTGGCATACAAGCCGGTGTAATCTGGTAGGACATAGGTTGCAAGAAAACCATACCTGTCGCCGGAGTCCACTTTACCACGTCCACTTATGTTCCTCGAGCAATTCTCGAACAACTGATAACATTACATGTATTCTTATTAACATCGGGGTAACATGATTGTTTAAAGACTAATGCTTATAACTCTCCCCGTTAACTTAGTTAAATAACTTGACATTTTTAACTTGTTTTACTTTTACATTTTAATACAATTTTCACCCACCTAATCAAAAAACTCACCTAACATGTCCTTAACAACTTTATAACATCATTACCTATCAATCCCCATCATTACATATCATTTTATAACCTTAAACAACATTTTTGGTCCGACCGACCTTACCGACCGAACTTGTCCAAGTTCGGTCCATTCCAGAACACATTTCCGTCAAAATTTTCTACTCCGACCGACCTTGTAAGTTCGGTCGCATGTTCGGTCTATTCCCGAGAGTTTCTTCCCTTTGAAAATTCAAGCCCGACCGAACTTGCCAAGTCCGGTCCCATGTTCGGTCGGTTCCAGAAACTTAATCCGTACACAAAAATACAAGCCCGACCGACCTTCAAGTCCGGTCCCAAGGTCGGTCCATTCCAGAAGCCAATTTTCGCAGGGTAAACTGGGCTCGACCGAACTTGCAAGTTCGGTCGCAAGTTCGGTCTGCCCCAGACCTTTGTTTTCCTTTTCACCTTCAACTCCAAACTTCACCCCATATAACCTAGTACAACCTAACCTCATTTGGGCACTTCAAACACACCTTTAGCCATATGCTTAGCTCTTTAAATCACACTCCAAAACCATATATCATTCACAAATTCCTTACAAAATTTTAGCACTTGGAATGTTTCCTCCTTAAGATTCCTAAGTGGTATTTCACCAATAATGACCACTACACAAGGTGTTCCTCTACACCTTAACATCATCTCTCAAACTTCTTTCTACTAACTAAATCTCCTTTTCACAACTTCTTAAACATCACTTATTCCTTGGATATCAACATTACCTAAACCTTAAACAAACTTCTCCAAGACTTAAAATACATTCTCAAAACACTCATTGATCCTTAGAACTTCCAAGATAACACCTAAATTCTTGATCTCTCTAAATCACCTTAATACATGTTTTCTTCCCAAGTAAAACATTTGTTCACCTTTAACACCTCCTAGTTCACCAAACTTACTTAAAACACTTAGAACTTCTTACACATTTCCCAAATTTTCCATAGCTCCTCTTGTATATACTCCACATCCAACACTTAGGTTTTACCTTATTCACTCAAGAACACACCTAAATCCATCAAAACCATTTTTATACACAAACTTCACACATTTAGACTACATCACAATAGTACCGTGCATGAACTTAAATTGCTTGGCACTTAGGCCCTTAAATAACATGCGCTCATAGGCCCTTAAATTGCATAAAACCTAAACACTGAATTTCCACAATATATAAGCCTTTGACCTGCAATTACACACACCAAGACATATGTTCCTTTACTAGTCTCCTTGAGAACACCTTACTAAGCCATTCACCATTTGCTCTTTAGGTAGTTTTAACAAGCATTATAAGCTCATTTCTCCTAAGGCATTAAACCACATTAGGTTAGTATGTTTACCTCTTTTCCACACAAACTTCTTTCTTGTTTCCTCTTAAAACCGGTAAGGCATTTCATTCCTTGTCAACTACTAAACAATATACCAACATTGAAATGAGTATATAAGCTTTATGCTTCATCTCATTGTAAACCCTAGGTTTACATATATTATCTTAAGGTATTAAAATGATTGTTTTACCTTGGAATGGAAAGAGAGCTTGAATATATATCAAGAGAGGACTCCACCAAGCCCTTGGAAGATTCAAATGAAGCTAAAACAAACAAGGTAAAGACACCATGGTGAGGTGAATTTTCGGCCATGTACTAAAAGGAGAGGAAACTTGATTTTTCTTTGAGATTCCTTACCTAGAAGCAAAGGAGAACAATAATGTGTGAAAAGGTGAGCTCAAGCTCCATCAATGGTGAATCTCCTTGGCACCGAAATTGAGTTCTTGAAGATTTGAAAAGGTAGAAGTGTAGAGCTTGCTCCAACTAGAAGAATGGTGGTCTTGGAATTGAATTTGGACCATGGAGCTAGGAGTTACAAGTGGTCAAAGATGGAAAACAATGGTGGTGTTGGTGTTGCTGTAGCAGCTCGTAAAAGAGAGCAAGAAGGGAGGTTGGAGACGTGTGAAATGAAGAAGGAAAGGAGAAATGAAGATAGAACTTGCTTTAACAAGATATTTGTATTAAAAGGTAACTTTCTCCTTTTTACCTTCCTACCCTTCCTTTCCATAATTGATTTTTTACATGGTGGTGACTCACCTTCATAAAAATCGGCTCCCATATACTTAGGAGGGTATAATAGTCTTTGTTGACCAACTTAATTACTTATAACAACATATGTTACAAACTAGCTTATAAAAGTTACTATTCACAAAAACAAGGCACATAGAAGTGAAAATTTTGATTTCCCATTGATATAGACTTCCAAATGTGATACTATATAGTACACATGTTAATTAAAGAGTAATGATGGACATTTAGCCATTCAAAACTCATTTACAAGACAATTTTTCAAAAACGTGCTTTAAGACTCCTTAAAGCACATTTTGTGTTTTAACTTGTTTTCAAGCTTGGTTTTCTTTAGTAATTGATTTAATATGTTCATTAACATATAAATAAGGCATAGGTGTGACCATTAGGTCTTATACACATTTATCCCAAGCTTAGAGCACATTTTTGCTCTAATTGACTTTAAGGTATTTCCTTGTGTTTTATTTGGTTTAACTGACTACCAAGGTTTCCTAAGGACTTAATTAGCCCTATTAAATCATAATTGAATATTATTAAGTCTTTGTAGGCTCTTTGGGTCTTAACCAAGTTCGCTCATAGCTTAGAGCATGTTTTTGCTCAAACTGTGTCTTAGTGCTTTATTGCATTTTACTATGGTTTAAACTGTTCACTAATGTTTCTAAGGCACTTTTTAGCCTTTACATACCATAGTTTGATATTTAAACCACATATCAAGGTTTGGGGTATTTCAATCTACCCCCCTTAAAAGAACTTCGTCCTCGAAGTTTACACTTCCCACACATCTTGGATTAGAATACGGGGATTACTTATAGAAATAAAACTTCCATAACCAAACACACTTTACATCACAACCTCGGACTCAATGGTCCGGGTAACACATTCACATTCATACATAACATAACATATTCACATGATAACCTCGGACTCACTGGTCCGGGTATCTTAACAATATTTGCACATACATAACAACCCTTAGATTCTCTGGTCTTGGGTAACATAACAACATTTAGACACATAGGTCTTGATAACATAACAGCCTTTAGACACATAGGTCTATGTAACACAACACATTTAGACTCATAGGTCTTAATAGCATACACTTTAGGAGATCAAAGTCAAAATAACATTTATTACACATACCACACAACATGTCATAGCATGTACGACAATCAAAAATGTCTTTGATATACACTGTGATCCCGCAGAACCCGGTCGCGATGGACACCTTCCGTCCCCGTGCCTTTGGGAGATTAAAACAATCACTTAAATTTGAAATTTTTCCTTGTGAGGTTAAGTAAGAAGACTTTAATTATGTAAAGTATTCATCAACGTTTTATAAATACCAATTGAAAATCCTTTTGAAAACACACACAACTCCAAGTCCAACTTAAGCTCTTTGCTTCTTTTCTTAGCGTGGTTATTTGTGACCACTTATAGGGAGTTTCAAGAATCATCCAACTCTGATGTGATCAGCATCAGTGTTGAACTATCCTTCCACTCCAATTTGTGTTCGGCTTCCCTTGATCGCATGCAAATCAAGTTCCACTTCCCACTTCATTTTAAGCATCAAAAAATCACTCATTTCCAATTTTTCTATCTTTTAAATCATTCTAGTCATGATCATAACATCTCCAAGGGATAGAACTCCGCCTATCAGTTATTTCCATACACTTTAATGTTGTTACCTAGGGAATCTTATTCTCACTAGGTTCTATGTCGGTATCATGCCCTTTCATATAATATATATATACACATATATTTTATCAAAATACAACACATAATTTCACATTTATACACTGTCGGGTTTTGTTCCCCCGGGAGTTTCTCTACTCCCACACTTGTACTATCACTCACAATTATTAATAAATCAACACACTTATCACAATGGTATTCGCATCTTCTGTGCGCAATTACCACCATTAAACCATAAATGGATGTGTATGTTTACATAACACACACACCAATCACCAAACAATAATTTGTGCTATGCACAATATAAGTCACATACACCACGTACTCTTGTACGGTAATATACACTAAGTGGTTTTGCGCTCTACTACCCCCCTTAAAAGGGATTACGCCCACGTAATCAATCACTAAACATTGGCTTAAATGTTCTGCCGTCGTGAAGTGTTTTAACTTCCACGCGGTCTATTACACAATGGATTCTGATTAGAGGATCTTAACCATATTGGCGGTTTAGTTCCTAAACCAAGAATTCTCATTGGAGTTTGTTTAAACTCTTAGTTGGTTTCGATTCTGGCCTGTTAGGTTTCTAGGCGTTAATAATTAGCCATTCACTCGTGTTCACCATGTACATTCAATACTTGAATCACTAGCTCACTAGTTTCTGCTGCGAACTCTAATAACTGTAGAGCTTAATTGCCCCAGTTGTTATTCTTACTGTATTGTACATCCCCAATTGTCACCTTCATCTTGGTAACAATGGTTTCTCAACCGACACGTGGTATCTCTTACCGTTAGCAAATTCGTTGAGTTATAAACTTTCTATCCACTTCCATAACAATTAACTGTGTATACAGTTATGTATTTCACAATGATTGACTTGTTCCCTTAATTCCGACTTACTGTCGGTTGAGATTGAGCTACTACCTAGTGTGTAGTGCTCTCTCAGCTATTTACAACATTTGGGATATATTCCATACCGATATTTGGCAGTTAGTGCTACTGTAGTCACTTACTGTTAATCATGTCTCCACATTTGGTTTTGTACAAGTACTCTTTTATTGGTGCGGCCTTGCATTTCCTATGCATCAGCCATTATAACATTATTCCCCCACAATTAACATGTTTCCCATTCCTAGCTATCCCACTCGATCATTACTGCGCAAGTGCAATACCAAAACACTCAGTCATACAGAGTGCAGAGGCGTAAACTCTTGACAGTAAATCCCTTATGCGATTCACCATGGAATTCACACTGAGTTCCTCATCACATAGTACCTACCACTGGCTTATTGCCCAGTTTGTTTAACATCACTTATCTTGCATATCCATTGAGTTTAACTCATAACTGGTCTTATCCGCCACATCATTATTTAACAACACTTATACAACGGTCGCTTACTGCGCACCGTGCTTATTGTATAACATAACACTAACTTGCATGGTATTTACTGTCACATTAACTTCCACACCCATACTTATATTATGGTTCGTCATTCATCTGGATGACTACCGAATGCTCCTTGAGCATCGATCATTCGAGTCACAAGCCGGCATTATTCAGCTCGGTGTTTCACTTTATACACACATACTATTAAGCTAACTGCTCTCTTTCAATAATAACGTCGTCCATCCTTAACATATTTCTTGAACTTGATTCACATAACTACCGCTCCTGCGGTCTCACAATATCGAGAGGTATCCCCACTCTTAATGCAGTGGTTCGTTTAGCACTCTATTTACTTGTATAACATAAAATCCTGCAATCGATCAAACTTACATAACATATCTTGCTTGTGGCTTATAAGCCTTATTGTCTTGAGCTGCGCTCGTTGTAAGCTGTCCACATTCATTTATTTCTCTGTGCAACATCTTATGATTTGGACATTATATTGGGCTCCATGACAAGTCGTTGCATTCCGTTTCCTTTCATGAGATGGCCCTTAGGTTTGTCAGTCCCTCTCCTGACAACTTATGTCTAAACTGGGTGTTAGTTTCATCCGTTCTTTGTACGTTAATGCGTCCACATTAGGCATCTGCTTTGCCACACACAGGCTGGGTCTCCGTTCCAGCTATCATGTTTATCCCTGAGGATCCTTAAGACATATGCGGTGTCTTTACATTCAGTTAGTGCACTTCGCACCTCCTGACTCTTAAACATTTTGTTGAAAGGAATTCACTAATTCCTTTAGTCTCGTTAGCTTAACTGATCGCACCTCCTGACTCTTGCTCGACTCATACTGCTGACCGTAGACGGAGTCGACTACTTCCCGTGTTTCGGACTCTACTCGTATACATATATGGGGTATCATACTGATACATTACTACTTACCCAACTAACCTATAAGTAGGTCTGTCAGGTCCACATGCTCCTGTCGGAGTGCGGCCGTCCCACAACACAGTTGGTACACTTGTAGCGTCCGTCACACGCCTAAGTGAAGTATTCTGTTGTCAACTCCCTTATATTGTCCCGTGACAATATTCATTCCTTGCTTCCCGAACTTAATCAAGGGAAAGTTTATCCACTGTTGTATCCTTGTCAACTGCCCCTGGTTTCACTGGTTTGGTTTAAAAGAAGGTTGGAAAGAAGTGTTGGTTTGAAAGAAGATCTGGTTTTGAAGGAAAAAGGGTTTGAGCAAATCTGAGTTTGAAAGAGAATTTTCATGGCTTCACAACATCTTCTTACCTTAACCATGTCTAGCTCCTTGCTGACTGGTGTACTTACAATTACGGGGTTAGGCTAACAGGCCCTTCCACTGTTATGACGATCACATTTAACTTTCTAGTACTTTACTAAGTACTTTGTAGTGGTTATAAATTTCCCGAACAGCCCTGTTATAGCAGCACTTGCTATGGCAAGTGCGCCATGCTAACTGGCTATCGGTTTAACACATACCGGTTGTGGTATTGTTTTTACCCATACTGTCATCAGTGGCCTTGTTGGCCCTCACTGATCTTACTGCCTTTGGTAAATACTCTTCTAGGTGATTTCTCACTGTCTTCACGTGATAATCATTAACTAGGGTGTTTCCCATTCTAGGAGACCCCTTTTTTTTGCTTAGTATTGTATCCTCTTTGTAGCCCGTTCCATGTATTTGGGCACTACGTTGTAGTTCCCTTGCCGGTTGGTATACCGTTGGTGTATTATTTATCAACTGTGGTCCCGTAGACACTCGTCTCGGGTTTCACTAATCCACTTCTTGCCTGTTGCACGGTCGGTGCGTTGCAAGCTGGTTATCCTCGATACTCGGCATGTCGACCCAGGTTGCCGGAAATTCTATTCTTCTATACACAAGATCCTTCATTCTTTGCCATTAAATGCGGTTAGCATTGTTCAGATGGAGACCATCTCCGAGATTCCCAGTTTTCGGGAATATACCGTATGACAGGTTCTCCGTACCTTTAGAGGTACTTAATAACAGCCAGATCGGGTATTTCCGAGTAAGAGTAAACTTCCATCTCTCTGGCGTTGTTTCCCAAGTATAAAACAGGGACTTTGGAGGGCGGGATGGATATTGTAAGTTTCCAGTACACACAGGTAAGTCCTAACTAGCGTATCTCTCACGCTATCACTCAACCCTTAACCCAAAGTACTTAAATCCTAACTCGGTACTTCCTAAGCTCGGTAATTCAGTCATCAGAGCGATACTTCGCTCTGATACCACTTTTTGTAACACCCCAACTACCACCGTACACAAAACATTAAACTGCAGCGGAAGATTCAACTCATCACATTACTCAATTCAATGGTGTTACACGCCGTTAACCACCCACGTGGTAACAAGGCTAATACATAAACATTGTACCGGTCTGATGGGCTAAATTCCCGAGCGACTACACAATACTTTCCCCTTCCATTAACAAAACAACAACATCCACCTTTCAATTATACCGAGTGTTTATAAACTGATGCCGACAACAATATCGGTCTTACTACACCTACTGTATATATACACTTAAATGAATACCCATGTACAATGACTACCCCGTCCTACTCTCGAACGGCTTCCAGCTCTCTGTACCTGAAATAGGAAAAGAAGAGAAAGGGTGGCCCCCAAGGGGCTCAGCACCTTTGCTGGTATGGTAATCCCGCAGCCCACATGCTACCGGGCCACGCACAACTAATTGTCGTCTTAGCATGCGGTTGATTATTTTTAAATCATGCATGCAACTGTAAACACACAACACATAATCATTTCGCCTCAACGGGCTCAACAACGGATAACATATCCTTACTTAATAAGTCACTCATGGTATTCATTATCCCTAGAGTGTTCCTCCTCTAATGGAGCTACTTCCTAATAGACGACAACCCTTACCCTTAAATCGGGTTATCCTTAAACGCCTCTTTCTCAAACTGGGATTCATATCCATGATCCACATACTCCACATTATACAACATATCCCATTCCTCACATAACAAAATAACGAAACCTTTCTTGTTTCGTCGCACACATGATAACATCGCATTCATTTTAAACACCTAACGTATACATATCATAGCATAGCAGGGGAAATTGCTTAGCACAATAACAACACAAACACCATAAGATCGGTTCACACAAGGAACCTTCCCCATAGTTAGTATATATAGTGAGCCTAGAGATTATTGCCAATCTCATGCTAAGCTCGTTACCATCCTCGTTACCGTCCAGTTATATCGAACAGTTAACTTAAACCCAAGGTGTGTCTGATATAGTAATCCCAAGCACACCAAAATAACATTCGTATGCCCCTGTGGCCCGACGTGAGTCAGTAATTAGCTTTGGATAAGCTAAGGGAAGGTAGAAAACCAAATTGGAATACAACCTATACATACACCAAGAGAGCCGAACCGGATATGACATCGACTCCTGTCCATCACACGCGTGGCCGGAACAACTGGACTCCTCACCCCCGTTAGTACATATATACTTATAAATAAGTAGTTAGAGATCCATTATGGAGCCTACCACAACCACACACCATTCGGTATCATAACCGAGTTAAGCACACAAGGGAGGTTCACACACTTGCATACAAACAACAATATCCAACTAACTCACACATAGCCGTGGTTAGAACGTTCCCAAGGTTTGGGTCGTTAACTCCGAATACCGATCTCTCACGTGTTCCTAGTTCTAGTAGCTAAGGTTCAACACTTATTTGAGATTAAACGGTATCGGAGACCAGTTGCGCCTCATAAATGAATTACTATAAAAATCATTACATGTTTTAATCTTACAAGGTGGCAAACACTCAGACAAAAACATTGGCATACAAGCCGGTGTATCTGGTAGGACACAGGTTGCAAGAAACCATACCGTCGCCGGAGTCCACTTTACCCGTCCACTTATGTTCCTCGAGCAATTCTCGAACAAACTGATAACATTACATGTATTCTTATTAACATCGGGGTAACATGATTGTTTAAAGACTAATGCTTATAACTTCCCCGTTAACTTAGTTAAATAACTTGACATTTTTAACTGTTTTACTTTTACTTTTAATACAATTTTCACCCACCTAATTGTCAATAAAACTCACCTAACATGTCCTTAACAACTTTAAACATCATTACCATCAATCCCCAATCATACATACATTTTAGAACCGTAAACAAACATTTTGGTCCGACCGACCTTACCGACCGAACTTGTCCAAGTTCGGTCCATTCCAGAACACATTTCCGTCAAAATTTTCTACTCCGACCGACCTTGTAAGTTCGGTCGCATGTTCGGTCTATTCCCGAGAGTTTCTTCCCTTTGAAAATTCAAGCCCGACCGAATTGCCAAGAATCCGGTCCCATGTCGGTCGGTTCCAGAAACTTAATCCATACACAAAATACAAGCCCGACCGACCTTGCAGTCCGGTCCCCAAGGTCGGTCCATTCCAGAAGCCAATTTTCGCAGGGTAAACTGGGCTCGACCGAACTTGCAAGTTCGGTCGCAAGTTCGGTCTGCCCCAGACCTTTGTTTCCTTTTCACTTCAACTCAAACTTCACCCCATATAACCTAGTACAACCTAACCTCATTTGGGCACTTCAAACACACCTTTAGCCATATGCTTAGCTCTTTAAATCACACTCCAAAACCATCTTATCATTCACAAATTCCTTACAAAATTCTTAGCACTTGGAATGTTCTCCTTAGATTCCTAAGTGGTATTTCACCAATATGACCACTACACCAAGGGTTTCCTCTACACTTAACATATCTCTCAAACTTCTTTCTTATACTAAAATTCTTTTCACAATTCTTAAACATCACTTATTCCTTGGATATCATAGTACTAAACTTTTAAAAAATCTCCAAGACTTAAATACATTCTCAAAACACTCATTGAATCCTTAGAACTTCCAAGATAACACCTAAATTCTTGTATCTCTCTAAATCACCTTAATACATGTTTTCTTCCCCAAGTAAAACATTTGTTCACCTTTAACACCTCCTAGTTCACCAAAACTTACTTAAAACACTTAGAACTTCTTACACATTTCCTAAATTTTGCCATAGCTCCTCTTGTATATACTCACATCCAAACACTTAGGTTTTTACCTTACTTCACTCAAGAACACCTAAAATCCATCAAACACGTTTTTATACACAAACTTCACACATTTAGCACTACATCACATATAGTGCATAACTTAAATTGCTTGGCACTTAGGCCCTTAAATAACATGGCTCTTAGGCCCTTAAATTGCATAAACCTTAAACACTGAATTTCCACAATATATAAGCCTTTGACCTGCAATTACACACACCAAGACATATGTTCCTTTACTAGTCTCCTTGAGAACACCTTACTAAGCCATTCACCATTTGCTCTTTAGGTAGTTTTAACAAGCATTATAAGCTCATTTCTCCTAAGGCATTAAACCACATTAGGTTAGTATGTTTACCTCTTTCCACACAAACTTCTTTCTTGTTTCCTCTTAAAACCGGTAAGGCATTTCATTCCTTGTCAACTACTAAACAATATACCAACATTGAAATGAGTATATAAGCTTTATGCTTCATCTCATTGTAAACCCTAGGTTTACATATATTATCTTAAGGTATTAAAATGATTGTTTTACCTTGGAATGGAAAGAGAGCTTGAATATATATCAAGAGAGGACTCCACCAAGCCCTTGGAAGATTCAAATGAAGCTAAAACAAACAAGGTAAAGACACCATGGTGAGGTGAATTTTCGGCCATGTACTAAAAGGAGAGGAAACTTGATTTTTCTTTGAGATTCCTTACCTTGAAGCAAAGGAGAACAATAATATGTGAAAAGGTGAGCTCAAGCTCCATCAATGGTGAATCTCCTTGGCACCGAAATTGAGTTCTTGAAGATTTGAAAAGGTAGAAGTGTAGAGCTTGCTCCAACTAGAAGAATGGTGGTCTTGGAATTGAATTTGGACCATGGAGCTAGGAGTTACAAGTGGTCAAAGATGGAAAACAATGGTGGTGTTGGTGTTGCTGTAGCAGCTCGTAAAAGAGAGCAAGAAGGGAGGTTGGAGACGTGTGAAATGAAGAAGGAAAGGAGAAATGAAGATAGAACTTGCTTTAACAAGATATTTGTATTATAAGGTAACTTTCTCCTTTTTACCTTCCTACCCTTCCTTTCCTTAATTGATTTTTACATGGTGGTGACTCACCTTCATAAAAAGCGGCCCCCATATACTTAGAAGGGTATAATAGTCTTTGTTGACCAATTTAATTACTTATAACAACATATGTTACAAACTAGCTTATAAAAGTTACTATTCATAAAAACAAGGCACATAGAAGTGATATTTTGATTTCCCATTGATATAGACTTCCAAATGTGATACTATATATACACATGTTAATTAAAGAGTAATGATGGACATTTAGCCATTCAAAACTCATTTACAAGACAATTTTTCAAAAACGTGCTTTAAGACTCCTTAAAGCACATTTTGTGTTTTAACTTGTTTTCAAGCTTGGTTTTCTTTAGTAATTGATTTAATATGTTCATTAACATATAAATAAGGCATAGGTGTGACCATTAGGTCTTATACACATTTATCCCAAGCTTAGAGCACATTTTTGCTCTGATTGACTTTAAGGTATTTCCTTGTGTTTTATTTGGTTTAACTGACTACCAAGGTTTCCTAAGGACTTAATTAGCCCTATTAAATCATAATTGAATATTATTAAGTCTTGGTAGGCTCTTTGGGTCTTAACCAAGTTCGCTCATAGCTTAGAGCATGTTTTTGCTCAAACTGTGTCTTAGTGCTTTATTGCATTTTACTATGGTTTAAACTGTTCACTAATGTTTCTAAGGCACTTTTTAGCCTTTACATACCAAAGTTTGATATTTAAACCACATATCAAGGTTTGGGGTATTTCAATGTGTACTACTTAGTATCACATTAGGAAGTCTAAATCAATGGGAAATCAAAAATTTCACAATTATGTGCCTTGTTTTGTGAATAGTAACTAAATTAAGCTAGTTTATAATATAAGTCAATATAAGTTGTCTTGTTGGTCAATAAAGACCATGAATCAGCCTAAATTAGAGAGGGGCCGGTTTTCTTGTGTGACTCATCACACTCAAACAAAAAAATGAGCTAAGTAAAGTAATAAAGTAAAAAGTACTATTTACTTTAAGCTTAAATATCTAAAACAAACTACTTATCTTCATTCTCTTCTTTCTCTTTTGCATTCCCACCGTCTCCAACCCTTCTTCCTTTCTCCATCGGCTAGCTACAGCCCACACACCATTCTCCATCTTTGGCTACTTATATCTCTTAGCTCCCTTTGCCAAATCAAATTCCAAGACCACCATTCTCTTAGTCTTGCCAAGCTCTTCAACTTCATCCTTTCAAAAATTCAAGACCACCATTTCAGTGCCATGGAGATCCACCATTGAAGGAGCTTGAGCTTATATTTTCATGCTTTGTTGATCACCTTTGCTTCAAGGTAAGGAAAAACCAAGAAAAACAACATTTCCTCCATGTTTTAGTGTTGACCGAAAATCACCTCTGGTGTTTTCTCTTGCTTTGTTCTAGCTTCATTCCAATCATTCAAGGTCTTGTTGGAGTCCTCTCTTGCTACTTATTCAAACTCTCTTCCATTTCCAAGGTAAAACAACTATCCTAATGTTTTAAGACATTGCTTGTACATTGATTAGAAGTTGTCAAGCAATTAAAAGTCCTTGCCGATTTTAATCAAAGAAGGAGCAAGGAGAAATAAGTGAAAAACTTATGAAGGAAAAGAGTAAATGTGCTAACCTAATGTAGTTTGATGTCTTAGGAAAAAATGAGCTTGCATTGCTTGTTAAAACTACTTAAGGAGCCAATGGTGAATGAGTTAGTAAAAGCTCTCAAAGAGTTTATTAAAGGACATATGTGATGTTGAGTGTATTTGCAGGTCAAAGGCAAATATAATGTGGAAATTCAGTGTTTAAGATTGATGCAATTTATGGGCCTAAGAGCCATGTTATTTAAGGGCCTAAGTGCCCAGCAATTTAAATAATGCACTATATTATGATGTAGTGTAGTTTGGGTGAAGTTTTGTGTATAAGAATGTTCTTGATGGATTTAAGTGTTCTTGGATGTGGAATGGTGAAAACTATGTGTTTTGGTGTAGCAATGTGCTAGTAGAACCCATGTCAAAATTTGGATAATGTACAAGAGGTTCTAAGTGTTTTAAATGAGTTTTGGTGAGCTAGGAAGGGTTTAGAATGATTAAGTGTTTTACTAGGGAATGAAACATGCATTAAGGTGTTTTAAGATGCAAAAAGGACTTAGGCAATATCTTGGAGGTTTTAGGAATCAAATGAGTGTTTTGGGAATACATCAAGTCATGGTGAGTTATGTTAAGGAATTATACAAACTTTGGTGCACTAGGAGAAAATAATGTTTTGTAAGGAGAGTTGTAAACTTGTGGAGAAATTCAAGGAGTTTTGCCTAGTGAGAAAAGATGCTTGGGAGATGATGTTGTAGTGGTGAAATACCCCAAAACTTGATATGTTGATTAAATGTTAAAATATGATATTTAAAGGCTAAAAAGTGCCTTAGAAACATTAGTGATCAATTTAAACCATAGTAAACAAATAAGCACTAAGACACAGTTTGAGCAAAAACATGCTCTAAGCTTGGAGTGAACTTGGTTAGGACCCAAAGAGCCTACCAAGACTTTATAACATTAAATTATGACTTAATAAGGCTAATTAAGTCCTTAGGAAACTTTGGTAGACAATTAAACCAAACAGAACACAAATAAATACCTTAAAGCCAATATGGGCGAAAATGTGCTCTAAGCTTGGGATAAGTTTGGTTAAGATCTAATAAGCTTACCAAGACCTTATTTATATGTTAATGAACATATTAAATCAATTACTAAAGAAAACAAAGCTTGAAAACAAGTTAAAACACAAAATGTGCTTTAAGGAGCTTAAAGCACTTTTTTTGAAAAATTGTCTTGTAAATGGGTTTTGAGTGGCTAAATGTCCATCATTACTCTTTAATCAACATGTGTACTACTTAGTATCACATTAGGAAGTCTAAATCAATGGGAAATCAAAAATTTCACAATTATGTGTCTTAATTTGTGAATAGTGCTCAAATAGTGCTAGTTTTGACTTAAGTCAACTTTGATTAGTTAAATGGTCAAAAAAGACCATAAATATCTTGTAGAATTAAGGGGGCACGGTTTTTAGAGTGTGAGTCACCATACCAAGCCAGCCAACTAAAGAAAAGAAAAAGAAATAAAGTAAAGTTACTATTTACCTTTATAAGTCAAAATATCTTAACAAAGCATACCTCTCACCTCCTTTCTTCATTTCCTCTTGTTCCCACCGTGTTCTTACTCCATTCTCCCAACCAATCTCGTTCTTGCTACAGCACATCTCTTCTCCAACTTCAATTGCTCACCAAACGTTCAATATTGCTCCAAATCAAAAACTAAGCACATATTTGTCTTAGTTGGGTCAAGGACTTTCATCCTCTCTTTTTAAAATTTCAAAAGCTCATGTTTGATGCCATAAGAAACTCCATTGAAGGGGGAAAGTTCTGTTTGAAGAGCTCTTTTGCTTCTTCTCTCATCATCAAGGTAAGGAAAACCAAAGAAAATCCAAGTTTCCTTCATTTTTATGTATAGCCGAAAATTCACCCCTTAATGGTGCCTTGTCTTGCTCTCTTATTAGCTTAATTCAATCTTCAAAGGACTAGGGGGAGTCCTACCTTGCTACTTATTCAAGTTCCCTTTCAAATTCCAAAGGTAAACATCAATTTTAGTGTTTTAAGGACACTTATGTAACCTAGGGTTTAATTATGAGTTTAAGTATTAAACTTAATGCTCATTACCCTTATATGTGTATTGGTTAGAAGATTGACAAGTGATAAAAGCTCCTTGCCGATTTTCAACCAAGAACGAACAAGAGAAAACATGTGGGAAAGCTTGGAAAACAAAGAGGTAAATGACCTCTCTTAATGTAGTTTTATGTACTAGGAAATTGAGCTATATTTGCTTAATAATTAACATAAAGAGCCAATGGGAAATGAGAAGAAAACTATCCACAAGGTGGACTAAAAGGACATGGGAGCATTCTTGTGTGTATTTGCAGGTTGAAGGCATTATTATATGGGAAATTCAGTGGTTAAGGTTTATGCAATTTAAGGGCCTAAGTGCCAAGCAATTTAAGTTTGTGCACTATATTGTGATGTAGTGTTGTCTAAAGGTTTAGTTGTGTGTAAAGAACATCTCTTATGAAGACGGATATATTTGGTGGTTAAAGGATGAAAAACAATATGTTTGTGTGTAAGGAATGTGTATTAAGAGATTTAGTGTTCTTGGTTGTATAATGGTGGAAAAACTATGTGTTTTGGTGTAAGGTGATACAAGAGAAGCTATGGTAAAATTTAGTTGATAAACATAGGAGTTTAGGTATTCTAATGAGATTTGGTGACCTAGATTGTACTAGGAATTGTTAAGTGTTAAGATGATGAAAGAAAGTGACTTAAGGTGTTCTTAAGTGTTATGATGCCTTGGGCATAGTCTTGGAGATTTAGAGAACTAATGGATGATTTCTAGATACACCAAGGTCATGGTGGAGGTGTGGTAAAGTCTTGTGCAAAGTTTGGTGAACAATGGAAGTGTAATGCCTTGTGAAGGTTTAATTATGAACTTGTGGGAAAGACTTGAGGAGTGTGTGTAAAGGGGATGAGGGTGATGCAAAATGATGCTTTAGGAGTGGTTACCTTGTTGTGGAAGCACACTTTGGTTAGTGATATTGTAGGCATGATTCACCACTTAGAAATCCTAAGGAAAAATGTTATAAGTGTTAGGAATTGTTGTAAGAAATTGAGTAACAAGTTAGTGATGATTTAGGAAGGTTTAGTGCTTGTTTTAAGGTGTTTAAACTTGTAGGAAACATGTGGAAAGATTGTGGAATGATTGGGAAAAGATTTGGGTGAATTTGGAGTTCAAAATGAGGAGAGAAACACTTTTTAAAATGGGGCCTGCTGTGGACCGCCCCTGTGGGGAGGTCCAACGCAGGCGAAGTAGTTTCTGTTGTGGACCGCCCCTGGGACCGCCCCAGAGGGGCGGTCCGGACCAGAGATGAAGAAAAAAATTTGTTTAAGGCTCCTAATGATGGGGGATTGAATGGTAATGGTTTTAGATGATGTTTAGGCCTTGTTTGGTGACATATAAAGGCCTTAAAATGTGTAAACAAGAGTTAGGTTTGATGTGAGAGTTGTGAACTTAAGATCCCAAGAGTAACTTAAATATAACGGGATGACGGGGTAACTATGGGCGCCTCAGACGTTAAGCAATTGTATTGTACTGTGACCGATTGTGATTGTGGTTGGACTTCTAACTGATTCCTAATAAGCTAACCAATCTAACTTAAATTGGTAATTAAATTGGAATGAGTAGAAGTCCGATATAGTTTCGGCCACGCGTGAGGATGAGGAGACACAAGAGGTTGGATCCGATTCCTGACTCTTAAACTGGTCCGCGGCCCAAATCCCTTAAGTGGGTAGCATCCCGGATTGGTGAGTCAAGTAAATCCCGGTGGTGGGACGGTGTAGTCCCCGGGCCGGAGGTCATACCGACTTAACTTAAGTATGAGTAAGTAAATAAGAATGAGTAAGTAAATGAAAGTAAGTAAGTAAAGTAAGAGTAAGAATGTGTAATGAGTAAAGAGTAAATAGCATTCCGATTAACCTGGATGCGTAAATTGGCTAACACGGTGAAGGTAAGTAAGTGTGTGCTTTTTTATCGCTATCCTGCATTGTATGAAGTATTGCATGTGAATGTATGTTGTATGCAAGCATGTATGTATGATAAAAATGAACCGCATGCCTAATTGACCTTAATTAGTCGGCGTGCCCTAGCTAACACGTGGTATATGCGGAGTTCATGCGCAGCTTTTGCTGAGCCCCTTGGGGCGATGTTTTTACTACACGCAGGTCCAAGAGATGGATGAAGACTGTGGAGAGACGTAGCTTAATTTCTTTTGTATTCTTTTTGGATTGTAATTAACGGATTATGAATGGTGTACTAAGTAGTACACGGCTGTAGCTTTTTGATAGCCGGTGTACCATGGGGTGCACCTTTTTGATATTGATAGGATGGAGATTGGGTACAGATGAGTAGCTGGTAGAAACTCATTCTTTTGGAAAGATTGGTAAAGGATGTAATTCGATACTTTAAAATACTCGGTGATCCAGGATTGTAAGTATGTAATATTTTTGGAATGGGTAAGTAATTGTAGTAGCTCGGTATACTTTGAGCATCAGACTGTGACTGTAAGTAGCGTAAGCCTTGCTAGCCGTATGGGCGGTTAGCGGCGTTGTATCACCCGCCGTAGTAATAGTAATAATTCCGCTGCGAACTGATAGGATTAACAGGACGATTAGACGGTAAGAATAGGATTAACGGTAGGGGTGTTACAAAAAGTGGTATCAGAGCGTAGTTACGCTCTGATGTCCGTAGTTACCGAGCATAGGGATTACCGAGTTAGGATTTCAACCCTCTTTAGACAGGTACTTAGAAACCTAAGTAGGAACTACCGTTATTAATAACGGATACCCTTGACGTTCTTAGGAACGATACCTTGTTTAAATTCCAAGACCCTTAGGTCATATCTTGCGAAGTCTAATGTAAGTGCTAAATGTTCAGATATTAGGACGAGGTCGAGGCCGACCTAGGGGAGAGACATCTGACGGACCCGGCGCGCAGACGATAGCAGAGATCGTCGCCGCCACGGTAGCACAAATACTACCACAAGTAATTACCGCAATGCAACAGAATCAGCAAAACCAACAAGCACAAGCGGGACCAATCCCTCCCCCTCCACCCAGAGAAGCCAACTGGGTAAAAGCCGTAGCGGAACTCCGCCCTCCTTGCTTTAGGGGCGAGAGTGATCCGGCTAAGCTAGAAGCCTATATCTCCGAAATGGAGACGGCGTTTGAAACCCTCGAAGCTCCTGCTGGAGTTCGAGTTAGAGTTGCTGCCTACTATCTGAAAGATGCAGCCATGGATTGGTGGAAGCTGGTCAAGCATGAGCATGTCAACGACCCCACATTCGATTGGGAGTCTTTTGCATCCCTCCTCCGATCAAAATACTATCCGGAGCATGTGAAAACAAAGAAAAGGCTAGAGCTGGACGCCTTGAAAATGACAGACAAGATGTCTGTGAATGAATATTACCGAACCTTCACCTCCATTCTCCGTCTTCTACCCGATCTAGGATACACCGGCCAGGTGTTGGTCGATCGCTTCTATGGCGGTCTGAGCCATCGCCTTCTGTACGGTATGGGCTACACACGATTTACCTCCCTTCAGGTAAATAGAGGTTAACCCTTAGTACCATTTAAATTCCTTAATTTCCTTGAATTCCTTGAATCTCTTCTTTATCCTTTCTTAAATGAGAATCCCGGCTAATACCTGAAACTTCAGGAGTGTTATCGCACGGCTTCACGTTGAGATCACTTGCCAATTACGGGATGAAGAAACCGCGCTGAAGCGCAAAGCCAATAACAAGAACACCAATGGCGAGGAGCAGAACCAGGGTAAAAGCTGGAAAAAGAAGAAGGGAAATTTCTTTCAGCAATCCCAAAAGAAATTCCCAAGTGAGGGCAGTGCCCATGCTGAGCAGGGCAAACCAGTTGAGCTGCTTCAACTAGGATCTTCTGCACCGGTGGCCGCAAAGCCACTGAGATCACCCCACCTAAGGGTAAACTTCTATTCCTAAATCGTATTTGTACAAGTACCATATCTAGTATATCCACGCACACATGTGCTAACCCTCTAAACCTCAGGTTCTGGCTCCGGTTTCACCAAAACCTTCTCCGACGGCCGCACCTATGTGTACAGGAAGTGCAACCAAGACCATCCCGGCAAGGACTGCTATGGGAGAGAAATCAAGTGCTACAACTGCCAGAAACCGGGACATACAGCCAACAGATGCCCAGAGAATGCCAAGCAAAAAGGGAACTTCCAAAGCTACAAGCAGAGGGAAGGCAAGGAGGTTGCATCTGGCGATGCACCGACCCAGCAGGCACCACAGGGACAGGGATCTCGGGGTCCTCCGAGGGGCGCACCCCAGAGGCAGCCTGTCTTGCACGTCATAGACCGTGACGGGTCCGGTTCTAAGTCCGGCCCAGGTAATTATCCGAACCTTTAATCCTTGAGAAGCATGTCTAAGTATTTGAGTAATCGTATGAGTGAACACATGAGTAAATGAATTGAAGTATGTATTGAGCATGAAACAAATTAGTTGAAACTAGCACTCACCGTAGATGAAATTTGTAACCATAGGAAGCTTTAGTATCTGTTATCTGATACCAGTAAACCTGAATCAAGAAGAGATCGACATCACCAATCACTACTACACCAGCGAGCAGTGTCAGGTCATCCGACCAGGTATGATCCTATTAAGGGAATACCTGACACCCAAAGCCCAAATTGCAATCATCCGATGATGCAACGAACTAGGAACGAGTCAAGGTGGATTTTATACACCTGAATTCCCCGGTGGAGCGAAGATGAAGCTAAAAATGATGTGCTTAGGAAAGGACTTGAATCCTTATACCAAGACATACCAAGAGACACGAACACAAGACGGAGCAACGCCACCGACAATACCTCCAGAGGTTTAGACACTCATCACACAAGCAGTAGAACTTGCACAACAATGCGAACACGATCCGATCCCCGCAATTGAAGCGGACATTTGTATCGTCAACTTCTATGAGAAAGAAGGACGACTTGGGTTACACCAAGACAAGGACGAGACAGCGGAATCTCTTGAACAAGGAGTGCCCGTAGTGTCTTGGTCCATTGGTGATGACGCCGTATTTACGTATAGTGAGCAGAAGTGTGTGGACCTCACATAGAAATTGGTATTGAGATCAAGAGATGTCCTAATCATGCGTGGAAACTCTAGGATGCTGTATCATGGGATCAACAAGATCAAACTGAATACGGCACTGCCGGCAATAATCAATGCCACACACATGAAACCAGGACGCCTGAACCTTACCTTTAGAAAGTATTAACCTTAAAGTATCATGTAATGTATTAGTAACGTGTATTAGAGACACGTTATGTATGATGGTTGGTTTATCAATAAAGAGCAGTGTTGATTTAAATTCCACTTGTGTCCACCATCAATACTTATCCACTTGTGAATCCAATAGGTTGTGGACTCGGTACCGAAGGTAACCTGAGTATCCTCACCGAAGCACAAGCCGGCAAAAGCGGCACCATCTTAACGGGAACATTCCCAGTGAATGGCATTGATGCCAATGTGTTATTCGACTCCGGCGCCTCTCACACCTTTGTATCACCATCTTTCGTGAAGAGGTTGAAGCTAGATGCGGATGAGCTACCAAATTTTGTGGTTACTCTCCCATCGAAGGAGCGAGTGAAGTGCACCAAGTATTATCAATCAGCCACCATAGAAATCAAAAACGAAGTGTTTCCCATCTCCTTCATCGAGTTTAATGGACTGGGATTCGACTTAATCATCGGAATGAATTGGTTGGAGCGGCACAAGGGTAGAATCCTCTGCGCCGAGCATTGATTGCTGCTCAAGAGTCCTTCTGGGGTTACCGTATCTTACCGCCAGAGACCGAGAGAGCCTTCGACCACACTCATATCTGCTATGGCGATGTACCGGGAGCACAGAAAGGGCCATGAAGTGTATCTATGTTATGTACAAGACCTGGAGAGAGATCCAGAGTTCAGTGAAGATGTACCGATTGTATCCGAATTCCCTGATGTATTCCCTAAGGAGCTACCTGGCATGCCACCACCGAGAGCAGTGGAATTTGAAATTGATCTTTTGCCAGGTACCGGTCTCATTGCTAGGGCACCGTACCGCATGGCACCTGTTGAAATGACTGAACTGAAGGAACAACTACGTGACTTACTCGACAAAGGGTTCATACGCCTGAGCGTATCACCCTGGGGAGCACCGGTCCTCTTTGTAAAGAAGAAGGATGGTAGCCTCCGACTTTGTATTGACTACCGCGAGCTGAATGCGGTCACAGTCAAAAATAAATACCCGTTGCCATGCATCGACGACCTATTTGATCAGTTGAAAGGAGCATCAGTCTTCTCTAAGATCGACCTCCGTTCTGGGTATCATCAAATTGCTATCAAAGAGAAAGACATCGAGAAAACGACATTCCGTACCAGATATGGCCACTATGAATTCACGGCGATGCCATTCGGTTTGTCAAACGCACCAGCTAAATTCATGGACCTCATGAATCGACTATTCAGTGAGCAGTTGGACACTTCGGTTGTTGTCTTCATCGACGACATCCTTGTATACTCCAAATCAGCAGAGGAGCATGAAATTCATTTGAGGAAAGTACTTGAGACACTGCGCGAGAACCAGCTGTATGCGAAGTTCTCCAAATACGAGTTCTAGCTAGATCAGGTATCATTCCTTGGTCATGTCATCTCGAGCGCAGGTATCTCAGTTGACCCTTCAAAGATAGAAGCTGTACGATCATGGCCTAGACCTAAGACTATTACCGACATTCGGAGCTTTCTTGGTCTAGCCGGTTATTACCGGAGATTTGTAAAGGACTTCTCGAAAGTCGCTAAGCCCATGACTACACTGATGAAGAAAGATGCACCGTTTGTATGGACAGATGAATGCGAGTTATCATTTCAGAGCCTTAAGGACTCATTGACCTCGGCGCCCATCCTTACTCTTCCAGAGGGCACAGAGGGATTTGAGGTATATTGTGATGCATCAGGCAAAGGAATGGGATGCGTACTCATGCAGCATGGCAAGGTTGTAGCTTATGCCTCCCTCCAGCTGAAAAAGCATGAGGAGAATTGCCCGACACACGACTTAGAGTTAGGAGCCATTGTCTTCGCCTTGAAGATATGGCGACACTATCTCTATGGGGTAAGCATCACCATCTACTCCGACCACAAGAGCTTACAGTATGTATTCACACAGAAAGAATTGAATTTAAGACAGAGAAGGTGGATGGAGTTTCTCTCAGACTACGACATCGACCTACAGTATAAGGAAGGGAAGGCAAACATTGTAGCTGACGCCCTGAGTCGTCGAGCACACTCGCTCCATTCGCTACTCGCTTCTTCTAGCTTGGTTGACGAGGTGCGAGACGCTCAGTTGAGCGACCCTTACCTGACTGAAATCAGACAAAAGATTGAGAATGGTACATTTGAGAAGAAGAAGTATGACTTCAAGCTACATGAAGATGGTTTGATTCGGTTGAATGGCAGGCTATGCGTCCCCCGAAGCAATGCTGAGCTAAGGGATCGCATCCTGCGAGAGTCACACAGTTCCACATTGTCAATCCATCCGGGAGCCTCCAAGATGTACAAAGACATGAAGAGGTACTTCTGGTGGTCTGGAATGAAGTTAGATGTGACAGAATTTGTATTGAGATGCTTAACATGCCAAAAAGTAAAATTTGAACATCGTAGACCAGGTGGAATGGTACAATCGATGCCAGTTCCGGAGTGGAAATTTCATGATATCTGCATGGATTTTGTTGTAGGACTCCCACCTTGAAATACCCCTAAATTAATTTACATTAATTTAGGGGATTTCTTTTTATAAAAACCCTAAATATTATTATTACACACCAACTTAATATATGGTGTTATTTAAAAATTATTTAGGGGTTTTCTCCTATTAACCCTAATTATTATATATTATTATATAGTATTATGAATTTAATAATAAGATTTATAAGTCCATAAATCTTGGGAAAATTTCTAAACACTCCAACTATATTATAAAGATTTTAGGATGTGTTGGAACATTGTTTTGAAACATAAAAGTCAATATAAAATTCTAGAAACCTTAAAGCTTATTAAGCCTTGCTAGAGTTGACTTTTTGAGAATGGTCAAACCAGGCCATGAAACCTATACCAATAAATAGGTTATGGAAAACCATGAAGATCGATAAAAAGAACGTCAAAAACGGATCATCCTAGCCAAAGTTATGATAGATTGAAGTTTAGAGCCAAAATTTTAATGACTGCCACGTGTCAAGCTCACACGCGCCAGGACTTAGGCGATTCCGGTTTCCCTGATTTTCGATAACAGAATTCTGTGTTTAGCCCAAACTTTGGACGGCTATATCTCACTCATATCTCAATATTTTTCCATGCAGTCTTCTTCATTCTCTTCTTCAAAACGTCCTCTTTTCAACCATTACTCACACATACCCTAATTCGTTATACATCAGCCGCAAATCTGACCTAAAGTTGACCCCTTGCGAAACTTGTACCTAGAATCCCAGTTTCTCATCGAATGCATGTAACTTTCGTTGATCATAACTCCTTCGTTTCTCAACCAAAATTTGATTTCTTTAGCTCGTTTTAAAGATCTCTAATCCCTCTACAATTTTCATGCTTATGCCCAAGTCTGATTCGTAACCGGTTGGAAGATATAGATGTCTTAAGTTTTGGTTTCGCCAGCACATAAAATCATACCGAAACAGTAAGGTATAAACTCGTGACTTGCGACCCTAATTTCTTTCTTTGTGTTGCGAGTTAGGATTAGTTCTTGTTATCAATATGTAGAGGTAAGTTTGCTCTTTCGATTAAGCCCTTATGCATAGCCTAACTCGATCTGTACTGCAAGTTATAGATCCTCAAAGTTGGCTTGGTGCACTGCTCGAAAACTCGAATTTTACCAGATTTCCGAATTCGAAATCACTCAATTCGCACAACTCCGGTAAGTTTCCGATCAATTGCTCCGTTATTGTCATTCAAAATCAAGTTACCGGCCTAACCCATGTCTCAATTTAATTAATTACGTGTTAGATTAGGAGAATTTGATAGAATCGTGTTCGAATCGAATTCTGTTTCCAGGATGAACCCTAACTTCGAACTAAATTCGAAATCCACTGAATACTACATTATAATTGGGGAAATTAGCATCATTAGAACCGGAATTTGATTTCGAAACTATAGAAACAAGAATCACTCGATTTGGTTCTGTAGATTGTGAGGAATAAGCGAATTAGTACTCAAATCGGTTTAAGGGTCGGCTGAAGAACTCGACAATTCTCGACCGTCCGATCGTATTTAAAAGAAACAGACGGTCGAGATTAAAACGTTCCAGAATAAGTTTATAAAGGTTTTTATAAATTTCAGTAAATAACCCTAACTTGTTGAATTAATTTAAATACCTTCCCGAATGTATTTTGACTTGAAATCTTAACCATAGATTCCTTATTTAATCTAGTTTATTTTGATGTAAATTATTATGGTTTTGGAGTTTTTAAACGTAAGTTATGATTTTTGCAAGTTACGGGTTTTCTGGAATTACTTGGCTAATTTAAAAAGATATTTTTATGAAATAAAAATTTTATAATATGTCTAAAATGTTATAGTTACTATATATTAAATTTGGGGATTTTTGAGCAATGGTAAAAGGTTTTAAAAATTGTGTTTATGAGGTTTTCATAAGAATAACTTATAATATAAGGTTTTCGATGTAACCAAAAATTAAAGTATGGTTTGTTAATTAACTTTTAAGCTGGGGAAAATAAAGGAAACTAAATTAACATATTATAACAGTAAGTTTATAAATGTTTTGGTATTAGCTTTTAAGAGAAGTGAAATTATTTACATATATGTATATATACTTATTTAAGTAGAAACTTATATTAAATCAAGGGATTAAACTAGTCTACATTTTTATTTATTATATAATGTGTAAGTTAATATACTTAATTAAAGCTTGAGGAAATACCTTATTTTTTTTAAACCACTTATCAGATGTTAATATGTGTAAAAATTAATAAAGAGAATTAAATACAATGTAAATGATGTTTCAAGTAAATCCTAGTATAAATATGTATGTATATATATTAGGAATCACTAAAAGAAATATAATATTTAATCCTATAGGTAATAACTAAGCAGATAAAATGTTTTGTGAGTACTAGATGTGGAAGGGTTATTAAAAGTAATTAAATTTAATAAAATTTCTTAAAGAATGTTTTGGGATAAATCCTAATATATGTATATAAATATATTGGAAATATTAGGAGATAATGTTAACATTTCCTGTGGGAAACTTAATTAGAAGAATATATATATATACTAGTGCTAAGCTTTTGGTCTTTAATCCATGATGTAGTAATTAGCCAACGATAACTTAAAAGTTTAATTAACTAGTTCCATGGCTAGGAGTAAGTAAGTAAAGTAAAATTAGGCATTTCTTTTAGACAAGAAATTCAATGGCGTAGTTGGTCAAGATAACCTGGAACTGAGTCGGGGTTGTACGTTCGAAACCCCGCATAATCCTTTTAGGGAATTTAGTTTAAATAGCAAAAGCGCAACACGGTCTTGGACTAACCTACTAAGCCCAAGTCTATGAACTTCAAAAGCCCATTTAAACAGTCCAAGAGAGTTTGGGCCGCTCTCAGGTTAAAACTTCAAATCATTCCGGATTAAATGAAATGGGCCTAACAAAAGAGTTAATTAACTGAACCTGGCCCAGATACTACGTGAGGATAATTGTAAGCTTTAAACTATTATCCATTAAGAGTAAAAGGTGTTTAGCTCTGGGAGCTACTTAACTGATCGATACTTGGAACACATTAATTATAGGTGATTAGTGGAAGTTCGCACTTTCTGTTTGGCTACTGCTCTACACATACCAGGTACGAGTTCTCGTACTCATATGCTTGCTAACAGACTTAAGGGACGTTTTTGATAAATGCTAACTGAGCCTAAATGGTTTTATTAAGGAAAAATAGTTTGTGTGACTAACTCAGCCTGTATGACTAACTGAGCCTTGGATGAACAACATACATGGTTACTGGTTCCTTCTTTCTGGTTGTTTCATTAGATATTATCTTCCCGGGGTTTATGCCTCTGCACTCTGTAGGACTGAGTGTTTTGGTATCGCTCTGCTGCAGTTAATGGTCTGGTGGAATTTTTGGAATGTCAATCTTGGTAATTTTTCTTGACTCTGGATATCGTTTCATCCATGAGCTGGGTCTTGTTTGGGTGGCGTGCGCACATCTTCATCGGCAACAGAGAGGGGCTGTATATCCCTTGTCCTTAGTGGACGTTGTAGACAGAGAGGGGCTGTATATCCCCTGTCCTTAGTGGACGTAGTTAACAGAGAGGGGCTGTATATCCCCTGTCCTTTGTGGACGTAGTGAACAGAGAGGGGCTGTATATCCCCTGTCCTGAAAGGTCGTTTTCGGCATTGGGGTTTATTCTACTCTTGGGTTATTGGATTCCTCATTATCTATCAATCATTCCTAGTCCTGGTGACTACTTGGACTTTCTACTCCTAACTGGAACTTAACCTAACTAAGGCAATGGACACTCACTAACTCATGGTGTGAATTTGTTACTAACCTTCCTTTCTGCTGTTGACTCTATCTTTAACTTTCTAACCTTGACTTGGTGATTTTTGTTTTTAAGTGCTTGTTTCTTTGTGTTGTTTTAATTATTGATTCCAAGTTACTGCTTGTTAAAGGTTATTTTTAAAGTTCTATTTTGGAGGTTAGTACCAAATCCATTCCAGGGAACTGACCCACCCCTTTTGGGGTGGGCTGCTTGGTTTCATCTTGCAGGTACGAATTGATTTACTGGTGGCCATGAAGTGAATGAGCGTTTGGGATGGGACTAGGTTTTGTGGAGAGTTGTTGGAATTATCTGTATTTTTATCATTTTAAGTTTCTCGAGTTCAGACCGTAGCTTTGTTAACTGTAGGTTGTAATTGGTGAGGTTTGATGCCGGGTGTTTGGAACCCGATGGTCTGTAATCGTCTTGTAGTTTTAATTCCGCTGTAATTATGGTTAATAGGGGCGTTACAGAAAGTGGTATCAGAGCGTAGTTACGCTCTGAACCCGAGAAAACAAGCCGAGTGAAATACTTAGATTATAGGTGCACTTAAAACTGGGGAACCGGGGTAGAATTGGGAAGTGAGAATTCCAGAAAGGCGCGTGACCCTACCCCATACTTACTTCATGCACATGCGAACCGTCCTTAGGACGTTATAAATATTACATATATTACTACATAGATAGTTAGACTTTACAATACGCCTTCTGAGTAACAAAAAAAACCGTCATACCAGCTAGATGTCTCGAAGAGGAAGAAGAGGAGGAGCTGGTCCCTCAGGAGGCTATGGACCCGACGCTGTCACCCCGGAGGTCATAGCACAGATAGTGACAGCTGCGTTGGCCCAGCAGCAGGCTCAGATCCCACAGCCACCACCGCCACGACCTAATGGTGCCCGAGAGTTCAACTGGCTGAAGGCGGTTAACGACCTTCGTTCTCCAATCTATGAAGGCCAACCAGAACCGAAGACGTTAGAGAAATACATAGACGAGATGCAGAAGGCCTTCACCTCTCTGCATGTTCCAGTGAATCGCCAGGTGGACATAGCAGCCTACTTTCTTCAGGGACCCGCGCCAGGTGGACATAGCCGAGCTGACGGCCCAGGCGAACTTTGACTTCCAGGCATTTCTAGTGGCCCTGAGAGCTAAATTATATCCATCCTATCTACAGAAGAGGATGAGGAGTGAATTCGAGCAGCTGAAGCAAGGGAATTCCTCGGTTGCTGAGTACTACTATAAGTTTGTGGAGTTACTTGCTGTCATTGGAGAGGGAGCTTACGCTCCAAGATATCTGGTGGACAAATTCCATACCGGCTTAAACTTCAAGATCATGACTATAATCGGCTCCACCAGAGGGATGACCCTACAGGTATGGAATATGAGTTAGCATTTCTGGTGTGCAAAGATTTCCCCACTAACACATCTTGTAACGACAGGAACTAGCTGAGAATGCGAACGATTGCGAGACCACCATTGCCTATCAGGATTCTGTGTTAGGCAAGAGGAGGAATGACAATGGAGGAGGAAACGGAAGAGAGCCCCCCCCCAGCCCATGAAAGGAAGGGAAAATTTTTCAAGGGAGGGAACGAGAAGGCCATCGTCCCTTCTAATGCTAATGTTAAGCCTCTCCGCTACGAGTGTAACACCCCAACCGCTAATCCTATGCTTACCGTCTAATCGTCCTGTTATTCTTACGAGTTCGCAGCGGAAATATTACTACTTACTACGGCGGGTGGTACAGCGCCGCTAACCGCCCATACGGCTAGCTAGGCTTACCTTACTTACAGTCACGGTCTGATGAACATAGTATACCGAGCTACTAAATTAATTACCAAAATACCATATGCCAAATACTTACATCCTGGATCACCGAGTATTTAAGTGTATTCAATTACATCCTTTCTAGGTTCCAAAAGAGTGAGTTTCTACCAGCTACTCATCTATACCAATTCCCATTCTATCAAAATCCAAAAAGGTGTACCCCATGGTACACCGGCTATTCAAAAACTACAGCCATGTACTACTCAGTACACCAATCATAATTCAGTGTTTACATTCCAAAAAGAAGAGAAAAGAAATGAAACTAAGTCTTCACATCTTCATCCCTCGCGGGTACCTGCGTGTAGTAAAAATGGTGCCCCAAGGGGCTCAGCAAACGCTGCGTATAGACTCCGCATATACCGCGTGCTAGCTAGGGCACGCCGACTATTTGACGTCCACTAAACATGATGTTCATTTATTTCATACATACATGCTTTTCATACAACATACATGCTTATACAATTCATTACATAATTCAAGGCAACAATACAGTAGCACACAACTTACTTACCTTCACAAGGTTAGCCAAATTATGCATCCGGGTTAATCGGAATGCTTTTACTCTTTTACTCATTACTTACTTTTTCTCACTTACACTTACTTACTTTTAATTACTTATACTCAAGTTAAGTCGTCGGGACCTCCGGCCCTAGGGACTATGCCGTCCCACCTCCGGGATTTACACCAATCCGGGATGCTACCCACTTAAGGGATTTGGGCCGCGGACCAGTTTAAGAGTCAGGAATTGGAGCCAACCTCTCGTGACTCCGCATCCTCACGCGTGGCCGAAACTATATCGGACTTCTACTCATTCCAATTTAATTATCAATTTAAGTTAGAATGGTTAGCTTGTTAGGAATAAGTTGGAAGTCCAAACACAATAATAACGGTCACGGTACAGTACATCATACATACACACATTCATTATCATCCATACATTTCATGAATTATACAAACTAAGATTTAAGAAAATATTCACAAGTATGCATATTAACTCCGATTCGTGCATTTATCTTATTTGGATCAATTAGCACAACACACAAATCGAGTAACCAAGATAGCATACGGGGCATGAGGAATCCATACCGGTCACCGTTGTACGTGATTCCAAACGTCCTTCGGTGTCACAAATCAAATCCTATGATATATATACAATTGAATGATTAATATAACTATCATTAACTTAACTCCTACTTACTATGTCCTTATACTTCTTACACTTACACTTTACTTACTTATTTTTCATTACTTAATGTTGGCATGCTTACATACATGTACATATACATATATGTGGGTATACATATATATATATTATTAATTTAAATAATATTATTTTTTTTTGACCGGACCGGACTTGCGACCGACCTTGCAAGTCCGGTCCATTCCAGTAGCTCACATTACCGATTTTTCTGGCCGATCGAACTTGCAAGTCCGGTCGCAAGTTCGGTCCATTCAGTAAGTTTTGGTTTCGAAATTCTGAAGTCGACCGACCTTGCATGTCCGGTCCCAAGGTCGGTCCATTCCAGTAAGTTTCGTTACAGGCGAATTTTAGCCCGACCGACCTTACAAGTCCGGTCGCAAGGTCGGTCCATTCCAGTAGCTTACTCGACGGAAAATTTTTGAGTCGACCGACCTTGCAAGTCCGGTCGCAAGGTCGGTCCATTCCAGCAGGTTACAGACGGGAGAATTTTCTAGTCCGGTCGAACTTGCAAGTCCGGTCGCAAGTCCGGTCGATTCCAGAAGCTTTCCCGTCTTTGTAAATCTGGGCTCGATCGAACTTGCAAGTCCGGTCGCAAGTTCGGTCCGGCCCAGTATTTGCACTTTTATTTCTGTTTTCAGTCCTCTCTTTTACCCATTACTTCCCCATTGTTCCTACACTTATTCCCCCATGTTATAACACTAATTAAACCTCTTAATACACCCTAGTTCACTCCTTAACTCCTTAGACAATTCTATACTAACTCACTCACATAATTTTCCAAGTTTCTTTTCAACACTCACCTAGCTCCTTCTCTAGTTGCATTATGCTACAGATTTTAACTCTCATCTTCTACATCTTTAGCTCCCCTTATAATGTCATTTCTATAACTTACAATACACTAGTTATCTCTCCAAACCTTCCAACCAAACAGCTCTAACAAAATCTGTTACACGTACATGGTTTCACCTAGTTTCTAGTTCTCTTAAGTGTTCTAATTCTAGATAAATTTTGCCATAGTCTCCCCTATATTTTTACACTCTCACCACATATTCTAGTTCACAATTTGCTACCCATTTCACCTGTTCAAAACACAATAATATACAAAGCTCCCACACATAATACCAACACTAAACACTCTAAAAATTCCTGCACTCAACGTTACTTCACAATCTAGTTGTAACAGTTTTTAAAAATGTCTTTTAAGGGTTTTAAAACATTTGTTTCCTCCTACACATTACACTATCAATACCTTACCATTTCCATTACTCATTTCAACCTTTTAAAATCTGTTACATACATATATACCAAGCTACACAAGTGAGTATCCTTACCTTGTTTTTCCTTCTAGTTTTCTTTCTTCTTCTTGTTTCTTCCTTCTTCCTTCTCTCTCTCTTTCTCTATCGGTGCAAGCACCTCAACCAATCTAATATTATCACCCATACATACACACACTTTCAATACTAAAATTAACCCTAACATTATTTAAGCTTTAATGTGAGTTCTAGGGTCTAGAAAACTCATTACCTTGCAAGGGTGCAAATAAAGCTTAGAGTGGCTCAAGAACAAGATTCCAACTCCACCAATGAGGCCAAAATCGGCTAGAACACAAGGAGTAACAAGAGCTTAGTTTCTAAATTTCGTTTTGCCCACAAGTGCTAGAAAAAGATGGAGTTTCATGAAGATTTTTACCTCAAAACGACAAGGAGAAGGAGGTGATTCTAATGGTAGTCTTGAAGCTCCAAATGGGGTATACCCATGAAAACGAAAATGCTCTTTTCTGGATTTTGAAAAGAGAGAAGTGTTGCTCTTGAGGAGAGGAAGACAATGGTGTAATTTTTATAATTTTTGAAAGAGATTTGAGTGGGTTACAAGAGGAGAGAAGTGAATATTTGTGTTGGTTTCTCAAGCCCCCATGGCTGTCGCCTGCTTGGAGAAGAAGAAGGAAAAATTCAGAGAAAAGAGAGGGAGTGGGTACGTGAGTGTGAGTGAGAGATGAGAGATAGGAGAGAGAGAATAAAGGTGAGTGTTTACTTTATGTATTTTTATTGTATTTGTCTTTTGTGAGTAAAAGGAAGCAATGAGAGAGTGTGAGGGGATGTGCAATCGGACACACCAGCCCCCATGTGGGTTTTTAAAATTTTATTTACAAAGTTGGACACATAGGTTTGTGTTATTTATATTTCTACCCCACAACTTCCCGTTTTTGACAGTTTTTACTAATTTCTCGTTTTATTGATTTTATTGGTTCCAAGGCTTCACTAATGTTTATTAATGAATATTTAGTTGACTAAAATTGTTACGAGTCTATTTGACCCGCTTAAAGTCACGTTTTCCCGGTTACCTCGAAAAACGCGCTTTAATGTTCGTTAGTGTTTTTAATCCATTTTAAGGATCCGTTTTCTTCGGGATTTGTTCCCTTACGATTATTTATACTTAATTAAGCCTCTAAATTATTCATTAGCCTAATTAATCACTATTTTTAATTACGGGGTATTTCAACGAGCCACCCAGGGGTGAGAAAAGTTAGAATCTATAATATGGTTACATTTATGCTATCACGTCACTAACCTTGCACTGAAACAAGAGACAACCCGGTGAGAAGGTATTTCTGCAGGTGGTGCCAGAAAGACCACCCAGGCAAGGACTGTAAGGGAAACCTGGTGGAGTGCAACTACTGCGGTAGGATGGGACACCGGGGATTCGAATGCTTCGTGAACCCGGATTCCAGGAACTACAAGCCACACACCGGGTTGGCGACTAGAGGCCCAACTACCAATGCTACAGGAAGAGGAGGAGGTAGAGGTGGCACGGGTGGCGCTGGACCTTCTACCAGCCGCCCTGCCTAGAACCAATCACAAAGGCCGGGACAAAATTACCCTCAGAGGCCAAGTAAAGCACCGGTCCTCAACCTGGTGGACCGTGTTGAAGCAGCGAGGGATGACCCGAGTACACATGGTGAGGACTATTATCCTAGTGAAGAAGCTTAGATGTTACTTTCCTTACATCTCACGAGCTATTCTTTTTCCTTCTTAATGTAAAAGGGATGAGTTATAAATCCCTCTTTTATTGTGCACTTTCCATTGCCAGATGTGAACCTTATCCTAAACTGCTTAATAAGAATCATTGTTTTCATTCAGCTTTCGATATTTGCTTCCCTATATTACCTATCTCCACACCTACCATCCCCTTTGAAGCCAAACCACACCCACCTGCGAAGTGTGAGTTGTTGAGACCCGGGATGATTCTATTACAGGAGTTTTTGACCCCAGCAGTCCAGTATGCATTGATCCTCATGATCAGGGAGTTAGGTGTGAAAGGAGGAAACTTTTACACCCCTACCTTCAAGAACGGTTCAACCATGAAGGTGAAGATCATGTGCCTAGGTAAGCAGTGGAACCACACCACCAAGAGTTATGAGGAGGTGGAGGTGCCACCAATCCCGGAAGAGTTGCAGACCATCATTGGAGCAGTAGTTAAGAACAGCACAAGAATTGGAGGATGAGCCCGTTCCAGACATAACCTCAAACGTCTGCATCATCAATTTTTATGGAAAAGAAGGTAAGCTAGGGTTGTATCAAGATAAGGATGAATCCCTATAATCCATCACCAAGGGAGTTCCAGTGGTTTCCATATCACTTGGAGACGACGCGGAGTTCCTATTCGGTGACCAGAAGAGGATGGACCTTGCCACCAAGATCCTCCTGAAGTCAGGTGATGTACTGATCTTTGGTGGGGCAGCTAGACTCATCTACCATGGAGTGAAGAGAATCAAGCCCAACACAGCCCCCACACCCATTATTAACCAGACTCACCTGAAACCTGGCCGATTAAACCTGACCTTTAGACAGATCTAGCCATGTACTTTACAATTTCAGCTTTGTAATCATTAAACTGCTCTTGAAGCTTTCAATAAGAATGGAAATTCTAAGAACTTATTTCTTCGTGTAAGAGCTGGAAATTTAGAGGTCAGGCTGAATATGTTGGACCAGGCTCAAGCAAAGAGCAATGGAACGGTCATCACAGGTATACCAGTTAACCTTGAATAACTACTTTGGAAGAGTTAACTAGAAACCTTAAAACTTCACTCAATAATTGCAGGCACATTCCAAATTAATAGAGTGGAGGCCACCGTCCTGTTTGATTCTGGAGCCTCCCACTCCTTCATATCCCAAGCATTTTATACTAAGATAAATGCCCCCACAGAGGATATCCATGATTGCTCAGTTTTGTTGCCATCCAAGGAGTTGATCAAATGCAGTAATCAGTGCAAGAATCTGAGCATGCACATCAAGGGAGCAGACTTCCTACTTGATGTCATTGTCTTCCCTGGCATGGGATTTGACATAATTGTGGGCATGGACACGCTACAGCGGTACAGAGGTAGACTACACTGCGCAGAGCATCGTCTCCTCTTGAAGTCATCCACAGGGATCACAGTATCATACCGAATGCAACCCAAGCAGCCGACTGTGAAGGTTGTATCGGCATTATCCCTGATGAAGGAAGTGTCCAAGGGCGTGACTGCCTACTACTGTTATGCCCAGGATCTGAGGACGGATCTGAAGTTCAGGAGCGACATTCCCATTGTATTGGAGTACCCCGATGTTTTTCCAGAGGAGCTGCCTGGACTACCACCGCTGAGAGAGGTTGAATTCAACATCGACCTCGTACCTGGCACGGGACCGATTGCCAAGGCCCCTTACCGGATGGGCCCTACAGAGATGGTGGAATTGAAGAAACAATTGCAAGAACTACTAGATAAGGGCTTCATCAGACCCAGTGTCTCACCTTGGGGCGCTCCTGTGCTGTTCGTCAAGAAGAAGGACGGAAGCATGAGACTGTGTATAGACTACAGAGAGCTGAACAATGTCATGATCAAAAACAAGTACCCACTGCCCAGGACTTGTTCGACCAGCTGAGGGGAGCTAAGGTGTTCTCTAAGATTGATCTGCGTTCCGGATATCACCAGATAGCTGTAGCTGAGTCAGACATAGAGAAAACAGCCTTCCGGACCAGATACGGCCACTACGAGTTCACAGTGATGCCGTTTGGACTGACCAATGCACCGGCGAGATTTATGGATTTGATGTAGAGAGTCTTCCAAGCCCAGATAGATAAGTCGGTAGTCGTATTTATAGACGACATTCTAGTCTTCTCCAAGAGCAAAGAGGAACATGAGCAGCATTTGAGGACAGTCTTGGAGACACTGAGGGAGAAACAATTGTATGCCAAATTCAGCAAGTGTGAATTCTGGCTAGACAAGGTGTCATTTCTTGGACACGTGATCTCAGCTGAGGGAGTTTCAGTAGACCCAGCTAAGATTGAGGCAGTGAAGAGCTGGCATAGACCTCGCACCGTGATAGAGGTTAGGAGCTTCCTTGGGTTGGCTAGCTACTATAGACGCTTTGTGAAGGACTTCTCCAGGCTAGCCAAGCCCTTGACCTCTCTGATGAAGAAGGACAACCCTTTTGTATGGACAGAGGCTTGTGAGGTCTCCTTCCAGGCGCTGAACGACGCCTTGACCACAGCTCCAGTATTGATTATCCCAGAGGGGAACGAGGGGTACGAGGTATATTGCGATGCTTCAGGCAGATGGATTGGTGGAGTACTGATGCAGGATGGCCGAGTAGTAGCGTATGCTTCCAGACAGTTGAAGCACGAAGAAAATTACCCCACACACGACCTTGAGCTCCTCGCCATAGTCTTCACCTTGAAGATCTGGCGACATTACTTGTATGGAGCCACGGTCCAAATTATGACAGACCATAAGAGTCTGAAGTACATCTGGACCCAGAAGGAGTTGAATCTGAGACAGCGGAGATGGGTCGAGCTACTGGCCGATTATGACATCAACCTCCAGTACACAGAAGGGAAATGAAATGTTGTGGCAGATGCTCTAAGCAGAAGAGCTTATTCACTTCTTGCTTTAATAGAGATGACCACGATAGCTGAGGAGGTGTATGCAGCCCAGGACAGCGACGTTTATCTACAGGGCATCAGACAGAAGTTAGCAGACGGGTTGACTGACAGTTTGAAGTATGACTACGAGCTGGACAGCGAGGGACACCTTCGAGTCAGAGGCAGACTCTGCGTTCCTCGGGATGCGACAGAACTTCAGACCAGGATTCTTTTAGAGGCTCATTCCTCGACATTATCAGTACACCCTGGAGCCACCAAGACGTACAAGGACTTGAAGCAATTATTCTGGTGGAGCGGGATGAAGAGGGATGTAGCTGATTTTGTCTCTCGGTGCCTCACTTGTCAGAGGCTGAAGTTTGAGCATCGTCGACCTGGAGGCCAGATTCAGTCACTACCAGTACCGTGCTGGAAGTTTGACGACATCAGCATGGATTTTGTGGTCGGTCTCCCTCCAGCTAGAGGTGGACTGAACACAATATGGGTTATAGTCGATAGGTTGACCAAGACAGCTAGGTTCATACCTATCAAGGACACATGGAAGGTGCCCAAGCTAGCTGAGGTGTTCACCACGGAGCATATCCGGTACCATGGGGTACCGAAGACGATCGTCTCCGATCGTGACACTCGTTTCCTCAGTAGATTTTGGCGTCAGGAGTAGGAGGCATTTGGGACTCAGCTACGACTTAGCACGGCTTTTCACCCGCAGACTGATGGGTAGACTGAGAGGACTATTCAGACATTGGAGGATATGTTGCGAGCAGTCGCTCTAGACTATCAGGGGAGTTGGGTAGAGCGTCTACACCTGGTAGAGTTCTCCTACAATAACTCTTACCATGCGTCTATCGGCATGGCACCATTCCAGGCTCTATATGGCAGGCCGTGCCGGACTCCCTTATCTTGGAGTGACCCTGCTAAGGCAGTCTGGATTGGGCCCGAGTATATTCAGACACTGCAGGATGACGTCAGAGTTATTCAGCAGCACATGAGGGCAGCGCAGTCCAGACAGAAATCTTACAGGGATCAGCGCACCAGAGAGCTCGAGTTTCAGTTGGGAGACATGATCTTCTTACGAGTGTCTCCGATGAGGGGCATCTTCAGATTTGGGATGAGGGGGAAGCTAAGCCCTAAGTATGTCGGTCCGTACAGGATTACGGAGCGAGTGGCCCCAGCTGCATACAGATTGGATCTACTAGTAGAGTTGGGCAAGGTACACGACGTGTTTCATATATCTTAGCTGAAGAAGTATATGCCTGACCCTTCTCACGTACTGCAGCCAGAGAGATTAGAAATAGATCCTACACTGAGATATGAGGAGACTCCTATTCAGATCTTGGACACGAAGGTCCGAGAAACGAGAGGCAAATCAGTTAAACTGGTGAAGGTTCTTTGGGAACACCATGGGGTCGAGGAAGCCACTTGGGAGACTGAGGACTCCATGAGAGTGAAGTACCCACATCTTTTTATATGATAGTTCCTTACATTTAGTCTATAAGGATTCTCGTTAGTAGAGGTACGAGGGCGTACCTTAGCTCTTTTTAGGGGGAACTGGTGCATACTCCTCCTTCGTTACCTCATCCAGATTATGCCCGGTTACTTTATTAGTGGGATGAAGGAGAGGGTATGTATGTACTTGAGCTACACTATGTATGTACTTGAGCTACACGTGATGTGTTTTGTGATTACTATCTATGAAATATTTTGGTATATCTTGGTTCGGTTTGATTCTGAGTATCTTGTGTGAAAATTGGAAATGGGAATGGATGGGAATTAAAGGTTTGGTATGGAAATTACAAATGGGAATGTTTATTGGAACTGTTAGTTGATTCTAAACTTCGAGTCGAAGTTTCTTTTAAGGGGGATATACTGAAATACCCCTAAATTAATTTACATTAATTTAGGGGATTTCTTTTTATAAAAACCCTAAATATTATTTTTACACACCAACTTAGTATATGGTATTATTTAAAAATTATTTAGGGGTTTTCTCCTATTTAACCCTAATTATTATATATTATTATATAGTATTGTGAATTTAATAATAAGATTTATAAGTCCATAAATCTTGGGAAAATTTCTAAACACTCCAACTATATTATAAAGATTTTAGGAAGTGTTGGAACATTGTTTTGAAACATAAAAGTCAATATAAAATTCTAGAAACCTTAAAGCTTATTAAGCCTTGCTAGAGTTGACTTTTTGAGAATGGTCAAACCAGGCCATGAAACCTATACCAATAAATAGGTTATGGAAAACCATGAAGATCGATAAAAAGAACGTCAAAAACGGATCATCCTAGCCAAAGTTTTGATAGATTGAAGTTTAGAGCCAAAATTTTAATGACTGCCACGTGTCATGCTCACACGCGCCAGGACTTAGGCGATTCCAGTTTCCCTGATTTTCGATAACAGAATTGTGTGTTTAGCCCTAACTTTGGATGGCTATATCTCACTCAAATCTCAATATTTTTCCATGCCGTCTTCTTCATTCTCTTCTTCAAAACGCCCTCTTTCCAACCATTACTCACACATACCCTAATTCGTTATACATCAGCCTCAAATCTGACCTAAAGTTGACCCCTTGCGAAACTTGTACCCAGAATCCTAGTTTCTCATCGAATGCAGGTAACTTTCGTTGATCATAACTCCTTCGTTTCCCAACCAAAATTTGATTTCTTTAGCTCGTTTTAAAGATCTCTAATCCCTCTACAATTTTCATGTTTATGCCCAAGTCTGATTCGTAACCGGTTGAAAGATATAGATGTCTTAAGTTCTGGTTTCACCAGTACATAAAATCATACCGAAACAGTAAGGTATAAACTCGTGACTTGCGACCTTAATTTCTTTCTTTGTGTTGCGAGTTAGGATTAGTTCTTGTTATCAATATGTAGAGGTAAGTTTGCTCTTTCGATTAAGCCCTTATGCATAGCCTAACTCGATCTGTACTGCAAGTTATAGATCCTCAAAGTTGGCTTGGCGCACTGCTCAAAAACTCGAATTTTTCCAGATTTCCGAATTTAATATCACTCAATTCGCACAACTCTGGTAAGTTTCCGATCAATTGCTCCGTTATTGTCATTCGAAATCAAGTTACCGGTCTAACCCATGTCTCAATTTAATCAATTACGTGTTAGATTAGGAGAATTTGATAGAATCGTGTTCGAATCGAATTCTGTTTCCTGGATTAACCCTAACTTCGAACTAAATTTGAAATACTGAATACTGCATTATAATTGGGGAAATTAGCATCATTAGAACCGGAATTTGATTTCGAAACTATAGAAACAAGAATCACTCGATTTGGTTCTGTAGATTGTGAGGAATAAGCGAATTAGTACTCGAATCGGTTTAAGGGTTGGCTGAAGAACTCGACAATTCTCGGCCGTCCGATCGTAGTTAAAAGAAACGGACGGTCGAGATTAAAACGTTCCAGAATAAGTTTATAAAGGTTTTTATAAATTTCAGTAAATAACCCTAACTTGTTGAATTAATTTAAATACCTTCCCGAATGTATTTTGACTTGAAATTTTAACCATAGATTCCTTATTTAATCTAGCTTATTTTGATGTAAATTAATATGGTTTTGGAATTTTTAAACGTAAGTTATGATTTTTGCAAGTTACGGGTTTTCTGGAATTATTTGGCTAAGTTAAAAAGATATTTTTATGAAATAAAAATTTTATAATATGTCTAAAATGTTATAGTTAATATATATTAAATTTGGGGATTTTTGGGCAATGGTAAAAGGTTTTAAAAATTGTGTTTATGAGGTTTTCATAAGAATAACATATTATAACATTAAGTTTATAAATGTTTTGGTATTAGCTTTTTAGAGAAGTGAAATTATTTACATATATGTATATATACTTATTTAAGTAGAAACTTATATTAAATCAAGGGATTAAACTAGTCTACATTTTTATTTATTATATAATGTGTAAGTTAATATACTTAATTAAAGCTTGAGGAAATACCTTATTTTTTTAAACCACTTATCAGATGTTAATATGTGTAAAAATTAATAAAGAGAATTAAATACAATGTAACTACATAAATGATGTTTCAAGTAAATCCTAGTATAAATATGTATGTATATATATTAGGCATCACTAAAAGAAATAGAATATTTAATCCTATAGGTAATAACTAAGCAGATAAAATGTTATGTGAATACTAGATGTGGAAGGGTTATTAAAAGTAATTAAATTTTATAAAATTTCTTAAAGAATGTTTTGGGATAAATCCTAATATATGAATATAAATATATTGGAAATATTAGGAGATAATGTTAACATTTCCTGTGGGAAACTTAATTAGAAGAATAATATATATATATATATATATTGGTGCTAAGCTTTAGGTCTTTAATCCATGATGTAGTAATTAGCCAGCGATAACTTAAAAGTTTAATTAACTAGTTCCATGGCTAGGAGTAAGTAAGTAAAGTAAAATTAGACATATCTTTTAGACAAGAAATTCAATGGCGTAGTTGGTCAAGATAACCTGGAACTGAGTCGGGGTTGTACGTTCGAAACCCTGCATAATCCTTTTAGGGAATTTAGTTTAAATAGCAAAAGCGCAACACGGTCTTGGACTAACCTACTAAGCCCAAGTCTATGAACTTCAAAAGCCCATTTAAACAGTCCAAGAGAGTTTGGGCCGCTCTCAGGTTAAAACTTCAAATCATTCCGGATTAAATGAAATGGGCCTAACAAAAGAGTTAATTAACTGAACCTGGCCCAGATACTACGTGAGGATAATTGTAAGCTTTAAACTATTATCCATTAAGAGTAAAAGGTGTTTAGCTCTGGGAGCTACTTAACTGATCGATACTTGGAACACATTAATTATAGGTGATTAGTGGAAGTTCGCACTTTCTGTTTGGCTACTACTCTACACATACCAGGTATGATTTCTCGTACTCATATGCTTGCTAACAGACTTAAGGGACGTTTTGATAAATGATAACTGAGCCTAAATGGTTTTATTAAGGAAAAATGGTTTGTGTGACTAACTCAGCCTGTATGACTAACTGAGCCTTGGATGAACAACATACATGGTTACTGGTTCCTTCTTTCTGGTTGTTTCATTAGATATTATCTGCCCGGGGTTTACGCCTCTGCACTCTGTAGGACTGAGTGTTTTGGTATCGCTCTGGTGCAGTTAATGATCTGGTGGAATTTTTAGAATGTCAATCTTGGTAATTTTTCTTGACTCTGGATATCGTTTCATCCATGAGCTGGGTCTTGTTTGGGTGGCGTGCGCACGTCTTCATCGGCAACAGATAGGGGTTGTATATCCCCTGTCCTTAGTGGACGTTGTAGACAGAGAGGGGTTGTATATCCCCTGTCCTTAGTGGACGTAGTTAACAGAGAGGGGCTGTATATCCCCTGTCCTTTATGGACGAAGTGAACAGAGAGGGGCTGTATATCCCCTGTCCTGAAAGGACATTTTCGGCATTGGAGTTTATTCTACTCTTGGGTTATTGGATTCCTCATTATCTATCAATCATTCCTAGTCTTGGTGACTACTTGGACTTTCTACTCCTAACTGGAACTTAATCTAACTAAGGCAATGGACACTCACTAACTCATGGTGTGAATTTGTTACTAACCTTCCTTTCTGCTGTTGACTCTATCTTTAACTTGCTAACATTGACTTGGTGATTTTTGTTTTTAAGTGCTTGTTTCTTTGTGTTGTTTTAATTATTGATTCCAAGTTACTACTTGTTAAAGGTTATTTTTAAAGTTCTGTTTTGCAGGTTAGTACCAGTTCCATTCCAGGGAACTGACCCACCCCTTTTGGGGTGGGCTGCTTGGTTTCATCTTGCAGGTACAAATTGATTTATAGGTGGCCACGAAGTGAATGAGCGTTTGGGATGGGACTAAGTTTTGTGGAGAGTTGTTGGAATTATCTGTATTTTTATCATGTTAAGTTTCTCGAGTTCAGACTGTAGCTTTGTTAACTGTAGGTTGTAATTGGTGAGGTTTGATGTCGGGTGTTTGGAACCCGATGGTCTGTAATCGCCTTGTAGTTTTATTTCCGCTAGAATTATGGTTAATAGGGGCGTTACACATCTGCTAGGGGAGGACTCAACATGATCTGGGTTGTAGTCGATCGCCTTACCAAGGTTGCCAGATTCATACCGATGAAGGACACCTGGAAAGTAGTGAAGCTCGCAGAGCTATTCGACAAGGAGATTATCAGACATCACGGAGTCCCGAAAACAATTGTATCTGACCGCGACACCAGATTTCTTTCGAGATACTGGAGAGCCACACGGGAAGCGTTGGGTACAGAATTGAAGTTGAGTACCGCCTTCCATCCTCAGACCGACGGTCAGACAGAAAGGACCATCCAGACACTAGAGGACATGCTGAGGGCATGTGCCTTAGATTTTCAGGGGAGTTGGTTAGATAAGCTTCATCTTATCGAATTTTCTTACAATAATAGCTATCACGCTTCGATTAAGATGTCGCCTTTCCAAGCTCTATACGGTAGACCTTGCCGTACACCATTGTGTTGGGATGAGTCGAGTGAAGCGGTCATCATAGGACCGGAGTATCTTGAGCAAGTGCAAGCTGAAGTTTAGCAGATTCGAGCTAATATGAAGGCAGCCCAGGATAGACAGAAATCCTATGCGGTTGTGAGACGGCGCGACCTTGAGTTCGCTGTGGGCGACCAAGTGTTCTTGCGAGTCTCACCTATAAAGGGCGTATTCTGTTTTGGTCAGAAGGGCAAGCTAAGCCCAAAATTTGTAGGGCCGTACACTATTACCAAAAGAGTTGGATCCGTAGCCTACAGGTTAGCATTACCTGAGGACTTGGGACGTGTCCATGATGTATTTCATGTGTCACAACTCAAGAAGTACATTGCTGATCCTTCTCATGTCCTAGAGCCTGAGAGACTTTCCATCGAGCCGACTATGCGATATGTTGAAACCCCGGTAAGAATCCTTGATAGGAAGACCAGAGACACTCGCCACAAGTCTATACGAATGGTGAAGGTCCTATGGTCAAACCATGATGTCGAAGAAGCAACATGGGAGTTGGAAGATGCCATGAAGGCTAAGTACCCACAGTTGTTCATAGACTAGAGAGTCTAGTATTTAGTAATACGGGCACGGGGCGTACCTGAAATGCCCGTGAATTTTGGCGTAGGATTAAATTAGCATATAGTCAAGGATGTTATTGGTAAGATTAATAAAGGCCCAGAGAAGCAATATATATAGGTATATTTACGTTCGCTTCAAACAACGTTATTATGTTCATCATGGATACAAATTTGACTTTACTTCCTTCTAAAATATTTTCCTCTTCCTAACTTATTTATTCAGTTACTATGTTTTATTCTTTTATCCGATTATTGAGATAATTCTTCCCATCCTTCCCCAACGATAAATTAGCCTTCTTTTATTTTACTTTAACCAAATGGTATTTATTTATCTCTCAAATCCTGAATCTAGATCCTTCCATGATTTTAACTTTATTCTTTTACTTCTTAATTGAAATCTGATTTATAAACTCTCCTTCCTTTAAACTAGGTATATTTATTAGTTGATTTCTAATTCCTTAAAATTATTTTTACTCTGCTTCCTATTTAATAACACGATCGTATTCACGATCTCCTTCATCTTCATTACGCCGTCACTACGCTCCTCTCTTTCTTCAAGCTTCCAACTCCTCTAAAATTCTTGTTCTTGTTCCCGTCGCTGTTAGACTGCTCTCTGGTGCCGAATCTGGTAGAAGGGTAAGGGAAATCCGTTGGTAAGGTTAGATGATTAATTCGCTAGTATCTGGGTAGTATCTGATTGTGTTCTGCTTGTATTCTAGACTCCGATTTCCCTGACGAACGCTACTGCTGATTCTGCTGAGTGATTTCGTGGTTGTGAACGTATCCAGGTAAATGTTGTGCTCAACATTCTCTACCTCTGTGTTTTTGCGAATTAAGAATGGATTGGTTTGGATGTGGTTTTGATATTGTGGAAGTTTGGGAATTGTTTCCCCTGTGTATTCTGGTGAGCTGTTTTGCAAATGGTTTAAATCAATGTTTTGGGAGACTTTCTTTGAATTGGTTATTGGATTGTTGGTACCTCTTGGTGCTCCGTGTAAATTGTTGGTGCCTATATGGCGCTCCGTGTAATTATTGGTACTATGTACCCCGTGGATATTCTTATTATTTTGCCTGTAGACATTACTTGCAGTTAAGCTCTAATGATCTACTCCTTTGGGTCGTAAGTTACCTTCTGGGGGGTGTGCACACTTAAGGACATAGAGTGAGGTGGGATTCTAATTGTTGCGACCCGATTTGGGAGTCGTCCGTGTAAGCCATTGATTTGATTCTTGGAAAGTTCTCCCCCGAAATGTTTTGTGATTGATATTTGGAATTGGCATTGTGGTTTACGTTTCTGTGCAAGTATGGTTTTACAATTGCAAATGGGTTTCCAAAGATATTTTACAGGTTGAGGCAATGTTTACTCAGTTTTGCTGATTTACGCGATCCCTTCGAGTTTTCTATTGTTGTTTTATGATCGCAGGTACTCATGGCTGAATTGGGGATTGGGACACGCTGTCACATAGCTTAGGATGATTGGACAATTACTACGTTTAGTGCAAGTTGAGTTATGTTTTGAAATTTGTTATGTTTTGCAAGTTTTGGAAATGTTTTGGTAATTGGATAGTAGTTAAAGCCTGAGCACTCTTTGTTAGGGGTGTGGCGGTAATGCCTTTTGGATTTTGCCTTTCCGCTGCTATTGAGTTGAAGTGTTTTAATGGTTTTGTTCTCTAAGAAGTCTTGGATAGGATGGAGATTTACTTTCTGTATAAGAGATCTTTCGATGGTGCTTTTGTCATCGTACGAGGTACTAAGTTATTGGAATGATTCTTCTTTGGTTGCTGAGTTTTTGTGGTTATTATTGATGTTAATTTGGTTCTGTTTTCGTTGGGAAAAATGCTCATCAGGACCTGGCCGAACGTTGTCCGGACATCCATGTTCGGACAGGCCCCGAATGTTTTAGAAGTTTTTTGTTTTGACGTGTCCGAACTTTGGTCCGAGCATCAATGTTCGGACACGCCGCGTAAGAAATCTCGGACTTTTAAAACCCACTTGTGTCCGAACTTCAAAGTCCGGACACAAGTTCGGACGCCTTTGGCTCTTAGACTTTTCAACTCTCGACTTGTGTCCGAACATCAATGTCCGGACACAAGTTCGGACAAATGGATTTCTGCGGTTTAGCTTTCTCGACTTGTGTCCGAACCTCCCATGTCCGGACACAAGCTCGGACCAAGCTTGTTTTGCGTTTTTAGGATTCGTTTGGAGCCCGTTTTCGAAGCCGTTTTCACTGTTAGATTTGTAATTTAATAATCTATGTTTTAAGGTAAAATCCAGGGTGTTACAAGGTGGTATCAGAGCTAGGTTTGGTAAATAAGATAAAATTTGGATTAAAAAGGGAACTAAAATGTGGGGTAAGCCGTTTGGGGAATTGTAGTACCTGCGATACTGTGTATGTGATGTTACACTGTATGGATATTGAAGTTCATTCTCCGTTTGTGTGTTACAATGATTGTGATGATGCTAGTATAACCGATTGATTATTGCGTACTGGTATTGGAGCTATTAGATGTGCTAGCTCCTAATATGGGGTAGGGACTTAATATATGGGGATATGGGTGAATGCTGCTTACCTTGCTTAGTATATGTAATCAGGAGTTCGCTTAGAGCTCTAGGGAGTGCAGGACTGGCTGACAGACTGAGTTTTCTATACCACACCAGAAGTAGGAGTCGCCGAGCTCAGATGGCCGCCAACGACCCGATGAGGTAGTTGCAGGAGTTGGCTCTCAACCTGGGATAGATAGTCCAGAGGCAGGCGCAGAGGGATAATGTGCCGGAGGACTACACTAAGAGAATTGCCCATCTGAAGCCCACACCCTTCAAGGGAGAGGAGGACCCGGTACTACTCGAGGACTGGATAAGAGAATTTGACAAGATCTTTGAGGCAGTCAATTGTCCAGCCGACCGGAGGGTAAACGCAGCAGTTTACTATTTCAAGAGTGAAGCAGACATCTGGTGGTCCCCCAACAGAGATGTGCTATTGGCTGGGCCTGATTTCGGCTGGGATGGCCTGGAGGAGGCCATGAGGAGGCGCTTCTACCCCGTGCATGTCAGGATGCAGAAGTATTTGGAGTTCTCAGAGCTCAAGCAGTTATCTCTGAGTGTCAAGGAGTACCATTCGAAGTTCCTGGAGCTGGCCAGGTTCGCTCCTACGATGGTTCCGACGAGGCATCGAAGGTGCAGAGGTTTGTGGGTGGGCTAAACTGGAGTCTGCAGGAGGCCCTTAGCGTGCTGACAATCCCGAAGCTCCAAGATGCGTACGAGAAAGCTGCTAACCTGTACAGGGTGCAGCAAAAGAGGAAGGAGGTCCTGGCTGGTAATAAGAGGAAGATGGAGGGAGGGGACAAGCCCCGGGGATGAGAGGATCAGTCCCACAGACATCATCAGCAGGAGAGGAGAAGAGTGGAAGCCTCACTCGGACCGCAGAGACGAGGAGACCGAGACATGGGGGAGATCAGAGGGGTCATCAGAGGCGAGGTGACCAGCCCCAGCACCAGACTCAGAGAGGGGAGTACAGGCAGGAGAGACACTTCTACTGCAAGAGGTGCAACAAGGACCACCCGGGGAAAGATTGTGAGGGGAACTCAGTCACCTGTTTTTGTTGTGGAAGGCGGGGACACCGATTATTCGAGTGCTTTCAGAGTCCCAGGGAGGTAGTCAGCAGAGAGGCTATAGTGGCGACCGCTCATCCAGGCAGACCGACCAGCAGGGCAGAGGCCCGAATCAGAGTCAGCGCGGGGACGCCCTCAGCGTAGTAATGGAGAGGGCGGCAATGGTGGCAATAGAGGCCAAGGGGAGTACCGAAGCAACCAGCAGCGGGCTCCAGGGAAGATCAATGTGATGAGTCGGGCAGAAGCCGAGCCGAGGCCGAGGCAGACGTGTTGGCAGGTACCTTTACTGTCTTGGTACTCCTGCACGCATTCTTTTTGATACGGGGCTACTTATTCCTTTATATCTGATAGCCTAGTTGGGAAATTGGGGATAGAGATTTGTGAGACTTCCCTATAGCTGTATCTATACCATCGGGACGGGTGATTACTTGTAAGAATGTAATGAAAGACGTAAGCATAGATATCAAGGGGGAGCAATTTGTAATAGATTTGATCCAGTTCGCCTTGACCGACTTTGACATAATCCTGGGGATGGACTGGCTGAGCAAATACAAGGGAAGGATAGACTGCAGCGAGCAGAAAATTATTCTCAGAGGCCCGTCGGGAAGGAGAGTCTCGTACACAATGTGGAGGAGAAGCCCGGAGTGAAGCTCGTATCAGCAATGTCAATTCTCTCCCAAGTAAAGAAGGGGCACAAGCATACCTTTGCTATGTCAAGACCTGAGCCAGGAGTCAGACGAGAAGAAGGAGATCCGAGTAGTAAGCGAATTCCAGACGTGTTCCCAGAAAATTCCGGGTATGCCGCCAGACCGAGAAGTAGAATTCAGCATCGACCTTGTGCCAGGCTCAGCGCCGATTTCGAAGGCTCCTTACCGGATGACACCCTCAGAGTTGAAGGAATTGAAGACCCAGTTGGAGGATCTTTTGGATAAGGGATACATTCGCCCAAGTGTATCGCCTTGGGGAGCCCCGGTCTTGTTTGTGAAGAAGAAAGACGGGAGTATGAGGCTGTGCATCGACTACAGGGAGCTGAACCAGATCACGGTAAAGAACAGATATCCCTTACCGAGAATAGACGATCTTTTTGACCAGCTGCAAGGGGCAGGGACCTTCTCGAAGATCGATTTGAGGTCAGGGTACCATCAGCTCAGGGTGGAAGAGAGAGACATCCCGAAGAAAACCTTCCGGACTAGGTATGGGCACTTTGAATTCTTGGTGATGCCCTTTGGACTTACCAACGCCCCAGCTGTCTTTATGGACCTCATGAACCGTATCTTCCACCCATATTTGGATCGGTTTGTGGTGGTTTTCATAGATGACATCCTTATATATTCCAAGGACGAACGGGAGCATGAGGAACATTTGAGACTAGTATTGCAGACATTGAGAGAGCAGCAGCTGTACGCGATACTGTCCAAGTGTGACTTATGGTTAGACCGAGTGGCATTTTTGGGCCACGTCATCACCAAAGAAGGCATTTCAGTAGATCCGTCGAAGATTCAGGCCGTAAAGGAATGGCCAAGACCCAGTAACCTGACTGAAGTGCGAAGCTTTCTGGGCTTGGCAGGGTATTACAGATGTTTCGTGAAGGACTTTTCAAAGATAGCGAGACCTCTCACCAACCTTATGAAGAAAGTGATCAAGTTCCAGTGGGACAGCGACTGTGAGAAGGCGTTCTAGACGTTGAAAGAGAGACTGACCACAGCTCCAGTCCTGACCTTGCCCTCAGGGACAGATGGGTTCGAAGTTTTCAGCGATGCTTCCAAATATGGCTTAGGGTGCGTCCTGATGCAGCACGGGAAGGTCATAGCTTACGCGTCGAGGCAGTTGAAAGAGTATGAGACCAGATATCCGACGCATGACTTGGAGTTAGCAGCCGTGGTTTTTGCACTCAAGATCTGGAGACACTACCTCTATGGTGTCTCGTGCAAGATCTTCACCGACCACAAAAGCCTCAAGTATATTTTCACCCAAAAGGATTTGAATATGAGGCAGAGACGATGGCTAGAGCTGATTAAGGACTATGATTTAGAGATTCTGTATCATGAAGGGAAGTCCAACTTGGTAGCTGATGCGTTAAGCAGAAAGAGGAGTCATTCAGTGAATTCTATGTGGGTCCTCCCTGATGAGCTAGCTCGGGAGTTTCAGAGGCTGAATTTGGAGGTGATGGAGTCTGGAGGAGTAGAGCACGAGGTGAAGCTGTACCATATGAGTGCCTCTTCCGACATCTATGGGGAGATACTCAAGGGACAGCCGGATGATGTTAAATTGGAACGAATCAGAGAGAAGTTAAAGGAAGGGAAGGCAGAAGGATTTGAAATCCACGCTGATGGCAGTCTGAGATTTAGAGGCCGTTGGTGCGTCCCTCAAGGTTGTGCAGATGTGAAGGAGAGACTGATGAAGGAGGCTCATAATACCCCTATTCAGTCCACCCAGGCGGAGATAAATTGTACAAGGATCTGAAGAAGCTGTTCTGGTGGCCAAAGATGAAGCGGGAGGTAGCAGAGTTCGTGTCTAGATGCCTCACCTGTCAGAAGGTGAAGTTCGAGCATAAGAGGATGGGAGGATTGTTGCAGCCCTTGGAAGTACCCAAATGGAAGTGGGACTCTATTTCTATGGATTTCATAGTCGGACTACCGCCAGCGAAGGGTGGAGTCAATCAGATATGGGTGATCGTGGATCGACTCACCAAGTCCGCTCGATTCATACCTATGAAGAGCACTTGGTCTATGAGCCAGCTAGTGGATGCATACCTTAAGAATGTGGTCAGATACCATGGCGTGCCTCAGACGATAGTATCTGATCGGGACTCGAGATTCTTAGCACATTTCTGGCAGCAGTTTCAGGAAGCTATGGGTACTAAATTGAAATTGAGCACTGCTTTCCACCCGGCGACAGATGGTCAGACGGAGAGGACTATCCAGACCTTGGAGGACATGCTTCGAGCATGTGTCATGGACTTTCAGGGGACTTGGGCAGATAGACTTCACCTGGTGGAGTTCTCGTATAATAACAGTTACCACTCTAGTATTAAGATGGCTCCCTATGAAGCCTTGTATGGGAGGAAATGCAGAACCCCTTTATGCTGGAGCGACATCAGTGAGACAGTGATATTGGGACCCCAGCTGATAGAGGAGACGATGGAGCAGGTCCGAATCATCCAGAGCCGAATGAAAGCAGCCCAGGACAGGCAGAAGTCCTATGCCGACTTAAAGAGGAGACCGGTTGAATTCGAAGTTGGTGATAGAGTCTTCCTGAAGGTGTCTCCTGTGAGAGGGGTAACCAGATTTGGGAAGAAGGGGAAATTAAGCCCCAAATTCGTGGGTCCTTACGAGGTCCTGGAGAGAATTGGAGAGGTAGCTTACAGATTGGCACTACCTGGTGAACTGGAGAGAGTCCATAATGTTTTTCACGTCTCTCACTGAAGCGTTACGTCCCCGACCCGTCCCACGTTCTACAGCCTGAGGTGCTGGAATTGGAGCAGAACCTATCATATGAGGAGTATTGGACACCAAGACTAGAGAAACCCGATCGAAGTCCACCCGGATGGTCAAGGTGTTGTGGTCGAATCATGGGACTGAGGAGGCGACGTGGGAGGTCGAAGAGGAAATGAAGAAGAAATACCCTCAGCTTTTCGAGCAGGTAACCGTTTAAGACTTATGTCAAGTTCAGTCGGATTCAGCTTTCAGAATCAGTCTTTTGGTGGGATATCATCTAGGCTTAGCTTCGAGGGCGAAGCTTTCTTTTAAGGGGGATGAGATGAAATACCCGTGAATTTTGGCGTAGGATTAAATTAGCATATAGTCAAGGATGTTATTGGTAAGATTAATAAAGGCCCAGAGAAGCAATATATAGGTATATTTACGTTCGCTTCAAACAACGTTATTATGTTCAAGGATACAAATTTGATTTTACTTCCTTCTAAAATATTTTCCTCTTCCTAACTTATTTATTCAGTTACTATGTTTTATTCTTTTATCCGATTATTGAGATAATTCTTCCCATCCTTCCCCAACGATAAATTAGCCTTCTTTTATTTTACTTTAACCAAATGGTATTTATTTATCTCTCAAATCCTGAATCTAGATCCTTCCATGATTTTAACGTTATTCTTTTACTTCTAAATTGAAATCTGATTTATAAACTCTCCTTCCTTTAAACTAGGTATATTTATTAGTTGATTTCTAATTCCTTAAAATTATTTTTACTCTGCTTCCTATTTAATAACACGATCGTATTCACGATCTCCTTCATCTTCATTACGCCGTCACTACGCTCCTCTCTTTCTTCAAGCTTCCAACTCCTCTAAAATTCTCGTTCTTGTTCCCCGTCACTGTTAGACTGCTCTCTGGTGCCGAATCTGGTAGAAGGGTAAGGGGAAATCCGTTGGTAAGGTTAGATGATTAATTCGCTAGTATCTGGGTAGTATCTGATTGTGTTCTGCTTGTATTCTAGACTCCGATTTCCCTGACGAACGCTACTGCTGATTCTGCTGAGTGATTTCGTGGCTGTGAACGTATCCAGGTAAATGTTGTGCTCAACATTCTCTACCTCTGTGTTTTGCGAAATATCAATGGATTGGTTTGGATGTGGTTTTGATATTGTGGAAGTTTGGGAATTGTTTCCCCTGTGTATTCTGGTGAGCTGTTTTGCAAAGGGTTTAAATCAATGTTTTGGGAGACTTTCTTTGAATTGGTTATTGGATTGTTGGTACCTCTTGGTGCTCCGTGTAAATTGTTGGTGCCTATATGGCGCTCCGTGTAATTATTGGTACTATGTACCCCGTGGATATTCTATTATTTTGCCTGCAGACATTACTTGCAGTTAAGCTCTAATGATCTACTCCTTTGGGTCGTAAGTTACCTTCTGGGGGGTGTGCACACTTAATGACATAGAGTGAGGTGGGATTCTAATGGTTGCGACCCGATTTGGGGGTCGTCCGTGTAAGCCATTGATTTGATTCTTGGAAAGTTCTCCCCTGAAATGTTTTGTGATTGATATTTGGAATTGGCATTGTGGTTTACGTTTCTGTGCAAGTATGGTTTTACAATTGCAAATGGGTTTCCAAAGATATTTTACAGGTTGAGGCAATGTTTACTCAGTTTTGCTGATTTGCGCGATCCCTTCGTGTTTTCTATTGTTGTTTTATGATCGCAGGTACTCATGGCTGAATTGGATTTTGCCTTTCCGCTGCTATTGAGTTGAAGTGTTTTAATGGTTTTGTTCTCTAAGAAGTCTTGGATAGGATGGAGATTTACTTTCTGTATAAGAGATCTTTCGATGGTGCTTTTGTCATCGTACGAGGTACTAAGTTATTGGAATGATTCTTCTTTGGTTGCTGAGTTTTTGTGGTTATTATTGATGTTAATTTGGTTCTGTTTTCGCTGGGAAAAATGCTCATCAGGACCTGTCCGAATGTCCGTCCGGACATCCATGTTCGGACAGGCCCAGAATGTTTTAGAAGTTTTCTGTTTTGACGTGTCCGAACTTTGGTCCGAGCATCAATGTTCGGACACGCCGCGTAAGAAATCTCGGACTTTTAAAACCCACTTGTGTCCGAACTTCAAAGTCCGGACACAAGTTCGGACGCCTTTGGCTCTTAGACTTTTCAACTCTTGACTTGTGTCCGAACATCAATATCCGGACACAAGTTCGGACAAATGGATTTCTGCGGTTTAGCTTTCTCGACTTGTGTCCGAACTTCCCATGTCCGGACACAAGCTCGGACCAAGCTTGTTTTGCGTTTTTAGGATTCGTTTGGAGCCCGTTTTCGAAGCCGTTTTCACCGTTAGATTTGTAATTTAATAATCTATGTTTTAAGGTAAAATCCAGGGTGTTACAGTACCCCTTTTAAGGGGGGTAGAGTGTAAATCCCCAAGTTTCTAAGGAATGATTTATGTTGCTGTTTAAGTCTTAATAAGCTATAAAGCACTTTTAAATCCTAATATTGGCATAAGTACATATTAGGACCAGAAAAGTCCTTAATAGCACTTCTTGTATTGTTTTAAAAGTAGCTAGCTAGAATGCTTCAATAACATTGTGACAACCAAGCTAGTTGGTGATGCAGCAGCTAGCTTATGTAGTAAACACACAAGTAGGTGATGCAGCCGCTTGGGAAAGCTGGCAAGCAAGTAGGTGACTCATCAAGCTAGTAAGCAAGTAGGTGACTCAGCAAGCTAGCAAGCTAGTAGGACGTCTTAAGCACGACCAAGCTAGTAGCAAGCAGGACGTCTTTAAGCACGAGGTGGCAAGCATGAGGTGGCAAGCATGAGATGGCAAGCACGAGGTGGCAAGCACGAGGTGTCAAATTAACATTGGTTAACACTAGGACCAATAGGAGCCCGACACCTATGCAGCCTAGTAGGAGGTGTCACCACACTATTAGACCACACCTTGGTCCAATGAGAATAGGCTGCTGCCCACCTCCCTTAGTCAGCCCATGTGTTGTCTTTCTTATATTAAGCCTTATTATGAGCCAATCAGAAGCTAGCAAATGGAGCCTAAGGCGTCACCACTTAGAAGTTTACTTAATCAAGGAGGAAATTGACAAGGATCAGCCCTTGCCTATAAATACCATCAGCACCACCACTCCAAAATACTCCATCCAGCATCAATATTTCGTCCTTCATTAGGGAAGAAGAGAAATAAAGCTTACCTTGTTGTTCTTTTCTTGGCTGAGAGCAAAGAAGAAGAAGAGAGATCCTTGTACCATCTTTACCTTTCCAAATCATTCATCCACCATTTAAACCCATTGTAATCAGTAAGAAGAAGGCAAGAAGGAAGAAACCCATGTAGAAAGAAAGCTTAGAACGAGAAAGGAAGGAAGGGGGAGAAAGCTCCATACCAATTCCAATCCTTGAAGTAAGGTGTTCCTAGAAGTTAACCATCCATTCCTAGCTGTTGGTGGCCGAAAATCAGAGGAGAAACCATGAGAACTCACTCCATTTCCATGTCCAAGTTAGGTGCTCCAAAGGTGTCTTAGGATGTCCTAGTTCCAGCAAGAGTTTCCAAGGTCTTAAAGAAGGTTTTCTTCATCAATTCTTAAGGTAACTTCAAGGTTACTATCCCTTCACAAATATATATGTTTTCAAAGAGTAGTACCTCTTTATGGATTATGTAAATTAGTTGGTATTTTGGGGCACAAAACCATTGAGTTGGAAATAAGCTTTAAGGAAGAAAAAGGTGCTTTAAAGACCTAACCTATATAACCGAATACATGGGAGTTGATTTGTGATGTTTAAGTATGGTTTTAAGCTTAATTGATCTTGAAACTTATCTGGTTATATGTGTGTTATTGAGGCTGAAATTGTTATGGTTTGTTTGGTCTAACTTCATGGTTACCATCCCTTAATAAATCTGTATGTTGTACAGGAGTATTACCCCTATATTATCTAATTAAAATTAGTAGCTATTTATTAGCATAAAGCTAGAAGAGTTAGAAAAGTGTTTTAAGGAAGAAAATGATGTGTTTGCAACCTACCTTTGATTACTGATTGCTTAAGAGTTTGTTTATGGTGTTTTGCTGCTGTTTAGTAAGTGGGAATAACCTAGAGGTAATTATGTTTGTTCTGGATAATCTTTAGTCTAATCTGGTGTTGTTATAATCTAGGATAAATGGTGTCTTAAAGAGTTTTGTTTAATCACCAGATTTGTGAGTGGAATTCTAGAGCACTAATCAAGTGTTTTAGGTGCTTAACTAACCTAGAACCTATCTGATTATGGCCGGGTAACATAGGTGAAAGTATAGAATTTGTTAAAGATGTTAAGTGTGATTACTAGAAGAGCTAATCTGATGAATTAGATGTCTAGTACAACCGCTTTCAGTTGGAAGTTAATTAGTGTAAATTAGATGTGTCCTAGGGCTAAAAACATGATTGTTGATTATTCTGGTCATTAGCAACCTATTATGGCAGAATTGGCCATGAACTATTAAAGAGATGTATAGCATGATTTTAGGATGAAATGATAGTTTAAACTAAGCTAGGACTTAAGGTCTTAAAGTCTAATATGTTAGGAACTTATATGTACTGTCTTAGAAGGTTGTTTATGGTTGGATCAACTCCTAAGCTAATCTGGTTAATATTGTGTTGTTATGATCGAAAATGTTAGGAACCAATTATGGTTTGATTCAGGTTGTAATCTATAGTTAAATTATGTCTTAAGCTAATCTAGATGAGATAGTTAATAATAGAACTGAAATGGATATGATTTGTGTTGTTTGATCAAGACTTGTTCTTAAGGTATGATTTATGGTTGTTTGAATTGTTAAACTGAGGTATTTGATACTGTGTGATCTGGCCGAAGGTGCCATGTAAGATTATGTGATCATAGCCTTTCCTTAAGTGCTGTTTGATTATTATTATGTCCCTTATGTTTGAAATTATGAAATGGGCTTTGTTAAGTGATTTGACTGTTGATTCTAGTTATACTTTAAACTGTTATATTCTGATTAATGAGGATTCAATGAGTAATTCATTGGAATGGATTGTTGAGATATATGGCCATATGTGGAACTTGGGCAGTGACTGCCTCTTTATGATATATCGGACTCATGGTATGCCTTGGGCTTCATGAGATGCTTCATGGTTTCCTACACTATAGTTTAAAGGTACTATAGGGGTGTGCACATCTTTTAGGGCCTGGAGTGCGTTTGGGAAAGGTTGGATCGCCTTAAAGATCGGGATTCGTCCCTTGAACCAATTAAAGGTTGGATCGCCTTAAAGATCGGGATTCGTCCCTTGAACTGGTTTGGATAGAAATGGAGGAGTTGAATGGATAATCAATTAAATGAATTGGATTATATCCTATCTAAGCATACTTGGACACCATGTTGTTATTACTGAGTATTTGGGTGGTTAATTATCCTACTTGATATATATTGGTTGGTTATGAACTAAATATATCTGATGGCTTATTGATGTACTTAAACTGTTATTGTTAATACTTGAATTATTCATGATAAGTACTTGGTCTATTCTGAATATTACTTGTGCTATTAAATGATTAAGAGTGGCTATGATCAGTGGCTATTTTGATATACTACTTCTTTTGATGGTAGCTTTGATTTTACTCAGCGTTGCTGATTTTTGGCATTATGCCCTGTGGTCCCTTCTCTGTGATTGTTTGAATGACCACAGATACAGGAAATGAAGATGACTTAAAGGAGCTCGAGAGTGTGGGCTAAGGGATTAGAGACTTTCACCCAGTCTTCTGGAGTTTTGGTTTTATGTTTTAAAGTCAGTTTGTAAACTTTGTTAAAATTTGGATATGTAAGTTATTAAGCCTTAGCGTTCACAGAAGTTGTGAACGTGGCGGTAGCGCCCCGCTAGTTTAATGCTTCCGCTACTACCACTTGTATATGTTTAATATGATAAGAAGATATAGGAATTTTGGGGCGTTACATAGAGCCCTTTTGCTTTTGCATTGCTTCGGGGTAAGCATTGAATAATGTGTAGGTATTGTAATTGATTTTTGTATGGCACATGTAGTGCAAGTGAATTGGGTATGTGAATGTATGTATGTGTAATGTGTAGTGTATGGATGTGCATGTACGATGTGTGATGTATGTGTATTGTGCATTGTGTAATGTGAATGTGATGGTATGTATGGAAATGGTGTATGGTGTATGTGAATTCATATTGTGCTTGGATTGCGTATGTTTGCAATGTGGAATGAAGTAAACACCTCATAGGTGGTAGTAAGACACATTATGGCAATTGGTTTGCCTAATGAATAGAATTATTAAAGGAAAAATTACAGTGCCCACCCACGGGGTTTTGGGGTTTAACACTGCCCACCCACGAACTTTGAAAATTAACATTGCCCACCCATCAACTTATATTAGTTTTACTTCCGTCACCATTTTCCCACACTTCCGTCATTTGTATTGTTGACCGTCAAACAATAATGTTGACCAAACTATATCCCTTTCTTATTTTCCCCCTCCCTCCGTTCCTCCACACCTCACTCACGCTTCATCTTCAATTTCATCGGACCCGCACCATTCACCACGTCTTCATCGTCGACATCGACATCCACCATCTCCTTCACGACCATCGACAACCATCTCCGTCATCCACCATCTCCTTCACCACGTCGACATCGACATCGACATCCACCATCTTCGCTTCGACATCCACCATCTTCGCTTCGACATCTCAAAAAGGTGGGGGAATCAAAAATTTGACAGAAATGATTCAATCCAAACTTATCACCCAGCGGTTACCAATAAAAAAAACAAAACAAACTTATCACCAATCAAGTGAATTGTTCAGTCTTTCATTTTGTTTGGGTACATCAACATTATTTTACCGTCTAATCTCACAGAAACACCTCAATTATAAGAGAAACAAAGAATTAAATTAATAATAGAAGAAAAAAGAAATTCATCATCTGTTATCACCATTGCTAATCGAGTCCAGACGACACAGACACCCACCGAGCTCTCTCTCTTGTTCCGTTCTGCTTCTCTTATCGAGAAACAGAGCAAGCCATGGCAGCGGAAAGAACAACCCTGCTTTTCTTCCTCCTTCCGATACTCTTTAACTTCTCTATCATCTTCACTCTTACAGACGCTGCTGTTGGCTCCATCGGCATCAACTACGGCCGCATTGCAAACAATCTCCCATCCGCAACAAAAGTCGTAACTCTTCTAAAATCCCAAGGCTTCGACCGAGTCAAAGTCTACGATACAGACCCATCAGTCCTCCGTGCCCTCGCTAACTCCGGCATTAAAGTAACCGTCGACCTTCCTAACCAACTCCTCCGAACCGCCGCAACTCACCCTTCCTTCGCTCACACATGGGTACTCCGAAACGTCGCCGCTTACTTCCCACACACCGCAATCGAATCAATCGCCGTCGGCAACGAAGTCTTCGTCGACCCATCACATACAACCAACTACCTTATCCAAGCCATGGAAAACATCCACACCGCCTTACGTAAAACCAAACTCGACACTCACATTAAAGTCTCATCTCCAATCGCACTCTCCGCTATTAAATCCTCTTACCCACCTTCAACAGGCGCTTTTCTCCCTGAACTAATTGATACCGTTTTCAAACCCATGCTTGCTTTCCCTCCGTCGTACTGACTCTTTCCTCATGGTCAATGCATACCCTTTCCTCGCATACGAAGCTAACCGTGATGTTATCTCACTTGACTACGCTCTCTTCCTCCCAACCGTGGTGTTGTTGATTCCGGTTCCGGACTCACTTACTATTCCTTATTTGACGCGGAAGTTGACGCTGTTTTCGCTGCTATGTCAGCTTTAAACTACCATGATGTACCAATTCTCGTCACTGAGACGGGTTGGCCATCTAAAGGTGATGAGAATGAGTTCGGTGCTAGTGTGAAAACGCCGCGACTTACAACGGTAATCTTGTGAAAAGAGTGCTTACTGGTGGAGATACTCCATTACGTCCGAAAGCGAATTTAACAGTACTGTTGTTTGCTCTCTTTAATGAGAATCAGAAAACCCGGTCCAACTTCTGAGAGGAATTTCGGGTTGTTTTATCCTGATATCACCATTGCTAATCTCCAAACGGATGATGATCCCCTGTTTCAGTGACAGTACTGTTACTATGTTGCCTTCTTCCACTCCCTGCAAATGGCGATGCCGGACTCATCATCTCCCCTAGCTTAGAACGACGTCGACGATGATATCATCAGTGCTCGATCTTTCCTACCTTTAGAGGATGATGACGGTCTCTGCTCACTCCCCTGCGAACTTGACGACAACCTCCCATTCCCATTCATGATCACTGGCTGCTGTTTCAACTTACTGCTCATTTCATCGGCCTGATGTCTTCCTCTGTAAACATATACTTTCCCACTGTATCTTCTCTGATAACTATCTTCTCCCTCTGAACACTTCCTCCACTGACGCTCGCGGTCTTGAATCATTTCGCAATAACCCAGCAACCGCTGCTGGATGGTCGTGAGGAGATGGTGGATGTCGATGTCGACGATGAAGACGTGGTGAATGGTGCGGGTCCGATGAAATTGAAGATGAAGCGTGAGTGAGGTGTGGAGGAATGGAGGGAGGGGAAAATAAGAAAGGGATATAGTTTGGTCAACATTATTGTTTGACGGTCTACCATACAAATGACGGAAGTGTGGGAAATGGTGACAGAAGTAAAACTAATATAAGTTGATGGGTGGGCAATGTTAATTTTCAAAGTTCGTGGGTGGGCAGTGTTAAACCCCAAAACCCCGTGGGTGGGCACTGTAATTTTTCCATTATTAAATAATTGACCTTGAGTAACTTTGAGGGCAAAGTTTCTTAAGGAGGGTAGATTGAAATACCCCGTAATTAAAAATAGCGATTAATTAGGCTAATAAGTAATTTAGAAGCTTAATTAAGTTTAAATAATCCTAAGTGAACAAATCCCGAAGGAAACAGATCCTTAAAACGGATTAAAATCACTAACGAACCTTAAAGCACGTTTTTCGAGGAAACCAGGAAAACGTGACTTTAAGCGGGTCAAATAGACTCATAAAAATTTTGGTCAACTAAATAATCATTAATAAATATTAGTGAAGCTTTAGAACCAATAAAATCAATAAAACGAGAAATTAGTAAAAATTGTCAAAAACGGGAAGTTGTGGGGTAGAAACATAAATAACCAAAACTCATGTGTCCACTTCTAAAATAAAAGCAAAGTTTGTGTGTGTGTGCTAGTGAGCCGGCCCCTACCCCCTCTCTCACACACTCACTAACCCTCTTCTTATTTACAAAACAACAAAAGTAATAAAGTAACCCCACCCTCACTTTACCACTCTCTCTCCTCTATTCTATTCTCTTCACTCACGTACACACTCCCCCTCCTCTCTATTTTCTTCCTCCTTCAGCCGACAACATGGAGAATTGAAGAACCTCACAAAAACTCTACCTTATCTCCTCTTGTTACTCCCTCAAATCTCCTCCAAAAATTACAAAACTTGTACCATTGGAATCCTCTCATCAAGGAGAGTGTTTCCCTCCTTTCAAAATTCGAAAACAGCAACTTTCATCTCCATGGGTGTGGAGCATTTGGAGCTCAAGACCACCATTAGAACCACCTTCTTCTCCAGGTTCTTTTGAGGTAAAAATCTTCTTGAAACCTCACTTTTTTCTAACCTTATGGGCAAAACGAAAATCTAGCTAAACCTTGTTTGGCTTCTTTGTATTCTAGCCAATTTTGGCATTGTTGGAGAGTGGGAAGTCTTACTCTTGAGTTGCTCCAAGCATTACATAAACCCTTGGAAGGTAATATACTTATAAACCCTAAAACTTACACTAAAAGCTAAAATAATGTTAGGGTTAGTTTTTAGTATTGAAGTATGTATATGAATGGTTGTAGTGTTAGAGGATTTGAGTTGCTAAAACCGGTGGAAAGAGAGAGAAGGAAGAAGGAAGGAGAAAGAAGGAGAAAAAGAAAACTAGAAGGGAAAACAAGGTAATTATACTCATCTTTGTGTAGCCTTGTATATATCTATGTGTAACAGATTTTAAAAGAGTAAGATTTGCATTGTAAGATGGTAATGAACTATAATGTAATGTGGAAGAAGAATTGGATTGTATTGAAGCTTGAAAACAATCAAAAACTGTCACAAACTAGATTGGGATTGGATGTTGAGTGCAGGAATTTTAAGAGTGCTTCATGTTTGGTATTGGTGTATGAGAATTTGTATATTGTTGTTGTGTATAAACAGGTGGAATAAATGATAATGTGAGTGTAAATAATGTGGTGAGAGTATAAAAATATAGGGGAGACTATGGCAAAATTTACATAGGATTAGAACACTAGTGAACTAGAAACTAGGTGAATAATGTATGTTGTAACAGATTTTGAATGAAGTTAATTAGTGGGGAGATTGAGAGAGGTAGTTAATGTGTTGTAAGGCATTAGGAGTGTTAGAAATGACATTAGAAGAGGAGCTATAGATGGGGAGAGTAAGTGTCAAAATCTGTAGCAAATACAACTAGGAAAGACCTAGTGTAAGTGCTGAAATGAATTTAGGAACAAGTGTGTAAATTAGTGTAGGAATGAGTGGTGAATTAAAGGATGAACTAGGGTGTATTAGGAGGTTTAATTAGTGCTAAAACATGTGGGAATAAGTGTAGGGACAATGGGGAAGTAATGGGTAAAGAAACCAACTGAAAACAGATTTTTAAACTGAAGTACTGGGCCAGACCGGACTTGCGACCGACTTGCAAGTTCGGTCGAGCCTAGAATCACAAAGACGGGAACCTTCTGGAATGGACCGGACTTGCAACTGGATTTGCAAGTTCGGTCGGACCAGAAAATTCTTCCGTCTGAAACCTTCTGGAATGGACCGGACTTGCAAGTTCGGTCGAACCAGAAAATCCCCCATCTGAAACCTTCTGGAATGGACCGGACTTACGACCGGACTTGCAAGTTCGGTCGGGCCAGAAAAATTCCCGTAATAAAAGCTACTGGAATGGACCGGACTTGCGACCGGACTTGCAAGGTCGGTCGAGTCATACAAAAAAAATTAATTGAATAATAATAACCTACATATATATATATATATATGTGTACCCACATATATATGTACATGTATCAATGTACCAATGTTAAGTAAGGAAAGAAAGTTAAAGTAATGAAGAGTAAATAATAATGTGTAAGTATAAGAAGTATAAGGATATAGTAAGTAAGAGTTAGGAAACGTAATAGGAATACGAGTTAAGCTAATTATAAATAGTTAATCACTCGATTACACGTGTACTATAGGACTTGATTTGTGAGCACCGAAGGAAAGTCGGATTACAAGTACGACGGTGAACGGTATGAATTCCTCATGCCCCGTATGCTATCTTGGTTACTCTGATTTGTGCGTTTAAATGTCCATCATTACTCTTTAATCAACATGTGTACTACTTAGTATCTCATTAGGAAGTCTAAATCAATGGGAAATCAAACATTTCACAATTATGTGCCTTGGTTAGTGAATAGTGCCCAAATAGTGCTAGTTTTGACTTAAGTCAACTTAGCTTAATTAAATGGTCAACATAAGTCATGAAATGCCCAATTATATAAAGGGGGCCGGTTTTCATGTGTGACTCACCACACTTGACCAAACAAATAAGCAAGGAAAGTAATAAAGCAAAGTTACTATTTGCTTTTAGCTTAAATATCTCCAAAAGCAAGCTTTTCTTCTCATTCTCTTCATTCTCTTTGCTACCCCCCGTCTCCAACCTCTCTTCTCCCTTCTCATTCTCGGTTTGCTACAGCCCACACAACTACTCCATCTTTGAATCCTTGTAATTCCTAGCTCCATATACCAAATCAAATTCTAAGACCATATTTGTCTTAGTTAGACCAAGCTCTACACTTCTCTCTTATCAAATCTCCAAGAACTCCAATTCAGTGCCATGGAGAATCACCATTGAAGGAGCTTGAGCTCATCTTTTCATGCCTTGTCATTCTCCTTTGCTTCTTAAGGAAAACCAAAGAAAATTCCATCTTCCTCTTGTTTTGATGTTGGCCGAAAATCGCCTCTTAATGGTGCCTTGCCTTACTCTTTTTAGTAGCTTGGATTGATCTTTAATGGACTAGGAGGAGTCCTCTCTTGTTACTTACTCAAGTTCTCTTTCAATTCTAAGGTAATTTATTTTAGTGCTTAAAACACTTATGTAAATTTAGGGTTTATATGTGAGTTTAAGTATGAATCTTAAATCTCATTACCCTTATGCGGGTGTTGGTTAGAAGATTGACGAGTAATCAAAAGCCCCTTGCCGATTTCTAATCAAGAAAGAACAAGAGTGTTCAAGTAAAATCTAGAAGAAAGGAGGTAAATGTGCTAACCTAAAGTAATTTAATGTCTAAGGAAAAATGAGCTTGCATTGCTTAATAAAATACCTAAGGAGCCAATGGCAAATGAGCTAGTAAAGTACTCATAAGGAGGTTGTTAAAGGCATATGTATTGTTGTATGTATTTGCAGGTCAAGGGCAAATATAATGTGGGAAATTCAGTGTTTAAGATTTATGCAATTTAAGGCCTAAGTGCCATGTTATTGAAGGGCCTAAGTACCAAGCAATTTAATTATGCACTATATTGTGATGTAGTGTCATATGGTGAAACTTTGTGTAAAAGAATGTTCTTGATGGATTTAAGTGTTTTTGGATGTTTAATGGTGAAAACAATGTGTTTTGGTGTAACAATGTGAAATACCCCAAACCTCGGTATGTTGTTTAAATGTTTAAATATGGTATCTAAAGGCTAAAAGTGCCTTAGGAACATCAGTGTATAGTTTAAACCATAGTTAAAACACAATAAAGCACTAAGACATGGTGTGAGCAAAAACATGCTCTAAGCTTGGAGTGAACTTCGTTAGGACCCAAAGAGCCTACCAGGACTTGATAATATTTAATTATGATTTATAAGGCTAATTAAGTCCTTAGGAACCTTGGTAGACATTGGAACCAAACAAAACATAAATAAATACCTTAAGGTCAATATGGGCTAAGAAGTGCTCTAAGCTTGGGATAAATTTGTATAAGACCTAATGGTCATACCTATATCTTATAAATATGTTAATGAACATATTAAATCAATTACCAAAGAAAACCAAGCTTGAAAACAAGTTAAGACACAAAAAGTGCTTTAAGGAGTCTTAAAGCACATTTTTGAAAAATTGTCTTGTAAATGAGTTTTGAGTGGCTAAATGTCCATCATTACTCTTAAATATATATGTGTACTATATAGTATCACATTTGGATGTCTATATCAATAGGAAATCAAAATTTTCACTTCTATGTGCCTTGTTTTTATGAATAGTGATTTTTATAAGCAAGTTTGTAACATATATTATCATAAGTAATTAAATTGACAAATAAAGACTAAAGTACCCTTATGTAATAAAGGGGGGGGCGGTTTTCTTAAGTGTGGTGACTCACCACTCTCTTGTTATTGTGTTAAGTGAATAAGATAACTAACTAGGTACTATTTGCTTTATAAGAACAAATATCTTCAAAAAGCAAAGTTTATCTTCATTCTCTCATTTCTTTCTCATTTCACACGGTTCCACTCTTCTTCAACCTCTCTTCTTCTTGTTCTCTCACGGTAATACTCACCACCACCATTAAACTCAAGCTTTGACCTCTTGTAAAATCTAGCTCACTTGTCCAAATCAAAAACAAACACCACCAATCTCTTCCTCTCATCAAGCTCTTCATTCCTATCTTCTCAAAACTTCAAGAGCCCCATTTCGGTGCCATGGAGTTCCACCATTGAAGGAGCTTGAGCTTGTGTTTCTACATATTATTGATCTCCTTTGCTTCTAGGTAAGGAATCTCAAAGAAAAATCAAGTTTCTTCCATGTTTTTACCTTGACCGAAAATGCACATTAATGGTGCTCTTTGTGTGACTTTGTTCTAGCTTCATTCCAACCTTTTATGGACTAGGTGGAGTCCTCTCTTCATAGATATTCAAACTCTCTTCAAAGATCAAGGTAAAACAACTACATTAATGTTTTTGAAACAATGTAAAATTAGGGTTTACAATGAGATGAAGCTTAAAGCTTGAATACTCATTATGATGTTTGTATATTGTTTAGAACTTGGCAAGGAATCAAATACCTTACCGGTTTTATAAGGAAACAAGAAAGAAGTTTGTGTGGAAAAGAGGTAAATGTACTAACCTAATGTGGTTTAATGCCTTAGTAGAAAAGAGCTAATAATGCTTGTTAAAACTACCTAAAGAGCTAATGGTACATGACTTATGAAAATGTTCTCAAGGAGACTAGTAAAAGGACATATGTCTTGTTGGTTGTATTTGCAGGTCAAAGGCTTATATATTGTGGAAATTCAGTGTTTAAGGTTTATGTAATTTAAGGGCCTAAGTGCCAAGCAATTTAAATTGTGCACTATATTGTGATGTAGTGTAAATTTGGTGAAGTCTTGTGTGTGATGGTGTTCTTGATGGATTTAGGTGTTCTTGAGTGTTTAATGGTGAAAACTATGAGCTTTGGAATGATGATGTGCTATGAGAAACCCATGTCAAAATTTAGGAAAATGTATAAGAAGTTCAAAGTGTTTTAAGGAATTTTGGTGAACTAGGAAGTGTTCTAGAGTGTAATATGGATTTAGGCATTATTTTGGGGTTTTAGTATATACCAAAGTCATTTTGGACTTAAGTTGAGACTTAGGCAAACTTTGGTAAATTGAGGAGAAAGTGTAAGCTTGGAAAAGGAATTGTAAGAATGACATAAGGAGTTTTGATTTGTAAGAAAGGATGTTTGGATGATGATGTTTGTGTGGAAGATATGTCTTGGTATAATGGTTAGAACAAGCATGAAACATCACTTAGGAACCTAGGGAGTAGATACTATAAGTGTTGGAGGCTTTGGAGGAATTTGGCTAAGGGTTTAAAGGCTTGGAAATTGAGCATTTTGCCTTGTCCGAACTTCCGTCCGGACATGGAAGTTCGGACAGGCTCTGTTGGGTAAGAATTTTGCACACTCGAACTGTGTCCGAACTTGGGAAGTCCGGACACATGTTCGGACGCATGGATTTCCGCATTAAGAGATTCTCGACTCACGTCCGAACTTCCGAAGTCCGGACACAAGTTCAGACGTGTGTCTGTTTTCAGTTCAAAGTCACGGCTTGCGTCCGAACTTGGAGGTTCGGACACAAGTTCGGACAGGCCACTGTATGGACCAAAAACTTTGTTTTAAGGTGGGAAAAGTTGCCTAAAAATGGTGATTACTAAGTAATGATGTTATAAGAATGTTAAGGACATGTTAAGTGAGTTATAATGACAATTTAGTGGGGGAAAGGTTGTAATAAAATGTGAAAGTAAATCAAGTTAAAAATGCAAAGTTATGTAACTAAACTAACGGGGAAAAATTATAAGCATTAGACATTAAATAATCATGCAACCCCGATGTTAATAAAAGTATATGTAATGTTATCAGTTGTTCGAGAATTGCTCGAGGAACATAAGTGGACGTGGTAAAGTGGACTCCGGTGACAGGTATGGTTTTCTTGCAACCTGTGTCCTACCGGATTACACCGGCTTGTATGCCAATGTGTTTTTCTGTGTGTTTGCCACCTTGTAAGATTAAAACATGTAATGAGTTTATAGTAATTCATTTATGTGGCGAATCTGGTCTCCGATACCGTTTAACCTCAAATATGTGTTAAACCTTAGCTAACCAAATCTAGGAACACATGAGTGATCGGTATTCGGAGTTAACGACCCAAAACCTTGGGAACGTTCTAACCACGGCTATGCGTGAGTTAGTTGTGTGTTATTGTTGTGAGCAAGTGTGTGAACCTCCCTTGTGTGTGTTAACTCGGTCATGATGCCGTTTGGTGTGTGTGAGGAGTCCGGTCATGTTCCGGCCACGCGTGTGAGGACGGGAGTCGATGTCATATCCGTTCGACTCTCTTGGTGTATGTATGGGTTGTATTCCAATTTGGTTTCAACCTTCCCTTAGCTTATCCAAAGCTAGTTACTGACTCACGTCGGGCCACAGGGGCATACAAATGTTGTTTCGATGTGCTTGGGATTACTATATCCGACGCACCTTGGTGTTATGTTAACCGTTCAAATTAACAGGACGGTAACGAGATATATAACGAGCTTAGCATGGGGTTGGCAACAATCTCTAGGCTCACTGTGTTTTTTAACTATGGTGGAAGGTTCCTAATGAGAACCGTACTTGTGGTGTTATGTGCTGTTTGTTATGGATTATGGATGCGAATTCCGGTTTATAATAAGGAGCGTTTAAGGATAACCCGATGAAAGGGTAAGTGTCGTCTACTAGGGAAGTAACTCCGTTTAGAGGAGAGCCACTCTAGGCTTAAAGGAAACTATGGTTGATTTGGTTATGTGTGGATGTGTTGGATGTTTGTTGAGCCCTATTGTTGGGTATATGCTATGTGATGTGTGTTTATGGTTTGCATGCATGATTTAAATATAATCAACTGCATGCTAAGATGACAATTAGTTGTGCGTGGCCCGGTAGCATGCGGGCTGCGGGATTACCATACCAGCAAAGGTGCTGAGCCCCTTGGGGGCCACCCTTTTCTTCCTTTTCTATTTCAGGTTCGAGAAGCTGGTAACCGTTCGAGAGTAGGACGGGGTAGATGTTTATACATGGGTAGCCATTTAAATGGCGTATGCATCGTAGGCGTAGTAAGACCGAAATTGTTATCGGCATTTGTTTGTAAATACTCGGTACAGTGGGAATGTATGTGTAAAATAAATGTTGGAAATGGTATAAGGATTGTATTGTGTGGTTGCTCGGGAATCTGGTCCATCAGACCGATACAATGTAAATGTATTAGCCTTGTTAGCCACGTGGGTGGTTAACGCGTGTAACATCATTGAATTAAGTAATGTGATGAGTTGTGTTTTCCGCTGCAGTTTGATGTGATGTGTACGGTGGTAGTTGGGGTGTTACACAATGTTCTAGTAGAACCCATGTCAAAATTTGGATAATGTGCAAGAGGTTCTAAGTGTTTAAATGAGTTTTGGTGAACTAGGAAGTGTTAGAAATGAATAAGTGTTTTACTAGAGAAGAAAACATGTATTATTGTGTTATAGAGTGCTAAAAAGATTTAGGCATTATCTAGGAGGTTTTGGAAATAAGATGAGTGTTTTGGGATACATCAAAGTCATGGTGAGATTATGTTTAGGATTTATGCAAGTTTTGGTAAACAATGAGGAAGTAAGGTGTTGTAAGAAAGAGGTGTAAACTTGTGGAGGAATTTCAAGGAGAGGCATGAAGGACTTTTGGTTAGTAAGAAAAGGTGCTTGGGAGATGATGTTATAGTGGTGAGAAAGTATTTTGGGATAGTGGTTATCATAGGTGTGAAACATCACTTAGAAACTTAATGAAGAATATTACAAGTGTTGGTAGATTTTATAAGTAATTGAGTAACAAGTTTGGACAATGTTTAAGGAGGTTTCAAAGTGATATTTTGGTATTAGAAGATGTCTAAGTACATGTGTGAAGTTGGGGTGAACAATGGGTGAAGAGAACAAGTGGAACAAAGCCTGAAAATGCATAATATGGAATTCTATAGTTTTGGTCCGGGACTTGCTTCCAGGACAAGGTCCCGGACCACATACAAAAACTTGCCAAGAGTTCATCAGACACACTGGTCCGGGACTTGGGGTCAGTACAAGGTCCCGGACCACCCTGTAAAATCACCCGAGAGTTCTTCCTATGTACTGGTCCGGGACTTAAGGTAAGTACCAAGTCCCGGACCACTTTAAAAATGTTGTTTAAGGTTGGAAAATGATATGTAATGATGGGGATTGATAGGTAATGATGTTATAAGGTTGTTAAGGACATGTTAGGTGGATTATAATGACAATTAAGTGGGTGAAAAGTTGTAGAAAAATGTGTAAGTAAAACAAGTTAAAAATGTGAAGTTATTTAACTAGTTAACGGACTTAACTATGGTCATTAGGCGTTAAACAAACATATTACCCCAATGTTAATGAAAGTAACTTTAATGTTACCAGTTGTTCGAGAATTGTTCGAGGAACATAAGTGGACACAATAGAGTGGACCTTGGTGACAGGTATGGTTTTCTTGCAACCTGTGTCCTACCGAATTACACCAGCTTGTATGCCAATGTGTTTTTATGAGTGTTGCCACCTTGTAAGATAAAAACATGTAATGAGTTTATAGAAATTCGTTTATGTAGCGTGTTTAATTCCGATACCGTTTAACCTCGAAAGTGTTAAACCTTAGCTAACCAAATCTAGGATCACATGAGAGATCAGTATTCGGATTTAACAACCCAACCATGGGAACGTTCTAACCACGGCTATGCGTGAGTTAGTTATGTGTTTGTTTGTGCGTGTTAGTATGTTCACTACCCTTGTGTGTGTCTAACTAGACCTAACCTCTTGATTGTGAATTAATGTACTAAGTCCAATAATGAGACTTCTAACAAGTGCTAACCGGGGAGTGAGGAGCCCGGTCGTTCCGGCCACACGTGTGAGTATGGGGATCGTTATCATATCAGGTTCGATTCTCTGTGTATGTTATGGTTGTCTTCTATTTTGGTTTTCAACCTTCCCTTTAGCTTAACCAATGCTATTTTACTGACTCACGTCGGGCCACAAGGGCATACTATGTTTGTTCGGTGTGCTTGGATCACTATATCCGACACACCTTGGGATCAAGTTATTCGTTCATTTAACAGGACGGTAACGAGTTATGTAACGAGCTTAGCATGAGTTTGGCAACATTCTCTAGGCTCTCCAAGTGGACTAACTATGTTTGGGTCGGTTCCTAAAGAGAACCGTTCCCGTTATGTTATGTGTAATGATGTGATGCAATTCTTATTGCGATATTATGTAAGATGGATGTCAATATGTGGTATGGATTGTTATGTGGAGAATGTGGATCATGGATATGAATCCCAGGCTATTACGATACGATTTGGAGTATAACCCGACTAGTGGGTAAGTGTCGTCTATTAAGAAATAGCTCCAATAGAGGAGAAACCCTCTAGGGTTAAGGAACACCTGAGTATTGATGTGTTGTCAGTTTTGTTGAGCCCATTGTTATGTGTATGTAATGTGTTAGGTGTTTATGGTTACATGCCTGATTTAAATATAATCAACCGCATGCCCAGTCGACAATTAGTTGTGCGTGGCCCAGTAGCATGCGGGCTGCGGGATTACCATACCAGCAAAGGTGCTGAGCCCCTTGGGGGCCACCCTTTCTTCCTTTTCTATTTCAGGTACAAGGAGTTGGAAGCCGTTCAAGAGTAGGATGGGTAGTTATTTGTGCATGGGCAGTCGTTTTAATTACTTGTGTATTGTAGGAGTAGTAAGACCGAAACTATTATCGGCATTAGTTTGTAAATACTCGGTATAGATGGAATGTAAATGTATATTGTTTATTGGAAATGGAACAAGGTTGTAATGCGTAGTTGCTCGGGAATCTAGTCCATCAGACCGATACAATGTTTATGTATTAGCCTTGTTAGCCACGTGGTGGCTAACGGCGTGTAACACCAACGAGTTAAGTAATGTGATGATGTATGTTTCCGCTACAAATGGTTATTAAGTGTTTTGTTGTAGTTGGGGTGTTACAGGCTATGTATGAACTGGTTGTGGTTTGCATTAACGACTTGTATCTTATTCCCCTTATGTGTCTAACTGGACCTATATTCCTATCGTGAATTGTTGTGTCAAGTCCCAACGATGGGACTTCTAACAGGTGTACTGGGGGTGAGGAATCCGGTTGTCCGGTCACACGTGTATGTATAAGAGTAGATATCTGCATCAGATTCGACTCTTTTAATGTTAAGGTTGTTCTCCTGCTTGGCGTTCGATCTCCTGCTAGCTTCATCCAATGCTTACCTGTTCTGACAGATGATTGGCCTAGGGGTAAATATGTGTGGTTGTGGTGTGTTCGGATCACAATATCCGATCCATCTTTGAGTTAAGTTACTTGTTCGACTAACAGAACGGTAACGAGTTTCTGTAACGAGCTTAACATGAGGGTGAAATCATTCTCTAGGCTTTTAATGTTGACTAACCATCTTGGTTTGTTTCCTCAGTGAAATGTTCTCACTATGTGTGTGTTGTTGTGCTATGCAATACTCTTGCTATGCCATATATGTTGTATGTTAAAATCAATGCCATGTTATCATGACAAATAGTTGCGCGTATCCCGGTAGCCGATGGGTTGTGCGTTAACCATACCAGCCAAGGGTTGCTGACCCCCTTTGGGGGCTCCATATTTATTTGCAGGATGTTGATCGAAGAAGCGGAGTGGCTATAGATCTTAGGTCATGAAATACTTTTGGTTATTTTGGATGTTGGGCCCGGGATGCGCCTGTGCTCCTGTGGCGATATATTTTTGGATACCGTTGTGTTACAGTGATAGTTACAGTGGCAGTTACAATGACAGTCAGTGGTGATGGTTATAATTAAATACTCGGTATTGTATATTATGTATTTATGGTTTTAGTTCTATGCTCGGGAGTGTGATCATCAGACTGGTACAAAGTGTATGTATTTTGCCCTGTTAGCCATGTGGGTGGCTAACGGCGTGTAACACCAATCCGTTTAGTTGTTTACTTCCGCTGTGATCTCGGTTAAGTGTTAAGTGCGTAGTAGGGGTGTTACAATCATCCTTTGGTGTAAAAATGAAAGTTGGAGAGGGATTAAAGATTTTAGATGTGTGTTGACTTATTATGATGTATTCCTACAACCACTCGTGGTTGGTTGGTAGGTTTGTGTGTTTGGATTGTGTGTGAAAATGTTATGTACACTATGTATTGTTTATGAGTTTGTATTGAGGGTTGTTTCCAGTCATACAGACCGTAACTTGATGTTGGTAATGTGGTCTGTCAACCACGTGGGTGGTTGGCGTCTGTGACACCCGGATGATGTTGAGATTCCGCTGCATAGTTGTTTTGTATTAGGCTAGGAGCTTGTTGTACTAGTGGATGTTTATTCGGGGGCGTTACAACTATAGAAAGAGAATTTTCATTGACGGATGAAGAAGTTATGATACGACGAAGTTCACCTGATTAACTCGTTTTTTGGAAATTCTAGGTTGCAGTTTTTCGAGGAGGCAATTTGAGATCAATTTTGCGGAGGATTTAGTAGGAGCTAGGTTAAGTGTGAGTAATGGTTAGAAAGATGGTTTGTAGGAGAAGAGAATGAATAAAACGGCACTAAAAAATACTCAAAGACGAGAGAGATATCGGGGTCACAAGTTAGGGCAATGATCAGGTGGAGGCTGATAAGAGTTAGCCGAATTTTTAGAGGAATCCGGCGAGGTTGACGTGGCATGCTTCCCGAGGCGCGCGGGTGAGTCAGTAACCATGCCACATCAGCATTTTTTTCAAAATTTTGGCTCTAAACTTCATTTTATCATAACTTTGGCTAGGATAATCCGTTTTTGACGTTCTTTATATCAATCTTCTTGATTTTCCATAACCTTTTTATTGGTATAGGTTTCATGGGCTGGTTTGACCATTCTCAAAAAGTCAACCCTAGCAAGGCTTAAGAATCTTTATGGTTTCCATGATTTTACATTGACTTTTATGATTCAAATTAATGTTCCAAATATTTCTAAAATCTTTATAATATAATGGAGTGTTTTGAAATTTTTCCAAGATTTATTGACTTATAAATTTTATTATTAAATTGATAATACTATATAATGATATATAACTATTTAATATCTAATAGTATTCTTTAAAGTTAAATGGAAGAAAACCCCTAATTTAATTTTCATGATTCCATATAATAATTTATTATTTAATAATAATATTTAGGGTTTAATAAAAGAAATCCCCTAAATTAATTTAAATTAATTAAGGGACATTTCAGTATATCCCCCTTAAAAGAAACTTCGCCTCGAAGTTTAAAAATCAACTAATAGGCACTCACACCGCTTCGAGTGTGCTAAGACAATAATAATTCCAACGAAATTCCATACCAATCCAATCCTTTATTTCCATCCATTCCCATTTCCACATTCCACTCGAGATTACTCAAACTCAAACCGAACCAAGATATACCTAGATATTTCATGATGAAAATCAAAAGTCACATACTGTGTCATAATGTAAAAACCAAGTACAAACATACACTCTCCCACTCTGCTAATCACGCAACAGGGCATAATCTGGATGAGGTAACGAAGAAAGATTATGCTCTACCCCCCCCCCCCAGAGAACTTCGTCCTGAAGTTTAAGATTTATCTACTAACTACTCACACCCCTTCCGGTGTGTGGGTAAACTAGATATCAAGTTGTACTACAAGCTTTAAAATGTATATCAAACAATCAAACCACTCAAGGGTATTCATTCAATAACAATTCTAAACATTTGTTTCTGTTTTCAAACACCACATTCAAAGAATTCAACACCTTATTATCAAGCTTTGTTGTAAATTTTATGGCACTGTTGATTTTATCTATGATCGATTTATATTTGTATCCCTGATTGTTATGTATTTGTATTTTCTTGATTATTATAAAATTCTATTTTATGATCCTTACTATTCATTTTATGACAGGTACGAATGATATGTCCATTTTATGTTCATTTTATATTGTATGTTTATTTTATGAAGATGTCGTACCCCCCCTTAAAATAGGGTACGCCCCATATCTGTCTCGTAATAATGAAGTGGAATTTAAATTCACTTTTAAGGAGTATACACATGGTCTAACCATCATCCAAAATTTAGTTGGTCACTCTTTAAAATATACTTTACGGTTTAGTTGACTAGATAGTCAACATAGTATATATTCAATCATTGTCGTTTTATTGGACAAAACCTTTTAGGTTAATTAGCACTCATCATAAAATTTACTTATTAATATATTTATATAATTTCCAAAATCTTATTTTCTTTATCTTAAAATTGATTTCCAAGGTAGGAACCCTATATTTAAATTTTTTAAGTGTACTCTCTGATCATTAAATCTTAGTAATCTCTTAGATAATGGTGACTTTCCTTAAATATCACTCTTAGTGTGACTTCCACTCCTCCTCAGTGATCATGCCAGCGTACAACTCATAGGGAGGCACCTTCTTCGGGTTGTTCATATTGATCCAACCAGCCACCAGTCTATTTTTGAACGATCGCATACGCAAAGCAAGCAGTGACAACACTTTATCATATGCTTCATTTGGGATCTGGTACTTCTTCTTCAAGCTCGTCCACATGATGTTCTTTATTTCTGGATCTTGGTTCCTCCATTTTTGTTGATACAGCAATGGGTCTTAACCAATCGACAGATGGCGCTGGCAAACTTCTGCTTAGACGCGCCAGTGGGTCTAAGATACCTGTAATATATACAGTATATATGTTAGTCATACGTAATATATATAGTACTACATATAAATGTATAAATATCAGTATATATGAAAAAAAAAACAGAATAACATATAGGTGTAACATATACCTATCCCACACCAGATCAATCATGCCACTCTCCTTCTTCTCATTTAGACCACGTGACGGTCCTTGTGTCTTTCGTGGAGGGCCCTGAGAGGTTGTAGGAGGGTCCTGAGAGGTCGTAGCAACATCAGCGGCAACGACGATTTGTGTATGCTCCGCACACTGCATCTATCTCCATCTCCTCATCACACTGCAGGAGCATCTCATGATCGTTGGCATCCATAATCTGCACAATATCATTACATAAATATATAGTCAGTGTCATAAATAGAGTCATAGATAGAGTCATAAACAATCATAAATTGTACACGCATGTGTTAAGCATTCATTTTTATGCCAGACTTACTTTTTGTTCATTTTTCCACCCACAACCCTTCTCCATGATCTGATCTTGTGCACTAAAAGTTGGTCACATTATCAACTTCCATTGGCATTTGGAGGGGAACATTGTCCATTTCACAGTCATAATCTTCCTCGTTCATAACACCATCAACACCAACTATCCGTCTCTTACTTTGCAATACAACTGACCATCTGGGATTACATTGATCACGACAGTAGAACACTTGTCTAGCTTTAGAAGCAATTATAAACGGTTCTTCTATGTATGTCAATGCGTTTAGGTTAACCAACTTCATACCGTGTTCCACCTGACGGTAATAGCGCCTGTTGTCTACCCATTTGCATTTAAAGACACAAGTTTCGTAACAGGTGTAGTTAAGGATCCAAATCTCCGGAATCACACCATAATACTCTTTCCTCATTGTCACCCCCTTACTACCTGCATCTTGATATGTTTCTTGTGAAGTAGTTAGATGAACACCACTGTTTTGATTTGTTGACTTACGATCTTGGCGTTCAGTATAAAAAAGAGAACCCATTCACATCGAAACCCATGTATGATACAACATCAAGATTCGGACTGAGCGCTAATAACTTAACCATTTCAGTTACATTTCCTGAATCTTCATGCATAACTTTTTCTTAAAACCATGTAACGAATGTAGCATTCTGCTCCTTCATTAATCTCACTTGACTCATTGACGGATGTTGCGCTCTGAGAGTGCTTAAGTGTGACACGAAGTATGGTTCAACATCTTCGACATGGCTCAACATGGTTAGATGTGCTTTACACAATGCAGCAAAATTAAGTCTTACCATTTTTTTTCCCGATTGTACCTACACCCTGTAACTTGCCCTCATGTCTTGATCTCGGAAGTCCTATGTGGTCCACGCCTTCTAAGTAGTGGGTGCAAAAGTCAACAATCACTTCCTCAGTTACATATCTTCAACAATGCTTCCCCTGGGACGTCAACGGTTTTTCATTTTTTTTAAGCACACCCATGTATCTTTCGAATGGATACATATACCTGAGATAATGGGCCACACTCCTTGATCTCCCTTACTAAATCAACAAGCAGATGCACCATAATATCGAAAAATGAAGGTGGAAAATACATCTCCAACTGGCACATAGTGACAATTAGTTCAGCCTGCAACTTGTCCAGTGTCTGCACATCTAGAACTTTAGCAGAAACTCCATTGAAAAACAGGGACAAATTTGTAATGGTTTTCCTGACATCATGTGGGAGAATCCCACGAATTGCAATGGGAAGCAAATGTTGCATCAAAACATGGTAGTCATGAGATTTTATTCCTACTAACTTGAGTTCAAACATGGACACCCAACTTCTTACGTTGGAAGAGTACCCTGATGGTACTTTGATGTCAGAAAGCACACTGCAAAAACTCTTTTTCTCCTCTTTGGATAAAGTGTGACATGCAGGAGGCAGGAAGATACGTGTTCCTCTTTATTGCGGGTGGAGCTCTTTTCGTATGCCCAACTCTACTAAATCTTTTCTCCCCTTTAAATGATCTTTTGTGTTTTCCTTTAATGTTTAGCAACGTTCCACCAAGACTTTCACCCACATTTTTCTCGACGTGCATGACATCAATACAATGCCTTACTTGCAAATGTTTGCCAATACTCAAGATAAAAAAATATCGACTTTTTCTTCCAAACACTCTTCTCTGTAGCTTTAGTTGGAGGACCAAAGTTGTTCACAATATCTTTCACCTGGTTATAAACATCGACACCTGATAAAGGTTGCCGAGCTACAGCATGATCAGTCATCCCGTCAAATTCATCTGTCACCTTTCGGTACTTATGATGTCTTGGAAGGAATTTTCGATGACCCATGTACACATTTTTTCCACTATATTTCAATCGGATATTGCATGTGTTATCACCGCAAATAGGACACGCTAATGCTCCGTTGATTGTATATCCAGATAGGTTTTCGTATGCTGGAAAGTTTTTTATCGTACAAAACAACATAGCACGCAGTGTGAAGTTTTCCTTTGCATAAGAATCATATATTGTTGCTCCCTTATTCCATAAGAGTTTCAAGTCATCAATAAGCGGATGCAGAAACACATCAATATTATTCCCCGGCTGTTTTGGACCTGATATCAACATTGATAGAATAATATGCCTAGGCTTCATGCACAACCATGGTGGGAGGTTCTATACAGTCAACAGAATAGGCCAAGTACTGTGTACACTACTTAAAGTGCCGTACAGGTTCATTCCATCCGTGCATAAGCCAAGTCTTAAATTTCTTGACTCTATACCAAACTCAAGATACATTCTGTCAATGTTTCTCCATTGCGGTGAATCAGCAGGATGTCTTAATTTACCATCGTCCACCCTATGTGTTGCATGCCACCTAAGGTTTTCAGCATCCTTTGGAGCTGCAAATAACCGCCTAAACCATGGGATTATCGGCAAATACCATAACACCTTCGCAGGGGAACGAACCTTTGGCTTGTTGCCGTCCAAATGATCTTTCTTTACATAACGTGATTCACCACATTTAGGACAACAATCATGTAGCTCATACTCCTTCTAGTACAAAATACACCCCGATGGACAAGCATGTATTTTCTTGTACTCCATACCCATTGGACACATTAACTTCTTCGCCTCATAAGTAGTTGTAGGTATGACATTGTCCGCTGGTAGTATCTCCTTAATAATTTGCAATAGTTCCGTGAAACTTACATCGCTCCATCCATGTTTCGATTTGACATTAAATAGTTTCAGGGCCACACTTAATTTGTTCAGCGTCATTGCATCATATCCAGTGTACAGTGGTTCTTTACATGACTGAATAAAGTTTTCATGTGTACTCGGTTTGTTGGTAAAGTATTGTTCTACAACTTCCAACAGTGTGTCAAGGTTCACATCTTCTTTCTCGTCATTAATCGTGGAGTTGTCATCATCCCCAAAGTTTTCTGTGTCATCCCCAAAGTTTTCAGTGCCGTCCAATTCTGATTGTTCTACGGAAGCTTCTGCATCATAGTCAAACACATCCACTGCATGCTGACCATGCCATAATGCTATTTCTTCGTAATCTTTTGTAAACCCACGACGGATCAAATGGTCCTTAATTTTCTGAATATCTCTATACTTGAAGTCGTTTTTGCAGTCGATGCATGGACACAAAATATATCCCTTATCCCTCGGTTAAAGATTGTTGACTAGGATCTTACAGAACCTATCGACCCCTTGTAGGTAATCGTTGTCAAGTCTGTCATTGTACATCTTTGAACGCTCCATCTCTTTCTGTAAGATCGATGTATTACTTTATGGCTGATCGATATCGTTCATATGTTGGCAGCTATTAGTCCAGTTACTTTTAAAAATTTTACAACCTAAAACCATCCAATCATGTTCAATCTCACATGTGAACAAGTTTATAAAAAATAATGCATTGAAAATTTTGGCAACATTTCCCTTCCGTTTTTCTAATGTATATATGAATGTATACACTCGAAGAACAAAAAGGAAAAGCTATCGAATTTTTAAATGAACTGTTTTTTATAAACTTGTTCACTACCTAAAAGGTGAGATCAAACGTGATTGGACAGTCCCGACAGGGACTATCCAAGATATACCTCTAGTAGGTATATCTCGGATGGGTGACTATGTTCGAGTATATTTAATAGATATTCAGAGAAACACTATATAAACAATTAAGAAGTAATTAGAGAAAAATTATAAACTAACCTAATCTGATGAGTAGTGTCTGCTTAGTCTTGATGTGAAAAAGCTAGACTTCAATCAACCAGCCCGTATCAGGTGTGAGATGAAAAATACTACCAATGCCTGCAGGAGATAGTTTGTACACAACAATAATTACATTACGAATCCAATAATTCAATAGTTTGACAAAGTTTTATGCGAAATCTGACATAATCCCCCCTAAAAATATAGGGTTTCACCACAATAGAGCAAGTACAAGAGGCGACAGTTTGGTTTGCAAAATTAATCCCAAACACTTAATCCTAATAAACACATTAATCTTAAATAGAGCATGTATGTTCCTGATCGAAAGTTTGGTATTTTGCAAAATTTCACCATAACTACATGGCTATATTTGTATGCCCAAACACATTATATTTTCGCCTAATAAACACATTAATCTCAAGTCCATTTGGACACAACCAGTAAGTACCAAAAATCAGCTCAGGCGACAGTTTAATTGGCGGTTTGCAAAATTAATTAATCCCAAACACTTAATCCTAATAATTAAACACTAATCCCAATCACAACATGTTTATATGTTCCTGATCGATCAGTTAGGTTAGCAAAATTACCTCCAGCAGAATCAAGAATAGAGGCGATAGAGCATGGATCGATGTTACGCCTGTTGGGTTGTAAAATTAATTACTGCAGATGATCAATAGAACGTACTGAGGCAACGGGCATGTATGTTCCTGTTCGATCGCAGGTTGCAAAATTAATAAGAGTGAAAAAGAGCAAAAAATATATATATGTCCTGTTCGCAGACTTGATGAATTACCGAAACAGATCTAGAGGCGACAGGCATACATGTATATTTGGGTCGATCGATGATCATCAGAGAATGAAGATGCATGCGCGCGCGGAAATATCAGGAGAAAGCAACGCGTAGCAGGCGCGAAGACAGCCGGAAAGCGGCGGCGGGGGCACGGACGGTGACGGCAGTGGCGGCGGCGGCGGCAGTGGCGACGGCAGTGGCGGCGATGGCGATGGCAGTAGCTAGCGGATGGTACTGGGGTGCGTATTTCGTGAGCTCAGTTGAGAGAAAGGTAGAGGGTTACGTTGTAACAGAGAGCGCGGGAGAGATTATACTTTTTGGGAAAGTGGGGTGTTATTCAGGCAACATAAAGAACGCTTCACTTAAGAAGCGTTTGTTATGCTGAGAGTAAAAAACATAATGAACGCTTCTAAATGGAAGCGTTCTTTATGCTGAGCGTTCCAGAGACATAAAGAACGCTTTCTATGTGAAGCGTTCTTTATATGTTTCATATAAATAACGCTTATTTCCTAAGCGTTTTTTTTGTTTTTTGGGCGCGATACAATAAAGAACGCTTCTTAAGTGAAGCATTTTTTAAAATAGCTCGGGAGATACGATGACCACGTCATAGGAGATACTTGACGCATTATACCGTAACATGAATAGACGTCGAATGTTTAACCAACTAATATCCAATGCACTACCTTTAGAAGGGAGTACCACACCAACCATATACAAAAAGACACTAAGTTTACACACGGTAGCATGAGCCTAAATGAATATAACCAACGTACCACTAAGGGGACACGAGACACGGAGAGAGAAGTAGTGCCTCCAACCACCTTTCCAACCCATACCACCCGAACAACCGAAACTACGACAAGATAACCGATAATACGAATTGACCAACATTAGACTACAAAAAGACATCCATTAAGGAAGGAGATTGACAACTGAATACTTCACTAACTGTGGGACGGACACTACGAGTGTACAAAAACGAGACATGGGACGACCGCACTCCGATAGGAGCATATGGGCCTGACAGACTTATTTATGAGTTAGTCAGGTAAGTGGTAATGTATCAGTAGGGTACCGCATGCATGTAGATGAGTAATGTAAGGAACACGAGAAGTAGTCAACTCCTTACCAAGGTCAGAGAAGCCAGCCTAGACCAGTGCAATGAGTTACCTCGAATAATGGATGAGAAGAACCTTAGTTAAACCAACGTGATCAGAGGAACCAAGAACCGTGAATATAGTACGACCGAGTCGTAACTCCATAGAGGAGTGGTTAATACTAAAGAAGCCTAAAGGAAACCTCCCGAATACAAGAAAACCAAAGGTCAACTTGATGACAGAAGCGTGAAAACCCATTGAATGGGCGAGTAATATGTTAAACCCTGATAGTATCAAGCAAATCCTTGCCATCCAAAAGGAACTTACAGAAGAATGTGAATGTAAACGTACGGCTATACACTAAAGAAAGGCAGAGCAAGTATACTAGTGGATGCCTTGAGCTGGAAGCAAACGTCATGATAACCAACGACCGTCGAATCAATGAGGACATGGTGCGCACGGAAGCGACCATCCTAAACAACCATTAGTAATGAATACCTTGACAAAAATAAACGAGCAAAGCTCGCACAGAGATACAAAATTAAGTTGACGGTGGACTATATAAAGCATAGAGCATTCTGGGAAACACTCCAAGTGTATACAGCATACAACGCTATACACTCACACTGCATACAAATATACGAGTACAATTCTGGAGAATCAACAATGGGAGAAAGTATATAAAATACATCTGGGGGCAAATGCCTCAATTGCAAGAGCATACCATTCCGAATGCTGAAGATAATGAACTCAAACACGAGCACAACAGATGGATTCCCCTGTGTTGGAACCCAAGGTTTTGCTGATAATGGCAACAGAGTAAGTCTGGTGACAGAAGAAGTATCACTGATAATAGCATCAGAGCAAGTCTGGGCGATGAAGGAGTCTGACTGCAGAAGGAGTCATTCTGTGACATAATATTCTCTTGGAAAGTTCTAGAAGTTGAAAGACGAACCTCTACTGTCAAAACGTGGAGAAATTCAAGGAAATAACTATCAAACACGTTCATATATGTTCAGGCCCGAAAATCAAGGCGGTCAAGGTTAAAGAGTGCCAGAACGAGTCCCACTACAGAGCTGCTGAGATATTTCCTGCCTAAAGCGTAGTGGGAAGACGTGGGACGTCGTGGAAACATCATCTTGCACGTTATGGAAGCAGAAACTTCGGGTATTATTAGTATTTAAGCACCTAGAAGTCATTTGTAATTGTTGGGGCTTTCACTTCCACATTTCGAGAGAGAGAGAGAGAGTCATATTGAGAGAGAGATCATTTTCGAGAGATCTTAGTGCGACTTTGTCATTTAGCTTAGGTATTTATTACCTAGATAGCATACAGAACACTCCCCTTTACTCCTTTTTACGCATTGATCAAAGCCGAGAGTAGAGCGAGTGTTGGATGAGACAGAGTACCTCTATCGAATCCCAAGATAGGAAGCTAGGTTGTAATTCACATTGAATTTCTATACAAGCATAATCCTATCTTGTCAAATTTAAACAAAAGCTTCCGCGTCATTATCTTCTACAAATACTTGTTCTCCAAGTAGGGTTGGTCTGAGACTAACACCTCAGACCTACTCAGTCAGCACCCCAATCCTATCTAGTGGTATCAGAGCCTGTGTTGGCTGACAATTCTCTCAAGATGGCGGAAATTTCCTACTCAGAAAAGGCTGAGTCAGGCACCACTAGTTTGGTGTGCTTGATTGCTCACAATGGTGAGAAAAACCGCTCATGATCAGGTAAGTGAGACTCCCTCTACGATGAAAATTTGCAGATATTGTGGTTATGATGGCCACATGGACTTTTCCAATAATAAACTTTGTCATTCAATATATATCGTGAGTCCGCAATTATCAAAGCTCGTGATCTTTACTATAATATTTCTTCATCATTGTCGAAGAGGGGACCCAAGTATACCAGGGTTCCCAAAACTAACCAGTAGATTTTTGTAGACAGAGTGGCTTGGAACAATGACTCTTGGTTTCTGGATAGTGGTTGTTCAAGATATATTGTAACGCCCCTATTTAACATATTTATAGCGGAAATAAAATACTAAAGGCGTAACAGACCATCGGGTTCAAACACACCAGTACGACCTCACCAATACAACTTAAAAGATTACAATAGCCACGGTCTGAACCTCGAGAAAACTTAACATAAACATAACAATAGTAAAATACATTAACTCTCCACACAACCTAATCCCATCCCAATCACTCGTTCTCTTCGTGGCCACCTGTATAATAATTCATACTTGCAAGATAAAACCAAGCAGCCCACCCCGGGAGGGGTGAGTCAGTTCCCTGGAATGGAACTGGTACGATTCTCCAAAACAAAACCTTTTAACATATCTCTTAAATAAGCAATAACTTGAAGTCAAACAACTTAAAACAAAACAGAGGAATAAGGCACTTAAAAATCACCAAGTCAAAGATAACAGGATAAGGTTAGAGGTAAATAACAGAAAGGTAAAGTTAGTCAATCAAAAGTCACACCATGAGTTAGTGAACATCCATTGCTTATGTTAGATTCAGTCCCAGTCAGGAGTAGAAAGACTCAAATAGTCACAAAGAGTAGGAATGAAAGAAGAGATCCAAGAACCAACAACTCGAGAGTGGAATAACACCAATTGGGAGAGATGGCCCCCACCGCCAGATATAAATGTCCATATGGATGAGGGATATACAGCCCCCTGCTGTCAGATATATGAAATACCCCGAACTTAAATATAGGGATTAAAATTAATCTAATATGTATTTAAGGGCCTAATGACGCCTAAGTAATATTGGTAAGGAAAAATAAATCCAAAAGAAATGAAGAAATGCTTAAAAAGCGGAAAACGCTAAATAAGCATTAAACAACCATAAGAGGTACGAGACCTCGGTTAGCATGTTATATGGATTGTAAGGGCTTAATAAGACTTAAATAATATATGGGAACAACTCCCGAATAAAACGGATCCAAATAACGTATTAAAATGCTAATAGAGCTTTAGTGCACGTTTTTCGAGAAGACCCGAAAACGTGACTTTAAGTAGTCAAACGAACCCGTAAAAATTATAAGTCATTAAATAACAATGATTAAGCATTTATGGAAGTTTAATAACCAATAAAAATAAAGAAACGAGAAAATTCCGGAAAACGGGCCCGGTTAGTGAATAACAGGTGTTTCTGTAAAAGACGAAAAACGCCCCAACTAGTGGTAATGTGAGGGGCCGGTTTTAATGAGTTAATTAACTCCCTCTCACACACTCACACAACTAACTAATAAGTAAACCAAAAAGCAAAAAGTAAAAATAAAGTAAAAAGGGGAGGGGGACACTCTCTCACCTCTATTCCCTCACACCCTCACGTACTGCACTCCCTCCTCCCTCTCTCTGATTTCTCTCCTTCCTCCTTGCGACAGCCATGACGATTTGCCAAACCTCACACAGCCCTCCTCTTCTCTCCTCTTGTTAACTACTCAATCCTTCTCCAAATGCAACAAAAATTACACCGTTGGACTCCCCTTGCAAAGGAGATCATCTTACTCCTTTCAAAAATCGAAAACACCCATTTTCATCTCCATGGGTATTCTCCATTTGAAGGTTTGAGACCACCATTGGAAGCTCCTCCTTCTTCTTAATGTTCTAAGGTAAAAGTAATCTTGAAAACTCAATATTTTCTAGCCCTTGTTGGCAAAACGAAATTTATGTTGAACCCTTGCCTTGTTCCTTGTATTCCAGCCGACTTTGGCTTCTCCCATGGGCTAGAAACTTCACTCTCTTGCTAACCAAGGACCTCACTCTTTGGTTGTAAGGTAATGTTCTTTCTAAACCCTAAAAACAACTAAATTCTAGGGTTAGTTGTGAATGAATGATAAGTTAGAATTGTGTGTTGGTATGGGCTGTAGCATTGGAGTGTGGACTACATTTGGAACCGAGAACAAGAAGAAAGAAGGAAAAGAAAAGAAGAAGAAAGGAAGAGAAGAGGAAGAAAGAGGAACTAAAATCACAAGGTAAATGCATTACCTTGAGCTAGTTTTTGCATTGTGTAGTGTAACAAATTTTGGGTATTGGAAATGTGTAAAGTATATGGTAATGAGTAGTAAGTATATTGTAGTATAATGAGGAAGAGAATGTAACAGTTTTGGAAGTCTAAAAGGGGTTTAAAGACTTGGGAAAACATTGGGTAATGTATGTGTATGTGCAGGAAAAATATTGTGGTATATTGTGTGGAATGATGTGTGACTTGATTTGGGGAATTGGAATGAATGTGTGAGCTGAAAATGTATGTGGGCAATGTTAGAAATATAGGGGAACCTATGCCCAAATTTTTATGGAAATTGAAGGACTTAGATGAGGAAGAGGAAGGGATAACCTATGTGGTAACTAAGTGTATCTGGAGAGTTTAAGTGAGTAGTTTAGTACCTTGAAAACAGATTTGAAGAGGGTCTAGGTAATGGGAAGAACTAGAGTGGTAAGATAAGGTAATTGGAATGCTAGGAGGAGCATTAATAGAGGGAGTATTGAATGGTAAAGGATAAAGGAAAAATTTGTAGCATTTATGGAAGAAGAAAACTGTAACAGAGGAGAAAATTTAACAGTGGAGTGTATTTTGTAACAGATTTTGGTAGAGTGGATTAGGCTAGTTTAAAGTGCTTAATCAATGCTAAAATATGCTAGATTATATGTAGGAATTATGAGGAAGAGATTGGTAGAAGTTTGGAATTGAAACAAAGCTTAAAAACTGTAAATTTGCAACAGGCTGGATTTGTCCGGGTTGCAAACCAGTACGCAAACCAGGACCACCTCTTAAACTTGGCAGAATGCCTTCTCGCTGGAATGGTCTTGGTTTGCAAACCAGTACGCAAACCAGGACCACCTCAAAAACTTGACAGGAAGTATCGCTGAAGGATGGTCCGGGTTTGCAAACAAGTACACAAACCCGGACCACCTTAAAAATACGACAGAAAGTTTCTAAAGTGATGGTCCAGGTTTGTAAACTGGTACACAAACCCGGACCACCATAAAAACTTGACAGAAACGTCTCTGAAGAGATGGTCCGGGTTTGTAAACCAGGACACAAACCAGGACCACCCCATTTTCTTCACAGAATCCATTTTAAAGCTAATCTAAGGTAGGGTAATGAAGGGTAATGATATTATAAGATAATTAAGACATAATTAATGGTGTTTAAAGGTCATTAAGGGTATAAACAAGCTTAGGAAATAATTGTAAGTAAGTAACTTAAGTAAATGTATTTAAGTAGCAAAGAATTAGTAAGTATAAACTAGGAAACTTTCGGAAAGTAATAAGTAAGGTTAATTATGGATAATTAACCACCCAACTGTATGTATGTGATGATAGGATTTGATTAGTCGAACACCGAAGAGGAGTCGGTGAGTCCGAAATCAATGGTGAAAGGTATGATTTCTTCATGCCCTGTATCCTAATCTGGTTACCCCGATTTGTGTGCTTATTTGATCACCTAAATAAGATAAATGCATGAATCGGACTATATTGCACTTACCTGTGCTTGACTTATGATGTTCTTGATAATTATTGTCTTGAACACTAGTTTGTATAATTCATGAAATATATGAATGATGATGAAGTGTATTTATATCTCGTAGTGTACTTGTATACTGTATTGTATTGTGTATGGATGAGTATATGAACAATGTAATGTGTATGTGGCTTGGATGTTGACTTCTACTAATTCCTAACTACCTAACTCCTAACTTAAGTGTGAGTAAATTGGAATGAGTAGAAGTCCGATATAGCTTCGGCCACACGTGAGGATGAGGAGACACAAGAGGTTGGATCCGATTCCTGACTCTTAAACCGGTCCGTGGCCCAAATCCCTTAAGTGGGTAGCATCCCGGATCGGTGAGTCAAGTAAAGCCCGGTGGTGGGATTGTGTAGTCCCTGCCCGGAGGTCCCGACGACTTAACATGAGTAAGAGGAAGTAAGTAAGTATGTATGAGTATGAGTATGAGTATGTATGCGTATGTATGGAGTAATGAGTAAAAGAGTAATCTCCACCCGATTAACCCGGGTGGAACAATGAAGCTAACAAGTATTGTATATTATGTATGTAATGGGTATGTGTATTTCGGAAGAAGCTAAGTATGTGTTAGATGGTTTATATGTATTCCTTGTATGTAATGAAGTGTATGTATGAAATCAATCGCATGTATTCGACCAAGTGGTCGGCGTACCCTCACTAGTACGCGGGGTATGCAGTTATCATGCTCAGCGAAAGCTGACCCCCTCGGGGGAACGTTTTTAGTGTGCAGGTACCCGAAAAGGATGTGGTCAAGGCACGAGACCGGTGACTACATTTGGATAGTAGTAGTAGAATGTAGAGGTGTACTATTTAGCACACCCCTTGTACATAGAAAGTAAGTAGTTGTGAGGAATGGGTAGTGGTTAGACTCTTGATGAGTATTTATAAAATTGAAAGAGGCATTGTATTTGTATTTGGAACTTAGTAAACTCGGTTATGTATATTGTATTGTATGGATTATGAAGGAACCAAGTATTGAATGGAGCATTGTTGTATTTGATTGATAAATGGAGTATGAATTGTGGATGTGTAGTACTCGGGATTCCGGTCCATCAGACCGATGCTGTATGTAGCAGTAGTAGTAGCCTTGTTAGTCACGTGGGTGACTAACGGCATTGTATCACCCATTGTATGTATGTAAGTATCCGCTGCGTGAGTCTGGATTGTATAAGGAGATGGGACGGTAATAACAGTATTAGCAGTAGGGGTGTTACAATATAAATGTCCTTGTGGACGAGGGATATACAGCCCCCTGCTGTCAGATATAAATGTCCTTGTGGACGACGGATATACAACCCCTACTGTCAGATATAAATGTCCTTGTGGACGACGGATATACAGCCCCCTACTGTTACCGGTAAAGACGCGCGCACGTCACATCAAAAGACTCAGCCCATGGATGAAACACTATCCAGAGTCAAAGGAAGAATTACCAAGATTGTCCTTTTCCATATTTCCACTAGATCACTAACTACACCAGAGCAATACCAAAACACTCAGTCCTACAGAGTGCAGAAGCGTAAACCCTAGGCAGTTAATGTCTAATGAAACAACCAAACAGAAGGAACCAGTAACCATGTAAGTTTCACATTCAAGGCTCAGTTAGTCACATCAAGCTGAGTTAGCCACACAAACAGTTTCCTTTTGAAATTCCTTTAAACTCAGTTAGCGTTTTTCGAAAACGTCTCATAAGTCGGTCAGTAAAAGTATCGGAGTACGAGAAATCGTACCTGGTATGTGAAGAACAGTAATTAACTCGAATGAGTGATCCCCCAATAGTAACCTATAATTAAGGTGTTTCAAGTGTTGATTAGTTAAGGGACTTATAAACTAAACACCTTCTATTCTTACTGATTTACAGTTCCAAGTTTACCATTATTCTCTCACGAGGATTTGGGCTAGGTTTCGTTAATTAATCTTTTGTTAGGCCCATTCCGTTTAAACTGGAACGATTTAGGATTTAACCCTGAGAGTGGCCCAAACTCTCTTTGAATTGTTTAAGTGGGCTTTTTGGAGTTCATAGACTTGGGCTCAGTAGGTTAGCCCAAGACCGTGTTACGTTTACGTTGTGTAATTAAACCCTTAAGTTATCGTTGACTATTTTACTGCACACCGATTAAAATCCTAAAGTTTAATATATATATATATACTCTTCTTATTATATCTCCCACCAGGAATGTTATTTCCTTCATCTATTTTAATGTATTTATATATATAAATATATATATCTTTATTTATTAAGATTTATCCAGAACAATTTTAAGAAATTTTATTGTATTTAATTATATTTAATAACTTTTAAACATATCCACAACCGATATATGGTTTATAAAATAAAGTATTTTCCCTTATTTATTTAATATATATATGCATGTACATGTGTTAGAATTTATTTAAGTCATCCTTTATGTAGGTTATTGTATTTAAATTATCTCTATTAACTTCAACATTTATCTGCATTCCAAGTATGTTTATAAAGTATTTATTTTGTTCCATCTTAGAACATTAGCTTCTATAGTATTTAGTTAATGTAAGTGTTGATTTATTTAACTCCTTGTTTTAACCTCAGTTACTATTTATTCCTTTTTATATATGTGTATATATATATATTTCCTTAGTTTGAATTAAGAGTGTTAACTTTCATATTATATAATAAAAATGTAGATAGTTATGATTAGTTTATTTATCTTGATTAACAAAAGTTTCTATTTTATTCTTATATAATGTAAACTTATAATTATGTTTTTTTACTTCAAAAAGTCCATACCCAAAAATAATTATAAACATACTGTACTAGATGTTAATTAGTACTTCTTCTCACATTTTCCCAACCTAAAAAGTTTATTATAAACTATACTTTAATTTATGTTACATTAAAAGCATTATATTATAAGATAACTTATAAAAAACCTTATAAATACAATTTTTAAACCCATTTCCTCTTGTCCAAAATTCCCCAAATTAAAAATATAGTAACTATAACATTTTAGACATATTATAAAAATTTTATTTCATAAAAAATATCTTTTTAAATTATCCAAATAATTCCATAATACTCATAACTTGCAAAAATCATAACTTACGTTTAAAGACTCAAAACCGATATTAATTTACATCATAATAAACTACATTTTATAAGGAATCTATGGTTAAAATATCAAGTCAAAATACATTCGGGAAGGTCATTAAATAAATTCAACAAGTTAGGGTTTAAACTTCTGCGTTTTAATCTCGACCGTCCGTTTCTAAAACCTACGATCGGACGGCCACTGAAACGCGAGTTCATCAGCAAATCGAATTCGAATGCCGAGTACTAATTCGATGATTCCTCTCAACTCACAGAACCAAATCGACTGATTTTTGTTTCATTGAATTCGAAATTTGATTGGGTCCTAATGATACCGATTTCGCCAGCTATAATGTCGTGCTCTACAAATTCGATACTGGGTTTAACGAGTTAGGGTTCTTCGGGTTTTCGAATTTGAATCTGTCAAATTCTCCCGATTCAGCGCTTAATTGACTAAATTGATACAGGGGTTTGGTCGACAATGAAAAATCGATTAGCAACATCGGAAGAATTGGAAGAAAAACTCACCGGAATCGCGTGAACGAGGAGAATCGTGTTCGGGTTTCTGGAAAAATTTGACCTTTACGAGTTGTTCGGGTAGCCAACTTTGTGGATCTATAAAATGAGTTCTAGATCGAATTAGACTACGTGTGTGGGCTTAATCGAAAAAGGAGTTATAGATCTACAAATTGATAGCAAGAACTCACCCTAATACGCTTTATACAGATAAAAATCTAGCCCTAAAGTTACGAGTTTACCTTGCGTTTTTTCCTATGATTTTATGCGATGTTGGATCAGGAACTTTAGGCACCACGCTCTTCCAAATGGTTGCGCATCAGCCTTGGCCGTTAACATGAAAATTGTAGAGGGATTTGAGATCTTCAAAACACGCTAAAGAATACGAAATTTGGCTGAGAAACGAAGAAGTTATGGCGAGACGAAGTTTACCTGATTTCAAAACAATTTGAAATTCTGGGTTACGGCTTTGCAGGGAGGCAACTTTGGATTAATTTTCTGGTGGATGTAGGAAGATTTAGGTCAAGTGTGAGCTATGGTTGTAAAGAGGAGATTAAGGAGAAGAGAATGAAGAAGATGACACTGAAAAATTTGAAAGGATGAGTGAGATACGGCCGTCACAAGTTAGGGCAAAATCCTGGTGAGAATGAGAATACTTAGCCGATTTTGCTGGGAATTCCGGCGAGGCTGATGTGGCGGACACGTGTCTGAGTCAGGAGAACCCTAGCCACGTCAGCAATCTACAAATTTTTGACCCTAAACTTCATTCTATCATAACTTGGTCTAGGATGATCTGTTGTTGACGTTCTTTTTATCAATCTTCTTGGTTTTCCATAACCTTTTTATTGGTATAGGTTTCATGGGCTGGTTTGACCATTCTAAAAAAGTCAACCCTAGCAAGGCTTAATAAGCTTTAGGGTTCCATGATTTTATATTGACTTTTATGATTCAATTTAATGTTCCAACTATTTCTAAAATCTTTATAATATACTTGGAGTGTTTAGAAAATTTTCCAAGATTTATTGACTTATAGATCTTATTATCAAATTCATAATACTATATAATAATATATAGTAATCTAATATTTATTAGTATTCTTTAGGGTTAAATAGAAGAAATCCCCTAATTTAATTTCCATAATTCCATATAGTAATATAATAATTTATTATTCATAATTCATACAATAATTTATTAATTAATAGTATTATTTATGGTTTAATAAAAGAAATCCCCTAAATTAATTTAAATTAATTTAGGGGTATTTCAGTATATCCCCCTTAAAAGAAACTTCACCTCGAAGTTTAAAAATCAACTTGAGACGATAGTAATTCCAACGAATTTCCATACCAATCCAATCCTTAATTTCCATCCATTTTATTTCAATATTCCACTCGAGATTACTCAGAATCACACTGAATCCAAATATACCAAGATATAAATTTCATGATGAAAATCATAAGTCACATACTACTGTGTCATAACGTTAAACTACGTACACATATACACCTCTCACTCTACTAATAATGTTCTCACTCTACTAATAATGGAACAGGGCATAATCTGGATGAGGTAACAAAGGAGGAGTATGCCAGTATATCCCCCTTAAAAGAGCTAAGGTACGCCCTCGTACCGCTACTAATGTGAACCATAGCAGGATAGTAAAAACATCATGTGAATAGATGTGGGTACTTCACTCTCATGGAGTCCTCAGTCTCCCAAGTAGCTTCCTCAACCCCATGATGCACCCAAAGAACTTTCACTAGTTTGACTGATCTGCCTCTCGTTTCTCGGACCTTCGTGTCCAAGATCTGAATAGGAGTCTCCTCATACCTCAGTGTAGGCTCAATCTCCAATCTCTCTGGCTGCAGTACGTGAGAAGGGTCATACGTATACTTCTTCAGCTGAGATACATGAAACACGTCATGTACCTTCCCCAACTCCGCTGGTAGATCGAGTCTGTAAGTAGTTGGGCCCACTCCCTCCGTAATCCTGTACGAACCGACATACTTAGGGCTTAGTTTCCCTCTCATCCCATATCTGAATATACCTCTCATCGGAGACACTCGTAAGAAAACCATGTCGCCCAATTGAAACTCGAGCTCTCTGGTGCGCTGATCCCCATAAGATTTCTAGCTAGACTGCGCTGCCCTCATGTGCGGCTGAATAACTCAGATGTCATCCTGCAGTGTCTGAATGTACTCAGGCCCAATCAAGACCGCCTTAGTAGGGTCACTCCATGATAAGGGAGTCCGGCACGGCCTGCCATACAGAGCCTGGAATGGTGCCATGCCGATAGACGAGTGGTAGGAGTTATTGTAGGAGAACTCCACACAGGTGTAGACGCTCTACCCAACTCCCCTGATAGTCCAGAGCGACCGCTCGCGGCAAATCCTCCAGCGTCTGAATCGTCCTCTCAGTCTGCCCATCAGTCTAAGGGTGAAAGGCTGTGCTGAGGCGTAACTGAGTACCAAACGCCTCCTGCACCTGACGCCAAAATCTGCTGAGGAAACGTGTGTCACGATCGGAGACGATCGTCTTCGGTACCTCATGGTACCGGATGTGCTCTGTGGTGAATACCTCAGCCAGTTGGGCACCTTCCATGTGTCCTTGATAGGGATAAACCTGGCTGTCTTGGTCAACCTATCGACTATCACCCAAATAGAATTCAGTCCATCTCTAGCTAGAGGGAGACCAACCACAAAGTCCATGCTGATGTCGTCAAACTGCCAGCACGGTACTGGTAATGACTGAATCTGGCCTCCTGGTCGTCGATACTCAAACTTCACCTTCTGACAGGTGAGGCATCGGGAGACAAAATCTGCTACATCCCTCTTCATCTCGCTCCACCAGAATAATTGCTTCAAATCCTGATACATCTTGGTGGCTCCGGGGTGTACTGATAATGTAGAGGAATAAGCCTCAGAGAGAATCTTGGTCTGAAGTTCTGTCGCATCCTGAGGAACGCAGAGTCTGCCTCTGACTCGAAGGGTCCCTCGCTGTCTAGCTCGTACTCATACTTCAGACCATCGGTCAAACCATCTGCTAACTTCTGCCAGATGCCCTGTAGATATACATCACTATCCTGGGCTGCATATACCTCCTCAGCTATCGTGGTCGTCTCTATCAAGGCTAGGAGTGAATATGCCCTCCTGCTCAGAGTGTCTGCCACGACATTCCCTTTACCTTTAGTGTACTGAAGGTTGATGTCATAATCAGCCAGTAGCTTGACCCATCGTCGTTGTCTCGGCTTCAGCTCCTTCTGGGTCCAGATGTACTTCAGACTCTTATGGTCTGTCATAATCCGAACTGTGGCTCCATACAAGTAATGTCGCCAGATCTTCAAGGTGAAGACTATGGCGAGGAGCTCAAGGTTGTGTGGGGGAATTTTCTTTGTGCTTCTTCAGCTGTCGAGAAGCATACGCTACCACTCTGCCATTCTGCATCAGTACCCCACCAGTCCATCTGCCTGAAGCATCACAATACACCTCGTATCCCTCGTTCCCTTCAGGGATTACTAACACTGGTGCTGTGGTTAAGACATCCTTCAGCACCTGAAAGGAGACCTCACAAGCCTCTATCCATACAAACGGGCTGTCCTTCTTCATAGAGTTCAAGGGCTTGGCTAGCCTGGAGAAGTCCTTCACAAGGCATCTATAGTAGCCAGCCAACCCAAGGATACTCCGAATCTCTATCACAGTGCGAGGTCTATGCCAACTCTTCACCGCCTCAATCTTAGCTGGGTCTACTGAAACTCCCTCAGCTGAGATCACATGTCCAAGAAATGACACCTTGTCCAGCCAGAATTCACACTTGCTGAACTTGGCATATAGTTTCTTCTCTCTTAGAGTCTCCAAGGCTGTCCTCAAATGCGGCTCGTGTTCCTCCCGACTCTTGGAGAAGATCAAGATGTCGTCTATGAATACGACCACTGACTTATCTAACTGGGCTTGGAAGACTCTCTGCATTAGGTCCATGAATCTCGCTAGTGCATTGGTCAGTCCAAACGGCATCACTGTGAACTCGTAGTGGCCGTATCTGGTCCAGAAGGTTGTCTTCTCTATATCTGACTCAGCTACAGCTATCTGATGATATCCGGAATGCAGGTCAATCTTGGAGAACACCTTAGCTCCCCTCAGTTGGTCGAACAAGTCATCGATCCTGGGCAGTGGGTACTTGTTCTTGATCGTGACATTGTTCAGCTCCCTGTAGTCGATACAGAGTCTCATGCTCTCGTCCTTCTTCTTGACGAAAAGCACTGGAGCACCCCAAGGTGAGACACTGGGTCTGATGAAACCCTTATCTAGTAGCTCCTGTAGCAGTTTCTTCAACTCAACCATCTCTGTAGGGCCCATCCGGTAGGGAGCCTTAAAAATCGGTCCCGTGCCAGGTATGAGGTCGATTTTGAATTCGACCTCTCTCAGCGGTGGCAGTCCAGGTAGCTCCCTCTGGAAAAACGTCGGGGTACTTCGACACAATGGGAACATCGCTCTGGAACTTCGGATCCGTCCTCAGATCCTGGGCATAACAGTAGTAGGCATATCCCCTTGAACACCTCCTTCATCAGGGATAAAGCCGATACAACCTTCACAGTCAGCTGCTTAGGCTGCATCCGATATGACACTGTTATCCCTGTAGCTGACTTTAGAAGGAGACGATGCTCTGCACAGTGTAGTCTGCCTCGATACCGTTGTAGCGTGTCCATGCCCACAATTATGTCGAATCCCATGCCAGGGAAGACAATGGCGTCAAGAAGGAAGTCTGCTCCTTTGATGTGTATGCTCAAATCCTTGCATTGCTTACTGCATTTGATCAGCTCTCTAGATGGCAACAGGACTGAGCAGTCACGGATATCCTCTGTAGGGGCATCGATCTTAGCATGGTACGCTTGTGATATGAAGGAATGGGAGGCTCCAGAATCGAATAGGACTGTGGCCTCCACTCCATTAACTAGGAACGTGCGTGAAATTATAAAGTAGATTTTTAGATTATACTAGGCAACTTTTCCAAGGTGGCTAATCAGGATGAATTGTTTATACCTGTGATGACCATTCCATTGCTCTTTGCTTGAGCCTAGTTCTACACATTCAACCTGATCCCTGAGTTTCCAACCCCTACAACGAAGTAATAAAATTCTTAGAATTTCCATTCTATTGAAAGCTGCATGAGCAACTCAAAGTTGACAATGCTAAAATTGTAAAGTACAAGGCTAGGTCTGTCTAAAGGTTAGGTTTAGACGGCCCGGTTTCATGTGGGTCTAGTTAATGATGGGTGTGGGGGCTGTGTGGGCTTGATTCTCTTCACCCCGTGGTAGATGAGTCTAGCTGCCCCACCAAAAATTAGTACATCACCCGACTTCAGGAGGATCTTGGTAGCAAGGTCCATCCTCCTTTAATCACCAAATAGGAACTCCGCGTCGTCTCCAAGTGATATGGACACCACTGAAACTCCTTTGGTGACGGACTCTGGCGATTCGTCCTTGTCTTGGTGCATCCCTAGCTTACCCTCCTTTCCATAGAAGTTGATGATGCACACGTCTGAGGTTAGGTCTGGGACGGGCTCATCCTCCAATTCTTGTGCTGCCTTAACTGCAGCTCCAATGATGGTCTGCAATTCTTCCAGGATTGGTGGCACCTCCACTTCTTCAGAGCTCTTAGTGGTGTGATTCCACTTCTTACCTAGGCACATGATCTTCACCTTCATGGTTGAACCATTCTTGAAGGTAGGGGTGTAAAAATTTCCTTCCTTCACACCTAACTCCTTGATCTTGAGGATCAATGCATACTGGACTACTGGGTCAGGTACTCTCGTAGTAAGATCATCCCGGGTCTCAACACCTCACACTTCTCTAGTGGGTGTGGTTTGGGTTCAAAGGGGATGTTGGGTGTGGAAAATGGCAAAATAGGAAAGCAAATATCGAAAGCTGAATGGAAACAACAATTGCCATTAAGTAAATAAGTCAAGGTTCACACTGGTAATGAAATGTTTGAAACAAAACAAAATAAAGGGTTTATAGTTCATCCCTTTTACATTGAAAAAAAGAAAAACTAGCCAGTGGAATGTAAAGAAAGTAAAAGTCTAAGCTTCTTCGTGAGGGAAGTAGTCCTCACCAAGTGAACTCGGGTCATCACTTGCTGCCTCGACGCGGTCCACCAGGTTAAGAATCGGTGCTTTGCCCGGCCTTTGGGGGTAGTTCTGTCCCGGCCTCTATGGATGGTTCTAGGCAGGACAGCTGGTAGATGGTCCAGCACCTCCTGTGCCACCTCAACCTCCTCTAGTAGTATTAGCAGCTGGGGCTCTAGCAGTGATACCGTGGCTGGCTTGTAGTTCCAAGAATCCAGGTTCTTGTGATATTCGAATCCCCTATGCCCCTTCTTACCACAGTAGTTGCATTCCACCAGATTTCCTTTACAATCCTTGCCCGGGTGGTCCTTCTTGCACCACTTGCAGAAGTATCTTCTTACCGGTCCATTTCCTGTTTTAGTTCAGTGTTAGTAACGTAATAGCTCAATGTAACTACAATATAGGTTCTAATTTATCTCACCCCTAGGTGGCTGGGAGCGGAGTGGCTCAGCATCAGTATATGAGGGGACCATGGCCCTCTCGTTCCTCCCCTTGAAGAATTTTCCCTTCCTCTCGTAGTTCTGGAAGAGTTTCCTCCATTCCCTCTTCCACCATCTCCCTTCCTCTTGCCTAGCACAGAGTCCTGGTAGGCAATGGTGGTCTCGCAGTCATTCGCGTCATCCGCTAGCTCCTGTCGTGACAATATGTGTTAGTGGAGAAATCTTTGCGTACCAGAAATTCTAAATCATGTTCCATACCTGTAAGGTCATCCCTCTGGTGGAACCGATCATAGTCATGATCCTGAAGTACAAGCCGGTGTGGAATTTGTCCACCAGATACCTCGGAGCCTAAGCTCCCTCTCCAATAACAGCGAGCAGCTCCACAAATTTATTATAATATTCAGTAACAGATGAATTCCCTTGCTTCAGCTGCTCGAACTCACTCCTCATCCTCTTCTGTAGGTAGGATGGATTGAACTTGGCTCTCAGGGCCACCAAGAAGGCTTGGAAGCTGAAGTCCGCCTGGGCAGTCAGCTCAGCTCTGGCGGTCTGCCACCATCGATGTGCGGGTCCCTAGAGGAAGTAGGCCGCTATGTCCACCTGGCGATCTACTGGAACGTGTAGAGAGGTAAAGGCCTTCTGCATCTCATCGATGTATTTCTCTAAGGTCTTCGGTTCAGGTTGGCATTCGTAGATTGGAGGACATAGATCGTTGACCGCCTTCAGCCAGTTGAACTCCCGGGGACCGTTAGGTGGTGGCAGTGGTGGTTGTGGGATCTAAGCCTGCTGCTGAGCTAATGCAGCCCTCACAATCTGTGCTATGACCTCTGGGGTGACAGCGTCGGATCCATAGCCTCCTGAGGAACCAGCTCCTCTTCCTCCTCTTCGAGACATTTAGCTAGTATTGACAGTTTTATTACTCAGAAGGTGTATTGTTGTGTCTAACTATTTATGTAGTAAAGTATGTAATATTTATAGCGTCCTAAGGACGGTTCGTAGATACGTGAAGTAAAGCGTAAGTAGTAAAGTAAGTATAGGGTAAGGGTCACGCGCCCATTCTACCCTAGTTCCCCAGTTTTAAGTGCACCTATAATCTAAGTATTTCACTTGGCTTGTTTCCTCGGGTTCAGAGTGCAACTACGCTCTGATACCAATTTTTGTAACGCCCCTATTTAACATATTTATAGTGGAAATAAAATACTAAAGGCGTAACAGACCATCGGGTTCCAAACACCCGGTACCAAACCTCATCAATTACAACTTAAAAGATTACAATAGCCACAGTCTGAACCTCGAGAAAACTTAACATAAACATAGCAGTAGAAAAATACATTAACTCTCCACACAACCTAATCCCATCCCAATCACTCGTTCTCTTCGTGGCCACCTGTATAATAATTCGTACCTGCAAGATAAAACCAAGCAGCCCACCCCGGGAGGGGTGAGTCAGTTCCCTGGAATGGAACTGGTACGATTCTCCAAAACAAAACCTTTTAACATATCTCTTAAATAAGCAATAACTTGAAGTCAAACAACTTAAAACAAAACAGAGGAATAAGGCACTTAAAAATCACCAAGTCAAAGATAACAGGATAAGGTTAGAGGTAAATAACAAAAGGTAAATTTAGTCAATCAAAAGTCACACCATGAGTTAGTGAACATCCATTGCTTATGTTAGATTCAGTCCCAGTCAGGAGTAGAAAGACTCAAATAGTCACAAGGACTAGGAATGAAAGAGAGATCCAAGAACCAGCAGCTCGAGAGTGGAATAACACCAATTGGGAGAGATGGCCCCACCGCCAGATATAATTGTCCATATGGACGAGGGATATACAACCCCCTGGTGTCAGATATAAATGTCCTTGTGGACGAGGGATATACAGCCCCCTGCTGTCAGATATAAATGTCCTTGTGGACGAGGGATATACAACCCCCTGTTGTCAGATATAAATGTCCTTGTGGACGAGGGATATATAGCCCCCTGCTGTTACCGGTGAAGACGTGCGCACGTCACATCAAAAGACTCAGCCCATGGATGAAACAATATCCAGAGTCAAAGGAAGAATTACCAAGATTGTCCTTTTCCATATTTCCACTAGATCACTAACTACACCAGAGCAATACCAAAACACTCAGTCCTACAGAGTTCAGAAGCGTAAACCCTAGGCAGTTAATGTCTAATGAAACAACCAAATAGAAGGAACCAATAACCATGTAAGTTTCACATTCAAGGCTCAGTTAGTCACATCAATCTGCGTTAGCCACACAAATAGTTTCCTTTTGAAATTCCTTTAAACTCAGTTAGCGTGTTTCGAAAACATCTCATAAGTCGGTCAGTAAAAGTATCGGAGTACGAGAAATCGTACCTGGTATGTGAAGAACAGTAATTAACTCGAATGAGTGATCCCCCAATAGTAACCTATAATTAAGGTATTTCAAGTGTTGATTAGTTAAGGGACTTATAAACTAAACACCTTCTATTCTTACTGATTTACAGTTCCAGGTATACCATTATTCTCTCACGAGGATTTGGGCTAGGTTTCGTTAATTAATCTTTTGTTAGGCCCATTCCGTTTAAACTGGAACGATTTAAGATTTAACCCTGAGAGTGGCCCAAACTCTCTTTGAATTGTTTAAGTGGGCTTTTTGGAGTTCATAGAGTTGGGCTCAGTAGGTTAGCCCAAGACCGTGTTACGTTTACGTTGTGTAATTAAACCCTTAAGTTATCGTTGACTATTTTAATGCACACCGATTAAAATCCTAAAGTTTAATATATATACTCTTCTTATTATATCTCCCACCAGGAATGTTATTTCCTTCATCTATTTTAATGTATTTATATATATAAATATATATCTTTATGTATTAAGATTTATCTAGAACATTTTTAAGAAAATTTATTGTATTTAATTATATTTAATAACTTTTTGACATATTCACAACTGATATATGGTTTATAAAATAAAGTATTTTCCCTTATTTATTTAATATATATATATATATATATATATGCATGTACATGTATTAGAATTTATTTAAGTCATCCTTTATGTAGGTTATTGTATTTAAATTATCTCTATTAACTTCAACATTTATCTGCATTCCAAGTATGTTTTATAAAGTATTTCTTTTGTTCCATCTTAGAACATTTGCTTCAATAGTATTTAGTTAATATAAGTGTTGATTTATTTAACTCCTTGTTTTAACCTCAGTTACTATTTATTCATTTTTATATATGTGTATATATATATATTTCCTTAGTTTGAATTAAGAGTGTTAACTTCCGTAGTATATAATAAAAAAATGTAGATTAGTTTAGTTCCTTGATTTAACATAAGTTTCTATTTTATTCTTTTCATATAAGTACATTTATATACGTAAACAATTTTTTTTACTTCACTTAAAAGTCCATACCCAAAAATAATTATAAACATACTGTTAGTATATGTTAATTTAGTCTTCTCACATTTTCCCAACCTAAAAAGTTTATTAATAAACTATACTTTAATTTATGTTACATTAAAAACCTTATATTATATGATAACTTATGAAAAACCTTATAAATAAAATTTTTAAACCCATTTCCTCTTGTCCAAAATTCCCCAAATTAAATATATAGTAACTATAACATTTTAGACATATTATAAAATTTTTATTTCATAAAAATATCTTTTTAAATTATCCAAATAATTTCATAATACTCATAACTTGCAAAAATCATAACTTACGTTTAAAAACTCAAAACCAATATTAATTTACATCATAATAAACTAAATTTTATAAGGAATATATGGTTAAAATTTCAAGTCAAAATACATTCGAGAAGGTCATTAAATAAATTCGACAAGTTGGGGTTTAATTCTGGAATTATTACAAAACTTAAAACATTTAAACTTCTGCGTTTTAATCTCGGCCATCCGTTTCTAAAACCTACGATCGGACGGCCACTGAAACGCGAGTTCATCAGCAAATCGAATTCGAATGCCGAGTACTAATTCGATGATTCCTCTCAACTCATAGAACCAAATCGACTGATTTTTGTTTCATTGAATTCGAAATTTGATTGCGGTTCTAATGATACTGATTTTGCTAGCTATAATGCCGTGCTCAACAAATTCGATACTGGGTTTAACGAGTTAGGGTTCTTCGAGTTTTCTGAATCTGTCAAATTCTCCCGATTCAGCGCTTAATTGACTAAATTGATACAGGGGTTTGGTCGACAATGAAAATTCTATTAGCAACATTGGAAGAATTGGAAGAAAAACTCACCGGAATCACGTGAACGAGGAGAATCGAGTTCGGGTTTCTGGAAAAATTCGACCTTTACGAGCTGTTCGGGTATCCAACTTTGTGGATCTATAAAATGAGCTCTAGATCGAATTAGACTACGTGTGTGGGCTTAATCGAAAGAGGAATTATAGATCTACAAATTGATAGCAAGAACTCACCCTAATACGCTATATACAGAAAGAAATCTAGCCCTAAAGTTACGAGTTTACCTTGCGTTGTTTCCTATGATTTTATGCGATGTCGGATCAGGAACTTTAGGCACCTCGCTCTTCCAAATGGTTGCGAATCATCCTTGGCCGTTAACATGAAAATTCTAGAGGGATTTGAGATCTTCAAAACAAGCTAAAAAACACAAAAGTTGGCTGAGAAACGAAGAAGTTATGGCGAGACAAAGTTTACGTGATTTCAGAACAATTTGAAATTCTGGGTTACGGCTTTGCAGGGAGGCAACGTTGGATTGATTTTCCGGTGGATGTAGGAAGATTTAGGTCAAGTGTGAGCTATGGTTGTAAAGAGGAGATTAAGGAGAAGAGAATGAAGAAGACGGCACTGAAAAATTCAAAAGGATGAGTGAGATACGGCCGTCACAAGTTAGGGAAAAATACTGGTGAGAATGAGAATACTTAGCCGATTTTACTGGGAATTCCGGCGAGGCTGACGTGGCGGACACGTGTCTGAGTCAGGAGAACCCTAGCCACGTCAGTAATCTACAAATTTTTGACCCTAAACTTCATTCTATCATAACTTTGGCTAGGATGATCCGTTTTGACGTTCTTTTATCAATCTTCTTGGTTTTCCATAACCTTTTTATTGTTATAGGTTTCATGGGCTATTTGACCATTCTGAAAAAGTCAACCCTAGCAAGGCTTAATAAGCTTTAGGGTTTCCATGAATTTATATTGACTTTTATGATTCAATTTAATGTTCCAACTCATTCTAAAATCTTTATAATATACTTGGTGTGTTTAGAAATTTTTCCAAGATTTATTGACTTATAGATCTTATTATTAAATTCATAATACTATATAATAATATATAGTAATCTAATATTTATTAGTATTCTTTAGGGTTAAATAGAAGAAATCCCCTAATTTAATTTCCATAATTTCATATAGTAATATAATAATTTATTATTCATAATTCCATACAATAATTTAATAATTAATAGTATTATTTGTGGTTTGATAAAAGAAATCCCTTAAATTAATTTAATTTAGGGGTATTTCATATATAATAGGAAACCAAGTTAAGTTTACGACTCACTCTGACCATCAAGGGGGAAGGGCTAGTTTTAGAGACAACATGCACAAAAAATCATAAGAATTGGCTCCATTGGTAACCCCTCTTTATTTAAAGTTCATAATATTTACTTAATTGTTATTGGACATAGTCTCTCAAGTGTCTCTCAAATTTGTGATTTCTCCAATCTTATGTTATAAGATTTATGACTCTATCACTCGTGATTGTAAGGAAATATGGATTATGACTCTAATTCTTGTGATCTTAAGGCAATATGGCACGTGTTGATATGAATATCCGATACATATATATAAGAATCACATGCTGAAAGCAAGCTGACTCGGTCTGTAAATCATGTACCGAAGCAAGCCGACTATCTCTGCGAATCTTGTGCAGAAAGCAAGCTGACTCGCTCCAGCTTCAAGTACTTTGAAGACTACAGTATTTTTGATCAAAATGTTACCATTATGTATGATAATACCAGCTAAGGTCGTCAAATTCTCAAAATTTCATGCTCGCACTAAATTTACATACTTGAGTTCTCATTTCTTACAAGATTATGCGAAGATGAACTTAATCTAATTAAACTAAGTTTCCACATACCCTAGCTTGCTGATATCATCACCAAGGCATCACACATGGTTGCATTTAAGCTTTTTCGTACACTCCATGGCATGACTCGTTCTAACTGAGGGTGGTTGTATCTCCTCTCCCTCTTGGAGACAGAGTCTGGGTACTCAGGTATAGTCTCTCTGGCACCATACTCTCCTTGGTTAACTAGTTCAACTAAACTTTGTCTATAAATGTTTATTGAAAACCCGCCAAGTTTTTCTTTACCAATTCGACCAAAGCACCCACATCAACCATCCCACGACCCCAATGCACATATTCTCCTAACCCTCAAAGCACTCCTACTCACTCTCCCACTCAAAGCCGAAACTCCTCCAAACAAGGCACTATTGTTATCTCAACTCCCGAAACCATCACTAAGTCTCTCATTGCCGTCTCACCATACAAAAATCCCATCTACTTTGGGTCCATCATTACTAATGCCAACTCACCCTACACCCTACAGCCTAGTTGATTACCCAACCTACCTTGCCCAAGCTCCACTATTCTCAGCCAAAGCCCTGGCCACTCCTACCAAACCCACTACCACTACCACTGAAGCAAAACCCACTACCTATTACTACCTAAATCCATCACAACCCCTTCCCTTCATTTGACCAAGAAATACTGCTAGAGTCAATCTGCAGACAGAATCGGTCTGGCAATCATACCCACGTAGTTGAAGTGAATTTCCAAAAATAAAGGGAAGAAAAGAAATGGAAAGAAAGACAAAAATCCCATGAGAAGGCTAAAACAAAGCAAATTACGATCATCTCTTCAACTTATAGAAGACGTACTCTTGCTCCAGCCACCACTTCCAAGAGTGGAACTTGCGTGACTCTGGTTTGCGCTTCACAACAACACTAGCTTGCACATATGGGTATGAATTCTTTGGCTAATACGCTTCACCACCATGCACGGGATGTGCATAAGAAACTCCTTGAGGTTGTGTATCTTCATGGATAATCTAGAAAGATTTATACCTGCCTTCTTTAGTAACTTTGCAGCTGCAGCTTTTTTTTGTCCTTACAGCTCTTCTGTGTATCTTTTCTGTTGCAGATTTCCATCTATAACAAATCAAATTTATTAACAAAATTCAACGATCAATCGTATTGCTCCATCATTATAATAAACACAATAAACCATATCATGATAACTTATACCTATCATTTCTTTGCCCTTTTGTTCTTGCCCCTTGTGGATTTTTCAATGGGGTTCTTCCTTCATCAGTAGTATCATAACTTGCACTTCCAAATTCAGCATCAACTTCATCCTTTAATTTTTGGAATGTTTTCTCACACAAATCTCTTGCCTTTTCATTGGGTGCACTTTCAGCTAGGATCTGATTTATTCTTCTAGACATGACCATCATCCAATTTGACTGCAAAAATTGGTCGTCAATGACTGTGTTAAATCTACATGCATCAAATCATGTAAAACAAAAGTACAAATGATTCATTAAATATAACTATACAATACATCAACAATGACAAATAATACATCATTAAGTACTTAATATCAGAATGAAAAATCAAGAATGAGGAAACGCACCTTCATGCTCTCTTCTACCATATATGTCTCTTCTCCATCTATTGAGAATGTAAACCTCATCTAACTTGTCAACACAATTTACATTCAGTATTCTTAAGCTATGAGAACATAGAATTCCAGACATGCAGCAACGATATTCTTTAGAGCGCAGTATTTTAGTACCTTGCTTATATTTGGTTGAATGTTTTCTTGTTCCGAATCCGTACCGACGTGCATAATCATTGTACAAATAATAAGCTTCTTCTTTAGAACTAACAATTTTGTCGATCAACTCTGATGATGAAGCTTCAGTAAAACAACTTCTGTGGTTTCATTCACAATTGACAATTCAGTATGATCTGATACAATTGACCCTACAATATCAAATGATTCATTAATATGTATAAATGATTCATTAATATATAAAGGATTCATTAAGTTTTAAACTGTGATACATCATATATCATTCAATATATGTAAGGCCACACATAGTATACAGAACACAAATCGATTATCATAAGTTCGACAAAGATTGACGAAGATCTTCTATCAATCACCTTATGATTCAAGAAAAAAAAAAGGAAAATTAACGAAGATTCGGGAATATGCAGATCGATCCTATAATTCTAGAAAAAACCGCAAAGATTGTCGAAGATTGAGGAATATGCATATCGATTATCATAATTGTTTAGGATGAAGGAAGATTGACGATTACCTGCATCATACACAACAATCTCTGTACACCTTTTGTCCATAGCTTCTTCCATCATTTTGTCCATTGCACTTCAAGAACGATTTGCGGCTCATGAACTGATTTCAATGTTGTTTCAGCTATAACGCTTTGTATTCACCTAAATCGATCGATCAAATCCATCTGTTTAGTGGCAACGAAATGCTGTTTGTTTTTTCAATTTTGTGAAATCGATTATGAAATTGCGCGAAGGAAGTGAGTCTGGGTGTTTGTTTCTACTCTGTGCGTTGATCGTTCTCTGAGAGAAAGTGCTGACATGTAATTTTTTTCCACCGTGGCATGTGCCTGCACCCAGTATGGAGCGACCGTCCCGTACAATGGTGCGTCTTCTAGTACATACCGACTGGTTGACGATAATCAAATATATGACTTTTCTGCACTCTCAATCGTCGTAGTGAGAAATCCCAATAGCATAAACTTTGGTCTACTAATGATAAAGAATCCCTATGGTGAGGTATTTCGCTTCAACTAGCAAGATTATGAAAGGAGGTCGCAAAGACTGTGATTGTAATTAAATAAACATGAATTTTCATGCTATTCAAACCATCTTACACTAAATCTAGCAAATTAAAAAAATTAAATCTCACCACTTGCAACCAAATACAAGTTCAAGAAATAGTTCGTACCAATCTGCGGCAGTCACTAGCGGTTTACAACAAAAAATGCAAGCTACCAGTCAGCGGCAAACACTTCGCATGACAATCTAGGGTTCAGATTTTAAGAGGAACACTTTTGAGGATTAGGGGCCATAGATTTCAGGATCTAGAATCAAACTGCAGAGATGGTTCAATTGTGGGCAAACATATAGCAGAAATGGATAGATTAGTACAAATTTGGTTCAACTCAAACTAAAGAAGAAACGACTATGGGGGAGAGGAAGTTTGAGACGGAAGAAGCTTACCTCAACTGAAGAAGACACTCGAGCAAGGAAGGTGGATGAAAAAAGGAATGGCCATGAATCCCTGCCGTTGGAGCAGACGAGCGAGCAGAAAGGAGCAGAATTGGGGGTTGGTTTAGGTTGAAGGTTCGGAAACAATTGGGAAAGTCTAGAGAGAATGAAAGAAGGTGGGATATTAATTCTGAACAAAGTAGGATGAGAACTAGGAACGTGAGAAATTTGATATATATTTAGGCAGAGAATGTATACTACAACTGAGGTATTGTATCAATTGTCTTTTATATAGTTTTACCTATATCTACCTATTACAAATTAGATACAATAACAGTTGTTGTATAGTAGTGGTCATTCATAAGTTTTGTAGTAGCGTAAATCCTATATTTCGATACAAATCCATTGCCCCATCTTTCTAGCCTCGACACTTACCATTAATTAAGTGTCGCGCTCAAGGGGTACATAGGGTGTTTCATTTGGGATCACCCGTCCTTTCATAACAAAATGATTTTCCTCAACCATTTTCAAACCTCGAACCTAAAAAACCCGAGATCTCTCCCAAATTCCAATTGTCTTACACACTCAAATCATCATTCAAACTCCAAATCACCTCAAGCTCGAATCATCTCCCTAATCCTGACTTCTCTCTAACTTCTAAAGTCTCATAGGCCTGAGCGCCTCACAGACTCGAACATCTCAATCTCTCCACCATTTTAAGATTCAAACGTCTCACAGACCCGAGCGTCTCATAGACCTTGATATCCTATTACTCCCACTAGATGAACATCAAAAATGTCCCATACACCCGAGCGTCTCACAAACTAACCTCTCAAACCCGAAACTTCCCGAAACTTCAAGCATCTAAAAAATATCCAAAAACCCGTGAACTACGTAAGGTCTGATCTCAACAGGGAGTTAAGTACGTAGGCAGCTCATATAGGGTGCGACCCTATTCTAATAAAAAAACTCTTTCCCACTCTAAGGAGATACTCTTACCTCTCCAAGCACTCAAATCTTTTCTGACTCACATTAAACCCTCATGCATCTTGACTTCAGTCCTTATTCATCTATTTGATCCTTAAACCCTTCCCGGTTTTCCATTCTACATTCAACTCTCAATCCATCAATCATTTCTTTGGCGCCAGCTTGGCAGGAAAGCTCATCTCATCTACTCTTTATCTCTCGCCATATCCTATCCTATCCTTATGGCCCTTAAAATGAATCTCTCTAAAAAGGTTTTGTCAAACCTTATCTTAATCTTAGAATACAAACCATTCTTTAATAGAAACGATTGTATCTTATCTCAATGTTTATTTTTGTCGGGTCAAAAGCAACCCTAGCCAATGAGCTATTAACTCCATTGGTTGAATAAACAACTCATCTTAAAATTTAGGATTTAGGTGATCCTACCGCACCATCTTAATGCCTCCTACCTTGGACTAGATGTCCAATGTAGCTGAGCCGGCAACCGACCCTAGGCAACAAGTCCGAAGACAAGTCCTTAAGCGGAAGTCGGATCTGCTTTAGATACCGACCCCCTTTCCTTAACATGCATGACCGGAGTCAGTCCCGGATTCCTCACTCCCCCCAAGTTCCAGTTAGTAGAAGTCTCAAGACAATGTTTGTTGGTTAAACCTCTTTCGGTTATTAACAAACTAATATTAGGGAGCGTTCCTTAGTCTCACACAATTCCTTACTAAACGTTGGTTAGTAAGTTCTCACGGTAAGTTGTGTTAGTTTTCAAACATCACACAACAATACATTAAACATAATATTCCGGTTGCATGCTTTTCTTGTTTAGCCGGCACACATAAACTGATAGCACACAAGCCGAGGGACACCTCGTTAGCAAGCAGGTCGCAAGAAGAACTGTACCGTTCACCGTTGGTCGTTTCGGTTGCTTACCCTCCTCCGGAGTTCAAATTCCCAAGTCCTAAACATTCATCGAATTTGGTTGGTTAATTACTTTTAATTAACCTAGCTTACTTATCACTTCTCCTCATTCCTTATACCTATTCACCCACTTAATTATCATTGTCACTCACCAAACATTTCTTAAACAACCTTATATTATCATTACATATCAATCTCCAGCTAGCTCCTCTTAAATTCTTTCTTACTTAACCTTAAACACTTAAACCATTTTACTTACCTTAACCTCTTAAGTCATTACATGCTTATCTTTCTAATCATCATCACTCCCTAATGTTGGACCACTAATCATGTAATTTAAACTTAATCATATAAGTTAATCACTTCTCATTACACCTCATACTTGTTTACACCTCTTAAGGCCTTTACATGTCACCAAACAAGGCCTAAACATCATCTAACACCATTACCATTCAATCCCCCATCATTAGAAGCCAAAAACAAATTTTTTTCTTTTTCTCTGCACTGGACCGCCCCTCTGGGGCGGTCCCAACCAGAAGTTATTTTCCTGCAGAATTCACCTGGACCTCCCCACAGGGGCGGTCCCTAGGGGCGGTCCACAGCAGAACCTATTTCCAAAGTGTTTTTTCTCCTCATTTTAACTCCAAATTCACCCCATCTTTTCCCACTCATTCCACAATCTTTCCACATGTTTCCTACATGTTTAAACACCTTAGAACATGCACTAAACCTTCCTCAAACATCACCAAACTTGACACTCAATTTCTTATAAAATTCTTACACTTACCACTTGATTCCTTACACTTCCCACTTGTGATTTTCCTAAGACCTCAACTAATCATCATGCTTCTTCACACCATCTTAACTACTCCTTAATCATCATTATGCATACCCATTTGCATTACTCAAACTTCTCAAAGCTACATATAATATAACACATGCTTACATCCTTATAATCATCATACCTTATTTTTCCTTCAAACTTTGTACAAGTTTCCTAGCTTCCTTAACCATGGTTTTGGCGCATAAAACTCACCATTATAACCCCTAGTCCCTCTTAGACATCTCTAGGTCTTCCTAGTACTCAAGAACTCCATAGTTTTATCCATTCTCACCAAAACAACCCTAAATGTTTACTAGAACATCCTTATATAAATCTCCTTAGAACACCTTAAACACTTAGTTTTCTCTCCAAATTTTGACATGGCTTTTCTTAGTATATTACTACACCCAACATTTAGTTCTTCACCCTTAATACAATCGGAACACTCAAACCCTTAGTACACAATCTTAGCACACAATTTACACCCCCTAACCTCTAACTCCTCCTAGACAACTCTAGGCCATTCTAAACTAACTCAGAACAACTTTGTTTAACTCATTTCCACTCAAATCCCTCTTAATGATCCCTAGTGAATCCTAGGTCATATTGATCCATAACAACCACTTAAACACTTTGTTTTCTACCCAAATCAACTCATTTATAATAAACTCAATATAGTGCAATAATCTTAAATTCATAACCCTTAGGCTCTTAAATGACATGGCTGCTCTTAGGCCCTTAAATGACATGAATTTAAACACTGAATTTCCCACATGTAATAGCTTTCAACCTGCAATTACAACACCCATCAATCTCATAGTAGTTATAATGCTCTTAAAATCCACCTTTAACTTATCTACTAACTCATTCCCATTGGCTCCTTAGTCACAAGTTCACAAGCTTGTTTAAATTCCTTTTTCCTAGGTTATATAACCCATTACCTAATGTAAGCTTAAGCTACATTGGTACTTATCAACATCTCATCCCTTAAAACCTTAAGCCACCATTAGGTAAGCAATTTACCTTGTTTTTCCTCAAGCTTCTCTACTTCCCTCCTTAAGTTTTCTTGATTGAATTTTGGCAAGGACTTCAATCCTCTTGCCAATGTTCTAATCCACATTCAAATAATCTAATGAGCACTAAGAAGAAATATGCCTAAACTCATAGAATTCATCCTTAGGTTAAAATATGTGTTTTAAGACATAAAGTGGATGATTACCTTTGAAGTCTCAAAGTAGACTTGGGCAATGAATGAAAGAGTACCTCCACTAGTACTTGATGAATAAAACAAGCTAGAACAAGGCATAAACACTAGGCCCCCATGAGAAGAAATTTTCGGCAATGAAGGAGAAGTGGTGGAAACATGGGTTTTCTTACATTTTCATTACCTGGATGAATGGAGAACCAAAAGAGCTCTTCAAACTTGATTTTCCCCCATAAATGGAGTTTTTCTCATGGCTCCAAAATGAAGCTTTTCAAATTTTGAAAAGAGGAAGCGAGGCCTTGGTCTAACTAAGAGAAATCTATGCTTAGTTTTTGATTTGGAGCTAAAATGAGCAAGTTATGGACAAGCAAGGTGGTGATGCCATGGGTGCTGCTTGGATGGCTTTAGAACAGAGAAAGAAGAAGGAAACTGTGGAAGAAGAAGAGGAATGAAGAAGAGAGGAGAGAGGTAGGTTAATAAAGGATATTTTGCTTTATAATGGTGAATAGTGAATTTACAACTTTTCCTCTCATTTCCTTTAAGTTGGATGTCCCCTATGGTGACTCATCACCTTAAAACTGTCCCGCCCTTCATAAATAAGGTACATAAGGCCTTGTTTGGGCATTTGACTAATTTAAAGTTGACTTAAGTCAAAACTAGCACTATTGAGCACTATTCACTAATTGGTGCACATATTCATGAAATTTTTGGTTTCCCATTGATTTAGACTTCCTAATGTGATACTAATTAGTACACATGTTTATTAAGGTGTAATCATGGGCATTTAGCCTCTCAAAACCCATTTCCAAGACAATTTCTCAAAAAGGTGCTTTAAGGAGTCTTAAAGCACATTTTGTGTTTAAGCTTGTTTTTGAGCTTGGTTTTCTTTGGTAATTGATTTAACATGTCCATTAGCATGTTAATAAATTCTTATAATGGTATTTGGGTGCTAATCAAAGTCACTCCCAGCTTAGAGCACAATTTTGCCTAAATTACCCTTAAGGCGTTTTCTTGTGTTTTCCTTGGTTTAAATTGTCTACCAATCTTTCTAAGGCATGTTTTAGCCTTATTACCTCATAATTTGATGTTTACTTAGCATACTTAGGTTTGGGGTATTTCAATTTTGTTCTTAGTTTTTATTATTTCTAACTAATAATGGCTAGTGAGGAGCAATTCATATGAGAATCCTTTTATTCCCAAGATATATATTGCTTGTATTGTAGGGGACCTCGCGAGTTCAATTTTTGTCCCAAAGTTGAAGAAATGTGGCGGAATCGAAAGTTAGCCAGTCAGTCAGAAACGTCAGTGCTAGTGTCTGAGTTTAACTGCTTGCTGTTGGACTTTCAGAATGCCGCCAAGAAGGGTTCCAGGAAATAATGTTGCTGATGCTCTTCAGCAGTTCATGACGCAGCTCATGCAGACCATGGCTGCAGGGGGTGGACCAGCTGGAGGAGGACCAGCTGGCGGAGCAGGCCCAGCTGGGGCGGATGCTGGAGGCCGGAATGTGAAAGCGCTTCAGGAATTCATGAAGCTGAAGCCGCCATCGTTCGATGGGGCAGGAGACCCCCAGGAGGGCAGTCACTGGCTGTCAGAGGTGGAGGATTTGCTGCGTGTGATGGGCTCTGAGGAGGAGCAGATGGTGGACTTCGCCACCTTTCTTTTCAAGGCCGAAGCCAAGAAGTGGTGGAGGTCAGTGATGGGCAGATTCCCACAGCCTTGGACGTGGGAGCAGTTCACTGGGGAGTTCAATAAGCAGTTCTACCCCGACGTCTATAAGGACCAGCACATCCTGGAGTACAATAGGCTTCGCCAGGGGCGAGACATGAGTGTTGAGGAGTACGTTCGTAAATTCATCAGCCTGTCGAAGTTTGCACCTGAGCCGGATGAGCATAGGAAGGCCAGGAAGTTCGAGAGTGGCTTGAGGCCGGATATTCGTTCTGCTGTGACGCCCCTGCGTCACAAGACCTTCAGGGACGTTGCTGATGTCGCCCTGTTGGTGGAGGCTGATTTGAGGGGTCGTCAGTCTGGAGGGAAGGACCAGAAGAGGAAGCAGAGGTCCGAGGAGGGCGATAGGAGAGATCAGTCTGCCTCTCAAAAGAAGCAGTCTACTAGAGACCGAGCTGGAGACCGCTCTGGAGACCGTTCGAGAGATAGAGGTGGTTCGACTTTGTCAGTTCCCGTTCCGAAGTGCCGGGTTTGCGGCAAGTTTCACAGAGGTCAGGGCTGCTATAGGAAGTCAGGAGCCTGCTTCAAGTGCGGCTCCTTGGACCACAGGATTGCTGATTGCCCTCAGGCTGAGAGGAGCAGGGGTAGCTCCGGAGGTGGAGCTGGAGGATCTGCATCTGGGTCTAGAGATCGAGACCGGGCTGAGCAGAAGAAGCCCCAGGGCCAGGCCAGAGTGTTCGCGATGGCTGGAGAGAGAGACCGATCGACTGACAGAGTTGTCACAGGTATTCTCCAGCTGTCTTCTCGTTCTGTTTTCTGCTTGTTTGACTCTGAAGCCACCCACTCTTTTATTTCTGCTGAGTTAGTGGGTGAGCTCGGTTTGCCTGTTGTGCCTCTGGGTGTTGAGCTGTGTGTGCATAGTCCATTAGTTAGAGACTTCTATGCTTTTGAACTCTGTTTGTAAAGATAGTCCTGTGTTAGTCAGAGATAGAACTCTGTTTGCTAACCTCATCCCGATGGAGATGACTACTTTTGATGTGATTTTGGGCATGGATTGGCTTGCTGCGTGCTAACAGAGAATTTGTAAGATAAAAATATATACAAAAGAACAAAATAATAAGCTAAACCTACAACTCTATTACGGGTAGCAAAATAAAACCCGGTCGGAGTATAGTGTAAATATATTACGACCGAGAGTATCGAACCCAAGGGACTTATAGAAAATTAGTCCTAATCCGGTAATACCTATTCTAAGACAAGGGGGGAAATTGAAATGTTTTCTAATCCTAATCAAAACTAACTAAACTAAGTGGTAATTACAATGAAATTATCCTTGATCCAGGGTGTGAAACCATCCAAGCATCAATATGAACTCTAAACATAAACACAAGCCTTCGAATTAACCAACAACTGAACACGCCGGGTGTCCTGCCGGATACCACTTGCACGGCATATTCAAAGACATTGAATATGCCGGACATTGGCCACCCGGCAGTGCGTCCGGCATAGTCATAATGCATATTCTTTCTCCAGTTTCCGAGTAGAAAACAGAAGACTCATCCCTATTAACAAATCGAGCATATATCATGCCGCGAAATGAACAAGGAAATGGGGGAAATGGATTAATTCTCACTCTTACCACTAACCCTTAATTCATAAGAAGAGAGTAGAAAGACCATTAAGAGAGTCTAACCTATCTTACTTGGGACTTGTCTTCCACAAGTAAGACTTGCATGAAGAGAAAAATAGATCAACCTATTCTCTTTCAATAAGAACCTTACTCTTAATAAACTTGAAAATTATATTAAGAAGATCATATTGTCTTACAAGAAGGAATTCATCCCTAACCAAGAATAAGCAAGGAGTTCTACATCTCCATCCACACAACTACAAGAAGAGAATACAAAGGGGAGAAGGGAATGGTCATAGCCTTAACCCGACAGGATCTTCTTCTTCTTCGCGTGGATGGAACTGTAGAAACTTCCTTGGACACCAACAATGGAGTGGGGCGGAATTGGAGTTATGAGTGGAGTGTAGTATGGTGTTGAAGTGTGTTCAATTGTTGCCTTCCTCGGCCTATTTATAGGCATTAATTGTGTCGATGCCGGGCGTCGTGCCGGATCACCAATAGCGGCACACGTGATAAATGCGCCCAACTGTTAACGGTCGAAACCGTCAATTCCGCACGAAACAGTGCCTATGCCGGGTAGGAGATAACCGGCATCACACCCGGCACAAGCTAAATTTCCAACGGTCAATAACGGCCATCGTCTGGTCAACCGTGGCGACTCTTCACTTATGCCGGATGGGATCTACCCGGCATCATGTCCGGCAAGGTCTCTTTTCTAATCTGTACTTATGCCGTGCAGAAACTACCCGGCATGGAGTCCGGCTTCAACTGATCTTTTGCCTAGAAAATCATTCCTTGCACAGAAAACTCATAAAAACATAAGTCTGTACAAATATTATATTTTAACACATAATAAGCATATATAACATATATTTAACCTTATTTAGATAAATATAATACTAAATCTAATGCATAAAATATGATAAGTCTGCGGCTTATCACTGCGCACCATGCCCACATTGATTGTGCTGCTTCGAGAGTCACGTTTGAGGAGCCGGGTCAGCCCCGTCTAGTTGTAGCAGGGAATGGACTCCCGTGCTCGCCGCCAGTGATTTCAGCCATGCAGGCGTTTCATTTTCTGAGGAAAGGATGCCAGGGATATCTGTGCTACATCCCTGAGGTACGCAAGGATGCGAAGTTGGAGGAGATTCCAGTAGTCAGAGACTTCCTAGATGTGTTCCAGGATGACGTACCTGGGCTTCCCCCTGTTAGAGAGGTGGAGTTCTCGATCGAGCTCGCACCTGAGACTCAGCCCATTTCTAAGGCCCCATACCGCATGGCGCCTTCTGAGCTCAAGGAGTTGAAGGTCCAGTTGCAGGAGCTACTGGACAAGGGCTTCATTCGCCCTAGTGTGTCGCCTTGGGGAGCGCTAGTGTTATTTGTGAAGAAGAAAGATGGTAGCATGCGTTTGTGCATTGACTACAGGGAGCTCAACAAGGTTACCGTTAAGAATAGGTATCCTCTCCCGCGCATTGATGACTTGTTCGACCAGTTAGCAGGAGCTAAGGTGTTTTCGAAGATCGATCTGAGGTCCGGTTATCATCAGTTGAGGATTAAGGCAGACGACGTGCCTAAGTCCGCCTTCAGGACTCGTTATGGACATTACGAGTTCCTAGTGATGCCATTCAGTCTGATGAATGCGCCTTCTGTATTTATGGACATGATGAACCGGGTGTTCAAGCCGTTTTTGGACAAGTTCGTTGTGGTGTTTATTGATGACATCTTGGTGTATTCCAAGAGTGCTGAGGAGCACGAGAAGCATTTGAGGACGGTTCTCCAGACTCTGAGGGAGAAGGAGCTGTATGCGAAGTTGAAGAAGTGTGAGTTCTGGTTGGATCAGGTGGTATTCTTGGGACACGTTGTCTCCAAGGATGGTATCTCCGTAGATCTGGAGAAGATTAGAGCTATTACTGAGTGGGCCAGGCCTACTAATGTTGGAGAGATTCGTAGCTTCCTTGGATTAGCGGGCTACTATCGTAAGTTTATGGAGGGCTTCTCCAAGCTAGTGATCCCTTTGACTCGTCTACTACAGAAGGATGTGCAGTTCGAGTGGAGTGAGGCATGTGAGCTGTGTTTTCAGGAGCTGCAGAGGAGGTTGACGTCTGCGCCGATTCTAACCCTTCCAGAGGGTAATGAGGGTCTTGAGGTGTTCTGTGATGCATCCCATAAGGGACTTGGGTGTGTGCTGATGCAGCATGGGAAGGTAGTAGCATATGGCTCTCGTCAATTGAAGCCATACGAGAAGAACTATCCGAACCATGACCTGGAGTGAGCGGCCGTTGTGTTTGCCTTGAAGATTTGGAGGCATTACCTCTATGGAGCTGCATGCAAGGTGTACACGGACCATAAGAGCCTCAAGTATCTGTTCACTCAGAAGGAGTTGAACTTGAGGCAGAGGATGTGGCTGGAGTTGCTGCACGATTATGATCTGGAGATCCTCTACCACCCGGGTAGGGCGAATGTGGTTGCTGATGCGCTCAGTAGGAGGGGTCCGTCTGGAGCCGTTTGTGCTATGTCTGGTATGCAGAGGTCTGCTCTTGAGTTGCAGCGGATGGGTATCTGGGTCATCCGTCCAGAGAGGTCTGGGATGTTAGCAGCGTTGCAGATTCAGCCTACCTTGATCGACCGGATCAAGGCCAGTCAGGAGCTCGATGTCAGTTTGTGTAAGATCAGAGATGGGATTGCTTCTGGCCAGGAGTCTGAGTTCAGAGTTTCAGAGGATGGCTGCCTGAGGTTCAGAGACCGTGTTTGTGTGCCGGCAGACGACGCTTTGAGACGTGAGATCATGCAGGAGGCTCATGGGGCCCCGTACTCGGTACACCCAGGTGGTGTGAAGATGTACTGGGACCTTCGGGAGACGTTCTGGTGGAGTAACATGAAGAGGGATATTTCAGACATTGTATCCAGATGTCGGACCTGTCAGCAGGTCAAAGCCGAGCATCAGAGACCAGCTGGTTTGCTTCAGCCTCTTCCCGTTCCGGAGTAGAAGTGGGAGAGCGTCGGTATGGACTTTGTCATGGGACTGCCTAAGACTCCGAGGGGTTTTGATGCAGTTTGGGTGATAATGGACAGACTCACGAAGAGTGCTTATTTCTTGCCTGTCAGGAAGACTTTCAGTTTGCATCGCTTGACTCAGCTGTACATGGATGAGATAGTGTGTCTTCATGGGGTACCAGCTTCCATTGTGTCTGACAGAGACCCGCGCTTCGTATCCAGATTCTAGCAGAGTTTGCATCAGGTTTTGGGGACGAAGTTGTCGTTCAGCTCAGCGTATCATCCTCAGTCAGATGGTCACACAGAGAGGACGAATCAGGTCCTTGAGGACATGCTCAGGGCATGTGTGTTGGACTTCGGGGGCAGCTGGGATCAGCACGTTGCCTTGATAGAGTTTGCATACAATAATAGCTTCCAGACCAGTATCGGGATGGCTCCGTTTGAGACCTTGTATGGCAGGAGATGCAGGTCACCCATCTGTTGGGATGACCTGAAGGAGAGAGCCGTGATTGGTCCATACTTGGTTCAGGATGCTGTGGGCAAGATTCAGTCTATCAGAGAGCGCTTGCTTGTGGCTCAGAGTCGTCAGAAGAGCTACGCCGATCAGAGGAGACGACCTCTAGAGTTTGAGGTGGGCGACCATGTGTATCTGAAGGTGTCTCCAATTCGGGGAGTTGTTCGGTTTGGGAAGAGAGGCAAGCTTAGCCCTCGCTTTGTGGGTCCTTTTGAGATCCTGAAGAGGATCGGACCGGTTGCCTACCGTCTAGCTTTGCCACCGTCGTTGGCTGGTGTCCACAGTGTGTTTCACGTGTCTATGCTGAGGAAGTATATTCCGGACCCATCTCATGTGATTGACTTCAGTCCGCTTCAGTTGAGGGAGGACTTCACGTTCGAGGCAGTTCCTTCGAGGATTTTAGCGCGGGATGTCCGCAAGCTCAGGAGTAAGACCATGCCCTTGGTGTAGGTGCAGTGGTCGGGTTAGTCAGAGGAGGAGGTGACCTGGGAGGTCGAAAGCGAAGTGCGCTCCAAGTTCCCCGCCTTTTTCGAGCAGTAGGTATGTTTTAATTTCGAGGACGAAATTCTTTTAACGGGGAGGTGATGTTATAACCCAAAGTTCGTAGCGTTTTATTTCGTTTGATGTAATTCTAAGTTGGCTTTTGTTACGTAGGACATGGGAGTCCTTTTTATATAAGCAGAGGGACAAGGTGGACTTTTCCCTTCTAATGAATTTTGGTAAGTATTAATTAACTCTTTGGTTAATTAATTCTCACGCTCTACACCACGATCAGATCGTTCTCTCATTTGACAGTTCCCAGCCTTCTTCTCTCTCTTCTCTCTCAGCGCCGTTCCTTCTCTCGATCAGCCAAGCCCCATTATTCTGCTGTCAAGGTTCCACTGCAGATTGCCAGTCTTTGCGAATTGCTGGATCTTCGAGGTAGGGTTGTGATTGCTCTCTCTTTGACTCTTCGGTTCCTGAGTTTTCCCCATTTTTATTGCTCAGGGTTTCTTTCTGTCTTCTCTCTTAGGGATTGCTAAGGGGTGCTTCACTGTAAAAAATAATAAGGACTTGCGAGACACCATTGGTAACCAACAAAAGAGAGTTGAGTGTTCTTGAATACAAAGGCGTGATACCTATATTTTCTCATCTCTTATGCAAAAGTGAAACAAATGCATAAATCTATTTTTCCTTTTGTTTTCTTCTCAATGCCCATTCTTGAGAGAAGTTGGCCATGGTAAAAGTTCTCAGAGTAACACAAAAGAAACATTGGAGTACCTTAGATCATACCCTGAAACTCTATATTTTATTTTTACCCTGAGCACACCTATGCCACCAGCAATTGATTTTTCACACTCCTCGAAAAGTTTAAAGATCATGTTTATCCTACCCTTCATAATAATATTTGTTAGTATTGAGCATTTCCTACTTGCTTAGGTACGTGGTTTTGCTTGAGGACAAGCAAAAAGATAAGTGGGGTGTGATAAGTGTCCAAATGAGCATGTTTATAGGTGTATTTCATGTATAATATTAGCACTTTTCTTGCTCATTTCTCCACTTCGGTTAGTTTTCTCTAGTTTATTGTTTATTGTTATCTCACAAAATTATTGGTTTAACATGAGGAAAACCAAGCCGGGAGTGAAGTAGACAAAGAGACGAACGCATAGACGCAAACGGCTCAGAGAAACGGAGTCCAAACGAAGAATCTAGAGCCGGTCAAAGTTCGAAGGAAAATAGGTCACAAGCACATTGTGTCCGCATGGACAACCGCCTACTTCTTGGGTGGTACTCAAGGCGGACACCACCAAGGCACAACCGCCTACTTCTTGGGCGGTACTCAAGGCGGACACCACCAAGGCACAACCGCCTACTTCTTGGGCGGTACTCAAGGCGGACAGACCAAGGGCAACCGCCCCATTCTCAGGCGGACGTGATAGGCGGACACACAATTGTCGCGGATAAAACTTGTGTCCGCATGGTTCCATAGGCGGACGCCTACGAGGACAACAAGCGGTCGTGAATAAAAATCAATCGCGTGACCAGTTTTCTTCTTCGCCCGTCGTCGTCTCCAACTTGCTTCGCCATATCCATCTACTCCGCACCGCCTACCTTATTTCCCTCACGCGTCTCCAGCTCCTGTCCCCTGCAATAAATGAAGCAATCAATGCTTCAATCAATGAAGCAATCAACTGCAAATCCTCTACGGAAGACTACCTCTTCATTTCTTCTATAAATAACCATTCACTGCAACCTTGTACGAGTGCACGGAGAAAACCAGAAAATCACTCACACTCACCTCATCTCATTCTCATTCAGTAAAACACTCCCGTACATCTCAACACTTCATTCATTCCTCAGTTCTCTAATTCTCTAATTCACCCATTCCACATGCAAATAACCTACGTACATGTACCACTCTTCTTTCTCTTCATTTCTCCATTCACTATTCACGTCTCCGTGCTATTATTACGTCCAACCTCTGTCTGATTTATTACCAGTTAATATGTCAGGCTAAGGAGGATTTGCTCCAGGCAAGGGTTTTAATTATGGTTTGTTAGCTGTGTAATATATTTCTACCGGTTAAAATAAATTCAGTTTGTTACGATTAAAGTTTTGTTTCTCTCCCTTTTTAATAAATTTCATCGGTTTATTAAAAAGCCTTACTAAGTCTGTTTTTAATTTCATCGGTTAGAAACAGACGGGTTAATTAAGCCGTAAAACTGTAAGAACTTATTTTCATCGTTTAATTTAATACATGTTGCAAGAATAAAATTCCTCACGCTCCTCTGCCGTTTACACGCTTTTTGCTTGAGTTTTCATCGGACCTTGCATTACAGGTAAACGAGTTCTTATGAGTTTTCATCGGACCTTAAGAAAATAACAGGAATCTTGCCAAACTATTTTATTAAACCGGTAGAGATAATACAATTAATCAGATCATAATAACCTGAACCCGGAGTTCCATTTAATTCTTCTGCACTCAGTTTTCTAATCTGCTTAATATTTTCTCTAAAACAAGTCAATTAACTTCCCCCCTTTTTGTGACAAGCTTAGGAACTATTTTATCTCGCTAAGTCCCACGGTTTGACCCCGGCCGCTTCTGTCTTCTATACTACTGCGACCGGGTTTTATTTGCAGCCCGACGGATATTTTGAGTATTAATTTCTTTCTTTTATCAATTTCACCAGTGCTAATAACTCACGATAAATCCACTCTGCATTCAGGTGTGGGTTTTGTTGCAGTTTTGGGTTACAGTTTCAGTTTTGGGGTTTAGTTGCATTTCTGATTTAGGGTTGCAATTGTGTTCTGTTCAGAGGTTGTGCAGCATTTTGGATTGTGTCGCCGGTTTGCTTTTCGGATTCTGCTGTGGTTTGGGCTCTGCTGTTCAGATTGTGGGTCGTCTCTGCTGTAATTGAGGTAGGTGGCTTATGGATTCGGCTTGTGTGTTGGCCTTGGGGAGTTTCGTTCCGGTTCGGAATTCGAGTTGTGATCTGTCTTGAAATTGTGATTGTGAACTGTCTGTTTAAATGCCGTTTTAACACCTACAAACCCCCAAGGTTGTTTTCTGCAAACTTATGATGTTTTGACATTGTTTTGGTGCCTCTGTTTGTGTGAAAATCGCCTCTGTTCACTGTGTTTTTCGGCGTGTCCGAACTGCCGTCCGACCTTGGAAGTTTGGACATGCATCGTTGCGCTTTAAATCTTCTGGAGTTTTACTGTGTCCGAACTTCCGTCCGAGCTTTGAAGTTCGGACACAGCCTTCTGTATTCTCTGATTTTGCCTCGACTTGTGTCCGAATATGGATGCCCGGACACAAGTTCGGACTTTGCGCGTATTTGTTTTCCGAAGAACGTCCGAACATCAGTCCGAACTTGGATGTTCGGACACCTCTGTCTCTGCTTCTGTTTTGAGGTTCGGCTTGCATCCGAACATTGATGTCTAGACACAAGTTCGGACATGCCTCTATTTTGACCATAACTTGTTCGTTTGAGCTCCGTTTTGACTTCCGTCTGCGGGGTTGGATTCCCCTTCTGATTTCCAATCTAGCTTATGTGCTTTCTGGTTCCTTTGGTGCACACATGCTTAATGGTTTTAAGCTTCTGTTTTGGGACCTAGTTATCTCTGTGTCTGAACCTTTGGATGGCTGGTCTCGCTGTCTCGTAGCGCGCTATGTAGGATCCTTCTGTTCACGGGTGATGTTCCCCGTTCTATTCACGGGTGTTTTCACCTGTTCTGTTTACGAGTGAGGTTTCCTCGTTCTGTTCACGAGCTAGTTGCTTGTTCTGTCTGTATGCTGTGATCAACTAGTGTCCCGCTCTGTTTTCTGCTTCTATCTGCTTTTGGCTCTGTTTAGTCCTCTATTGTATGGACTTCTGTTCTGCTTTCCGACATGCTTATGGTTTCCGTCTATTCCTTCTGATTTGATAATGTTTCTGTAAAATGTTTTGAGCATGCTGGTTGATAAAGTTTGTCATCTACTGGGCATAGTTGTTTGCTCATTCCCCTACTTTATCTAACATTGCAGATTGATCAGTGAGGGTCACTTTGCTCAGCTTCTGGAGTTTAGTTGTTTTGCTATTCGATTCTTTTGAGACTTTATATTTGAATTTGAGCCTTTGGGCCTCCTCTGTTAGCTTCCGCTTTTGATATTCGTTCAGTGGATTTTGTAATAGCTTTTGGGATGTTTCCACATCTCTTTGTTACACTTTATTCAAGCATTTGTTTTGGGCCTTATTTGATTATTTGTTTAAGTTCGTTTATTAGAGCCTTGTGTTATTATGTAATAATACGTGGCGTGTAATACATCTAACTCCTAGGCCAGTGTTTGGGGGTGTTACATGAGCAGTTATGCTCCTTGTTCAGTTAGGGTTGTGTTATACCCAAAATTTCACCCCCCTAGTAGTCTCAAAGGCATACGTGTTACAAAGTGCAAAATGGTCAAAGTGCACCAATGCAGGATTTTCCAGGGACATTCTCGGGATTTTCTATTTTCATATGACTTGTACATCATCACCAAACAATTCCAAATATCGTAGTCATTATGAAAGGTATTTCATGATTTTCTGATAATATTTATTCTGGAAATTTTTTAATTCATATTATAAGCTAATTTCTTTAATTAACACATGAAATAACCTCGAAATAGAAATAAAAGGGTTTTCAAAATTTAAATAAAATTGTCACATGGTTAGCATGACTACACACAGTCATAAACCTGAAATTATTTTATTTGGAACCTTATCCCAAAATTTAAAAGAGAAATTCAATCATTTTTGCAATTTTCTCTCTCCTCTGGAAAATACCGAAATCAAAACAAATGTCATGAAATTTTAACACAAGATAGAGGATGATTTTAGAGACTAATGCCGTTGGAATTTCGTTATTTCGACTTACCAATCGTAAGTTATGAATTATGGGAGATTCCAGATTGTAAGATTTTTATCTAATCGGTTATTTATCAAAATAACCCGATTCCAACTCCAAAATTCTTAAATTCATCCTTTACCTTCAGTTAAAATTTCATAATTTTTATCGCCTGCAACATATTTTAAAAAATCAGATTCCCTTAGAGCACAAAATCAGGGTTTTAGATAAAAATCTTGTTCTATCAACATGGCCTTGCTCTTTCTATAAAAGGACCTTCCAAAAACGACCTAGGGCAGAGAAGAACACCTCCAAAGTCAGAGAACACAGCCACAAACCTTCTTCCCACGTTTTTACACTTCCAAGCCTCAAATCAATACCGAAACACTGCAGAAATCATCCCAAAATCACCAAAAACTCATCCTTTCTTCTCCTATTGAGCTTCCAAGCACCAAAACATCACAAAAACAGAAGCAAACCGTCCTTAATCATACAAGGAAGAAGAAATCAGAAACTTGGGTCGAAGCTGAACCGGATCGGCTACAAACGACGCGTTCGAAGTTTCCCGACGTGAAGGAACAACCAAATCCCGAAGCCAAAACAGGTTAGAATTCGAATTCTTTAACTCCACTGATCACAATACACTTCTGGTTGAAATTCCTATTCGAACTAACTTTTCTTTGCTTCTGAATTAAGGTTTGTTTGCGTTTCTGTCCACTAACTTGTTCAATAAGTTTCGTCCTTAATTCGTAGTCAAATTGAAAACTTTTGATCACTAACATGTTTAGAATCTTTCAGGCTACGTACCCATAAATTTTGAGCCAAAAACACCGCCGGGAACAGCCTTAACGCCGCCGTCCGAGGTCGGTCCGCACCCACGGACGCTATGTCCGGGGTCCGGACGCTCTGTCCGAAAGCCGGACGCCCCCGGACGGTGGCGGGATATTGTTATTTTCAAAAGTTAGGGTTTTATAAAACATGTCCGGGCCCACGGACGTCCTGTCCGTGGCCCCGGACTTTTCAAAATCTCGTTTCTGTTTAAATTTGACTTTTTTGTGTAATTAGGTTAACTGGGGTCCGTGGGTTCGGACATTAGGTCCGTGGCCACGGACGGAATAAAAATTTGACCTAATTCTGCCTCCGAAACCCTAGTTTAGGTAACTTTCAATTTCACTTTAATTCTCTGTCAAAAAGCGTTAAAAAAAAAACAGAAGCGCGCACCTAGGTTAAAAACAACTTTGTAGAAAGCCGTAAACGAATCAAGTAGAGGAAAAACGACCTAGGAAGGGTAATGAAAGTAATTTGAACCCTAATTAAGTCGAATATCAAGCCCCCGAACCCGAACTCTCCTTTCCTAATTTGATCTAGGTTAAAATTAGGTGGCGACTCATAATAGGTTCCAGTGAGCTAGCTTAGGTTTTAATAATTATTATTATATGACATAGTTATTAATCTTAGGTTATAAGTGGACCTAGAACCCGATTGGATCCTAATCAACTTTAATCAACATAGGATAGGGTTTAAAATCGAGGCTCACAGACTGGCGACTCTGCTGGGGACAACTTCTTAATTTTAACTTGTTTAATTTTAAGAAAGAGGGCTTAACTCGAAAATTGTTTATTTATGGCTTTAATACTTTGTTTATTTACTTCTGTGCGCACTTTAATTTCTGCACCTTTGCATCATGTGAGAGCGAGGGTCCACACAAACCAGTTTCACCCCGGGACCCATCTAGGGTCCCCTGTCAGGGACTCACACCTTTTAGGTGATGTGAATAAGCGGGGGAAAAGAGGAGGATGTCGTCTAACCACATCCCCTTAATACCTGGGCCTTAGCCCCAAGCGTTTTCCTGGCAGTGTCCTTACCTAGCCCATTGTTTGGTCAGTCAAAGACCCGACCGTAGACGCACACCTTTAGGTGATGTGAAAAAAGTGGGGAAACCCAAAGAGAATAGCGTGCAAGCCCTATTCCTTTGTGGCGACCTGGGCCCAAGCCCCAAGCACCTCTCCGGATCGATCCATACCCAAATTGATTTAACCGTCAAGTGAGGACATGTTGAATTTGTGTGGGCCTTGTTTGCTTGTATGATCAGCCCATTACCTAGCCTAGAGATTGATAGGAACTTCTCCTACATTAACCTAGCCCAACCGAATTGGCGGCTCTACTTGTTTGCGGCCCAGAGGCCCTGTTTGGTTTAACATGTGAGTCGTTCGGGCTTCGGCCCAAAAGCTTAGACTTAGGTGATTTCTCTTCTGGCCCAATTTGAATTATCCAATTAGTTCTAGGCCCAAAAAAAAGGAAATCCACCTGGACTTGAAATAACCCACAAGTTCTGAAAAATATTTTTCTGCTTAGCAACCATCTTCTCTGGCCCAAGGAAAGTTAGGCCCATTTGTGGTTTAGGGACCATTCCAGCCCATGTGCTTTACTCCAGGCCCAAACACATTCCGGCCCAAGGGCTCATTCTAGACTAGGTAAACTTTTATTTGGGCCCTAGCCCCAAACCCTAGATCTAGGTTCACCTCTCAGGCCCAATCAAAGCCATCTGTCTAGATTTCAGCCCAAGTTCCAGTTCATAAGATACTCCAGCCCAAACACCTCATTCTCTGGGTATCCTGGCCCACTTGCTTTCAGCCTAAGTCTGTTTCGATCTATCTTGTGAAGCATCATGTTTCAGCCCACTTCCTTTTGTTAGCTAATAATGGACACCTTGGACACAGGTAGACTCAAGTCCTAAGTACGGTCCAATCGACATGGAAGCCCAGCTCGCAATTTTGGAACAAAGGCACATGGCCACCATTGAAGCCATGGAGCAGAGGCATAGTGCTGCCATGGACGCCGTGGAATCTAACTACGTTGCTGTTATCGAAGAGTTGAAAGCAAAGGCTCTTTCCCTCGAGTCCGAACGCCAAGCTCGGGATGAGTTAGTGGACAGGCTTCTCAACACCCTTTATGAATGCATTGAAGTTGGCTCCATTAGGGTCCGAGGATCGGAGGGGAATGTCAAAGAAATTGCTACAGAACTCAGGAAAGTGATCAGACAAACAGGAGCAGCAACTTGCATCCAAAGCTGCACCCGTAAGAGAACCAGGCGACATGAGGAAGACAGTGATCGACAGTCAAGAGGACCTGGCTGGAGCGTTGGGACAGTAGAACCATCCCGACGGAGTTCTCGACAGAGAGAGTTTACAGACATCGGCCGAACACCAAGACAAGCACTTGAAGAGCTTCGAGGAAGATATCCGATGCAACCGCTCGCCCTGAGGCCAGGAACTACTCATTTGGGGAAGGATCTTAATCAATTTTGTCACTTTCATCAGCTGCCCGGTCACGACACTGACCACTGCAGAGCCCTACAACACAGAATCCAGGATCTGATTGACCAAGGGCTCCAATTCTAAGAACATGGTGGGGAGCGCAGAGCACGCGTGCCCAGGCATCATCAGAAATGTTGTTTTTTAGTGTTTTTCTCATTAAATGCATTTCTTTTCTTGATTAGTTGTCTTTCAACTTTTGTAGTAGTTAGTTCCCTTGAATCATTTTCGGTAGTTTTCCTGAGTTTGTAATTTCCAACATTATTCTTTTTGTTGAATAAAACATAATTCCTTTTTCATTTATTCGAAAAGACTTTAAAAAAAAAGTACTCACGTCTTTCAAGGATCACGAAGTAATCATTTTCTGACTATGCAATGGAACGACTTGTCTCTTGTTTCTAAAAATTTGAACATGCCTAACCAAACACCACAACTCACCCCATAATATCCAAACAACCCACAACGAGGTTCAAGGCCCACATCTATCAAACTGTTGTTACAAACCCCAAATCAATACTGGGGGCAATCCGAGTTTAGGATCATTGTCTTCGAATCTTTCGTTTAAATATGTGAACAAGTCTCAGAGTGAGAATTCACGAGAGTGTCTTGAGCGGAAAAACCATGAGTGAACGAGCGTGTCATTTTTACACGACTCCGGTGAGACCACATTCAAAGGTGAGGTAAACGGCATAACTCCGACCGAAGGAGATAATTTGCAAATTTACTCTTAGACCTGCGAAAAGTAACAACGAACGGATACACAACTATCAGGAATGACGAAGCACCTAGGTACAACACCACATAGCTAAAAGCTTGTAAACCCTGACATTAAACCCTAGGCACCACCGCTGAGCCTTTCATATATCCCTTTTCGATGTTGCAAAGCTCCACAGAACAAGCCAGCCCGTGATGAATAACCAATCCGGTGACCAAAGGAAGCAAGGAGTCTAACTCTCAGATAACGTTTTCATCAGTCCAGAGAAGCAAAGCCACTATCAGCATGACGAAGTGATCCGCAAATGGTCCCAAAGTGACACAGGATCAAAAGAGCTCACATCAAAATAGCTCTCAAAACTCAAAACCGGGAAACACAAGAACCCCGAAGGCAAAGTCAAGAAAGAATAACACAAAAAGGCAAACCCAAAGTGCCTCGAAGAAATCCAAGTGACCAAAAGAGAAATGGTGTAAAGGACAACTTCAAAGGTTCAGGTTCAGAAGCTCGAAAACAACGTCAACATGAAGCAACTAGACGACTTCAAGACGAGGAAGATAAATCTGAGAGAAGACGCAAGTTGCAGCTTTGGTCACCCATTTAAGCTCCACATACCTCAAATATCCCTCCATGATCCCGTCGTCTTTCACCACACCCTAAGGCCACGTTATAAGCTTTAAAGACTTCCGACTTGATAGTTGGTATCTAATCACGTGAAAGTAACAGATCGAATGCGTAAATCCACCAAATGTCAAATTCAATGGTCTAGAAGTTGTGACCGTAAACAAGTACAAACATCAAACACACTGAGTGTAGGTTAGGAAGCACCACATCAAAACATAAGCCTTGACCTTGTGAGGACGAGACTCGTTCGCACGTTTAATCAAATAAAATACTGGGGGCAATCGATCGCTCTAATCGATTGCCATGAACTCTAGCTCGGATTGTCCTAAGGAAAAATACTGGGGGCAATTGTTGGTTCCAACAGTTGCCATGCCAACACCAGTTGAAACCCAAAGCTTGAGCACCACCATCCCACCACAGACACGCATAAGCCCTTACCACCACACACACACTCTCAAGCCCGTCATTGGCCTTATCTCCACAAAAACATTAGGCCCGTCATAACTCTGACCACCATCATAAATCACGACCCAATCCCTGGTCTATCACAAATCCGGAACACCGGGAAAAGCCTTTAGCACCACAACAAACACCACACACTTCCACCAATGACATGTTCATTTTTTTTTAGTCAGGAAATGATCATTTCACTTTCCTTTTTCAGCAGGGTCTTTCTCAACATTGCCATGCTTGGCACCTTTTCCAACAATTTCCCATTTTGAACGAGTATCTTTCATGTATTTTGATTGCATACATCTTATCATCATTGCCATGTTTGACACTCTAGTAATCAGTTTTCATCATTTGCACGAGACCATTATCTTTCTAACTCATTTTTAGTTTGGGACCCAAAATCAGTGCGAGACCCATCATTTTCAAGACTTTAGTACGAGACATCTTCATTCAGTGCGTGACCCAGAATCAGTGCGAAATCCAGCTTTTTCTTCATCCGTTTAGTACGAGACTTCAGTGCGAGACCATGCATCCTCATCAGTGCGAGACCATCATTTTCGCCCGTGCGAGACCTATCATCTTCATCAGTGTGCGACCCATCACCTTCATCAGTGCAAGACCGAGCATCATCATCTTCAGTGCGAGACAAGTACGAGACAGAGCGTGATCTAAGTTGGCGGGGCAGAGACAATAAGTCCCCATCTTAATGTCAACTTCTTGGGAGAAATAACTAGTGGGCAGTGGCAATAAGTCCCCTTGGTAATCTAGAAGTTATCCCAGAACCCCAGTTGGTGGGCAGAGGCAATAAGTCCCCATAGAATACTAACCAGGAGCATTGGAACGGATCTCGTCTCCATAAGCAACCGAGTAGAATGGATCTCAGTCTCCATAAGCAACTGAGTTAGACGGATCTCGGTCTCCATAAGCAACCGAGTAGAATGGATCTCAGTCTCCATAAGCAACCGAGCAGAACGGATCTCAGTCTCCATAAGCAACTGAGTTAGATGGATCTCGGTCTCCATAAGCAACTAAGTTAGATGGGTCTCGGTCTCCATAAGCAACCGAGTAGAACGGGTCTCGGTCTCCATAAGCAACCGAGTAGAATGGGTCTCGGTCTCCATAAGCAACCGAGCAGAACGGATCTCAGTCTCCATAAGCAACTGAGTTAGATGGATCTCGGTCTCCATAAGCAACCGAGTTAGGTGGGTCTCGGTCTCCATAAGCAACCGAGTTAGGACGGGTTTCACCTCCAAACCTTAGTCACACATAAGTCCTATCACCACAAAAAAAACACAACCTTAGGCACCCATAAGACCTACCCTACATTCAACCATTTCAGGCACCCATAAGCCCTCCCTTACATTCATTCACTTTAGGCTCGACATAAGACCTAGATCCAACCTTTAGGCTCGTAGTAAGACCTAGCACCACTCCCTAGTTTACCTACTTCCATTAAAAACATTGCATCATTTTCACCATTTTTAGGTAGTCAACGCTTTAGAATAGCTTGACAACATTTTCATCACTTTAGGTAGTCAACGCCTTAGAATAGCTCGACATCATTTTCATCACTTTAGGTAGTCAGCGCCTTAGAATAGCTCAACAACATATCATCATTTCAGGTAGTTGGCGCCTTTGAATAGTTCAACAACATCTCCTTCTCCTTTAGGTAGTCAGCGCCTTCGAATAGCTCGACACAACCCACTAGATTTCAAACGGCATACGAGGTCTTTTAGGATCAAAAATTTTGGGGTATCACTCAAGCATCAACTAGTCTTTTCATCTTCATTACAAAGCCTAGTTGACGGGGGGCAATCTGTTATACCCAAAATTTCAACCCCCCTAGTAGTCTCAAAGGCATACGTGTTACAAAGGGCAAAATGGTCAAAGTGCACCAATGCAGGATTTTCCAGGGACATTCTCGGGATTTTCTATTTTCATATGACTTGTACATCATCACCAAACAATTCCAAATATCGTAGTCATTATGAAAGGTATTTCATGATTTTCTGATAATATTTATTCTGGAAATTTAGCTTTTAATTCATATTATAAGCTAATTTCTTTAATTAACACATGAAATAACCTCGAAATAGAAATAAAAGGGTTTTCAAAATTTAAATAAAATTGTTACATGGTTAGCATGACTACACACAGTCATAAACCTGAAATTATTTTATTTGGAACCTTATCCCAAAATTTAAAAGAGAAATTCAATCATTTTTACAATTTTCTCTCTCCTCTGGAAAATACCGAAATCAAAACAAAATGTCATGAAATTTTAACAAAAGATAGAGGATGACTTTTAGAGACTAATTCCGTTGGAATTTCGTTATTTCGACTTACCAATCGTAAGTTATGAATTATGGGAGATTCCAGATTGTAAGATTTTTATCTAATCGGTTATTTATCAAAATAACCCGATTCCAACTCTCAAAATTCTTAAAATGCATCCTTTACCTTCAGTATAAATTTCATAATTTTTATCGGCCTGCAACATATTTTAAAAAATCAGATTCCCTTAGAGCACAAAATCAGGGTTTTAGATAAAAATCTTGTTCTATCAACATGGCCTTGCTCTTTCTATAAAAGGACCTTCCAAAAACGACCTAGGGCAGAGAAGAACACCTCCAAAGTCAGAGAACACAGCCACAAACCTTCTTCCCACGTTTTTACACTTCCAAGCCTCAATTCAATACCGAAACACTGCAGAAATCACCCCAAAATCACCAAAAACTCATCCTTTCTTCTCCTATTGAGCTTCCAAGCACCAAAACATCACAAAAACAGAAGCAAACCGTCCTTAATCATACAAGGAAGAAGAAATCAGAAACTCGGGTCGAAGCTGAACCGGATCGGCTACAAACGACGCGTTCGAAGTTTCCCGACGTGAAGGAACAACCAAATCCCGAAGCCAAAACAGGTTAGAATTCGAATTCTTTAACTCCGCTGATCACAATACGCTTCTGGTTGAAATTCCTATTCGAACTAACTTTTCTTTGCTTCTGAATTAAGGTTTGTTTGCGTTTCTGTCCACTAACTTGTTCTATAAGTTTCGTCCTTAATTCGTAGTCAAATTGAAAACTTTTGATCACTAACATGTTTAGAATCCTTCAGGCTACGTACCCATAAATTTTGAGCCAAAAACACCGCCGGGAACAGCCTTAACGCCGCCGTCCGAGGTCGGTCCGCACCCACGGACGCTATGTCCGGGGTCCCGGACGCTCTGTCCGAAAGCCGGACGCCCCCGGACGGTGGCGGGATATTTTTATTTTCAAAAGTTAATGTTTTATAAAACATGTCCGGGCCCACGGACGTCCTGTCCGTGGCCCCGGACTTTTCAAAATCTCGTTTCTGTTTAAATTTGACTTTTTTGTGTAATTAGGTTAACTGGGGTCCGTGGGTTCGGACATTAGGTCCGTGGCCACGGACGGAATAAAAATTTGACCTAATTCTGCCTCGAAACCCTAGTTTAGGTAACTTTCAATTTCACTTTAATTCTCTGTCAAAAAGCGTTAAAAAAAAAAAAAGAAGCGCGCACCTAGGTTAAAAACAACTTTGTAGAAAGCCGTAAACGAACCAAGTAGAGGAAAAACGACCTAGGAAGGGTAATGAAAGTAATTTGAACCCTAATTAAGTCGAATATCAAGCCCCCGAACCCGAACTCTCCTTTCCTAATTTGATCTAGGTTAAAATTAGGTGGCGACTCATAATAGTTCCAGTGAGCTAGCTTAGGTTTTAATTATTATTATATGACATAGTTATTAATCTTAGGTTATAAGTGGACCTAGAACCCGATTGGATCCTAATCAACTTTAATCAACATAGGATAGGGTTTAAAATCGAGGCTCACAGGTTGCAAATTAATTACCGTGAGTGTATAATGGAGTGGGCTGGACTTTTATTTTTCTTTGTTTTGGGTTTGGGGCAGGGTTATTACCGGAACCGGAAGTAAGGAGAGTCCTTGGGCCGGCTCAGTTCTTTTGGGTGGGTCGGCCCTATATATATTTTTTGAATGATACCCTTTTTAATGTCGTTTTTGACTCGTTTCTTGCCCGTTTTTCATGCCGTTTGTGACACGCTATTTCATTTAACGAGACGGACCTCTTTATGTCTCCAAATTTATACTTTCAAACAATAATTATTATTGTTGTTTGTAAATTGATTAATTAGCATTCAATTTCTAATTGGCTTGTGTTTCGCCATTTTAGGCGAAACGCGACGTCTTTATTCATTCTTAGCCAATTTTTCAATGCCCCAAAAATTACCCAAATAACCTCGTAAGGTATCTAAGACCTGGTTTTCACTTCTAAAATATTTTTGGCATGTTTTCCAATGTAAAAATGATTACTTTCATTTTTATTTATATTTCTTTTTCGAACCCTCCTCAAGGTCGTTTTAGGCTTTGTTTATGTTTCCTAACTACTTCTTAGGGTTTATTTAAATATTATATTATTCTATTTTACTTATTTACGGATATTTAATTCCTTAATCTCTCATTAATTACTTTTATTTAATTAATTTATTATTAATTAAAGTAATTAATATTTGGGGTATTTCAATCTACCCCCCTTAAAAACGCTTCGTCCTGAAGTCGTTACTCACATTCGGTTTTCCTAAGGAATCAAGTTCCACTAGGTAACCGCAGATGTAACACCCCAACCGTTAAACACGTCATTAAATGCTCTTACTCACGCAGCGGAACTCTAATTACAACGAGGGGTGAAACAACGTCGTTAGCCACCCATATGGCTAACCAGGCCTTTCTTACATACCGTAACGATCTGACGAACTGGAACAACCGAGTACCTAATACAAATACAATACTCAAATCATTTCTCTACTATACCGAGTCTACAATAAATGGATGCCGACAACATATTCGGTCTTACACCTCCTTCAATACATAAGTAATTAAAACTACTACCCATGCAACCCACCGACCCCGTCCTACTCTCGAACGGTAACATCTTCGGTGTACCTGTAAAATAAAAACATCGCCCCTAGGGGCTCAGCTTAACGCTGCATATGAAATTCGCATACCCCGAGCGCTAAATGGGGTACGCCGACCACTTAGTCGGATATACATGGAGTTCATTTTAGTCAAACAACATGCATTATAGCAATACAATAAGTACATGTAATGCTCAAGGAATCTACATCCAATCATGGAACACAATTCCTAACTAACATAACAAGGTTGTTAGTTGTATCTGGTTACTCTTAGGCCTTGAGGGTTATACCTCACTATGCCTTGTTTACTTATTCAATACCTCACCCGCTCTCTCGGGTTATTATCATATACACACCCATTCTCTTGGGCTACTCGTACTATACTCACCCACACTCTCGGGTTACTTATTCTCATTATCTCACCCATAATCTTGGGTTACTTATTCTCATTATCTCACCCATACTCTTGGGTTATTTATACTCAATATCTCACCCACACTCTTGGGTTATTTATACTCATTATCTCACCCACACTCTTGGGTTATTTATACTCAAGCTCTTGTAGATTCTCGAGACGCTACAGGTCTCCTACGTCACGCTTGTTACTCTTAATACATACTTAGGGCAAAACTCATGACTCTCTAGCATAGTCTTACTTCCCCGGTTTCGACCCTACTCCGGGTCTAGCATGGTGGGAAGGTTCAACTAGCTCACGGAACTCTCTCTTAGTTCCTATCTCTTTTTACTTAGGTCCGACTACTCTCGGACTACTCTCATTCCCATACACTCCTCTCTCGGAGTTATAATAATATTATGTATATTAGTTTAGAAGCATCACTCTCGATGTTTCTAATGACTTTGGGAACATTACTTAAGTTCGGTTAATCTTAGGTTTTAAGAGTTACCCATGCATTTCACTTACTCATACTTTCGGTTATTTTCTTATAACGGATAAAATCCTCATATAGGAGGTCGACCATGTCACAAGGGAGTTACTAATCCCTTAGGTCTCTTTTACCTTCTTTTCTAGTTCACATCTTCGAACTATCTTTAATCCTCTTGAAGGAGGTTCACTTATCTTTCCACTCTCATTTGTTTCATGGACTGTGTCATTATGGTTTACTAACCGTTATCGGGTAATTACTCACCCGCACATCTCCTCACATTCTAGGGAGTTCGAATGTTTGCGTTATCGTTATACTTTAACGGATAGTTTGTGTGTTTGCATGTTTTCGTTATCTTAAGCATCGACCCGATCTATGGGTCTCTAGCCTAACGTTACTCACTACGAGTCGGTCTTTACACTATGTTAGACCACACCGGTATTCAAGTATGTTAGCTCATTCAACATACATCAAGACATACATAATCAAACAATGGATTATTTTCATGCTTTAATCTTGATTAAGCCGGCACACAAACACACAAATCAACGTAACTCGGTTAGCACGCGGAGTATGAGAAAATCATACCTTTCACCATGGATATACTTTACCGGGTCACCACTCGTTCCTCGGTTCACACATGTTCCACTGATAACATTCAAAAGTTTTATTAACATCAAAGCTTTACGGTATGTAACACTAATACTCCCGTACTTAACCCCATTATCCCGTTTAACTTAGTTTTACTCATGTGTTCTTAAACTCACAACTTTCTCATTCACTTCTTAAACTTGTTTACACTCTTAATGACCTTTAAACATCATTAATCAAGCCATAATTACTTTATACTATCATTACCATTCAATTCCCCATCATTAAAATGCAAGAAAACACTTTTTGTACAATTTTTGGGGTGGTCCGGGTTTGTGTCCGGGGATACAAACCCGGACCAATACTGGATTGTGCTCTCGGGTGACTTTTATGTGTGGTCCGGGTTTAGGGGTGGGTTTACAAACCCGGACCATACCTGTGTAAACCTCTCGGGTAGAATTTTGGGGTGGTCCGGGTTTATGTCCTGGGTTACAAACCAGGACCACTTCAGTTTTACAAGTTTCTGTCGTGTTTTGACACTGGTCCGGGTTTCTGTCCTAGTTTACAGACCCGTACCACTTGCAGGTTTCAAAAATAAGTATGTTTTTGCTTTTGTTTCAACTCAAAACTTATACCCAACCTCTTCCTAATCATTCCATATGTAGTCCAACATATTTTAACACCTTAATCAAGCTCTTAGCCTCCTTAAACCATGGACAAAACTTATCACTTAATTCATGCACAACTACACCATTTCCACCCTCTCTGTTACACTGATGCACAACAGCACCTCTAGCTTCTTTGTTTCTGTAGTAGTTTTTCCAATCCTTTCTTTCCTTCCATTCTAACTCCACGCATCAAGACACTCACGCCCATACATTCCTAGGCAAATTTTGACAAGGTTTGTCTACATTCCTAAGCATTCTCCACACTACATCAGCCACCAAGATCAGTTTCTCATCCCTGTTATCACAACATTAAAACCACTACTACATCATGCTAAGTTCCCCTCTGTTATCACCTATGTACCAGTTAGCCTCAAGGCTTACTAACCACACTTAAACATCATTAAAACATCTTCATTAAACAAGCAATATTGTAGTATCATAACTACACTAATTCAAGGTCATTATTCACATTCAAAAAATGTGTTTACAGAGAACAAAACCATCTTAGGTAAGCTCATTACCTTACTAGCTTTCTGTTTTGTTTTCTCCTCTTCCTCCTTCTCTTGTTCTTTCTTTCTCTTCTTGTTTTCACACCAATAAGGAGTCTAGATTGCAAACTACAATCATTTCCCACACACCACACAACAAGTCAATTTAATTCTCACCTACCTAACAAAACTAATATTTCAAGAACTAGTTTTAGGGCTTTAACACTAAGGAGTTACCTTGCCCTCTTGAGTGCCATCTTTGAACAGCAAGGCTAGCAAAAATCTCACCCCTCTGTTGAAGATCAAAACCGACTGGAAAATGGGGCCAAGTTCACGTGGGCATTTTTTGATTTAGCAAGAATAAGCTAGAAAGATGGATAACTTGACTTTTTATTTACCTTAGAGTATTAAGGAGATGAAGGAGACTCAAAAGACCTCTTTAAACTTCAAAAGTGCCCACGGTCATGGAAATGAAAATGAGGGTTTTAAGTTTTTGAAGGGTGAAAAACGTTGCCCAGACAAGGGGATCCAACGGAACAAATTTTGTGTTATTTGGGTAGTATTGAGCAAGATAAAGGAGAAGGAGAATGGAGCTGTTGCTCTCTGGGAATCGCCATTGAGCTTACAAGGAAGAAGAAGATATGCAGAGAGGGCTGGGAATCGTAAATGAAGAGGGAAAGGTGATGAGAGAGTAATAAAGCAACTTTTTACTATTCCCTCTCTACTTTATTTCTTTGTCCTCTTGTGACTTAATAAAACTAGCTAATTATTAAGTGTGTGCACATACTAATAAAACCGGCCCATATATATTAATAGCCCGGGTCATTTTTTCGTCTTTTCGAATAACGCTTTTAATTACCGGTTTCGAAACTATTCACTCCCGGGACCCGTTTTTCGGATTTTCTCGTTTCTTTATTTTTAATGGTATTAAGCTTCCATTAATACTTAATTATAGTTATTTAATCAACTATAATTTTTAGGGTCCGTTTGACCACTTAAGTCACGTTTTCGGGTTTTCTCGAAAACGTGCTTTAAAACTCCGTTAGCGTTTTAATCCATATTTGGATACAGTATCTTTGGGAATCACTCCCGTATACTAATTAGGCCTAACTAAGCCTTAGGAATCCATCTCGGACCCTCTCGAGATCATATATATCTCTTATATTCATTTAATGCGCGTTTTAGCGTTTTTCGCGTTTTACGCATTTTCTCTTTTCTTTTGGTTTTATTCTCTTTTCCAATACTCTTTAGGCAACATAGGCCTTTAATAATATTAGAGTAATTTAATCACCACTTTTAGATCTGGGGTATTAAAATCTACCCCCCTTAGGAACTTTGTCCTCAAAGTTGGTGAATCTTATGTCGTTACTCTCATGGGCGTACTAAGCCAAGGTTATAATACACGTACAACCTTACAGACTTCACAAGTCATTCTCATTTCACACTACACATACCACACAAAAATCACAGCTGTATAGCAATCAAAAATACTCTTTTTACTCACTCCATGGAATCGGTCCGAAGACAAGAAGGCACAACAGTCCTCGAATCCATATTGAGTAATATACTACTGATCCCTTAGGTACCGGTCACGTTGGACTCTTACGCTCTCTGGTCCACGGCCGTTTCATGACAAATGGGCACTTACTCTCTCTGGCCCATGGTCCCTTCGGTTCTGATCAAAACGTTACACATATACATATCCTCAGGCACTCTGGTTGACTCACTCACACAGATCGTCTCAGGGTACTCTCCCCGTCCCGCTGCCTTTGGAAAAATCACACACTGTCACCGCCCAAACCGGTCGCTTAGGACCGCACGTACGGTGCAATGGTTTCAAAAACCATACACGCCCACCGTTCTAAACCGGTCATCAAGACTTAAGGCCGTAGCCATCGGCGGGTGATAGCAGTTTAAAAACCAGTTTTCATTTCCATCTTCATACTAGAAGAAAATCCCTTTTCAAATTTTGTTTGAAAATTCTTTTCAAAACATCACACAACTCCTAATCCGGTTTATGGTAGTTGTAACTTTCTTAGCGTGATTACTTGTGACCACTTATAGGGATCTTCAGGAATCTCCAACCCTGAGTGATCAGCATCAGTGTTGAACTATCCTTCCACCCCAATTTGTGTTCAGTTTCCCTTGATCGCTAGCAGACCAAGTTTCACCTCCCACGTCAGTTTCAAACAATCAGATAGTCAAACATTTTCGTTTTCTATCTTTTACTCTTTCTAGTCATAATCATAAACTCATTTTAATTTATCTCAAATTCCTAGAAACTTAGGTCATCCGTCATTCTCAATTTCCTTTGCTTACTTTACCTAAGCCACTTATGACCTCATTTTCTCAAATTGTTACTCAATTTAAAACACACAACATAAAACTCCAAAGGATGGAACTCACTCCATCAATCATTCTCAAATAAAATCACCTAGGGAAACTCACTTCCTACTAGGTTATACATCGGTTCCATACCGATTCCTACTCATTATGTCTCATGTCTAATCTCACTAGACATATACTATAGGGATTCTCATTCCCCAAGAGTTTCTCTACTACTCTTTTCATATTTATTATATACCAATTACTCGCATCTCTCATGCACAATACTCATGCTTACACGATGAATGGGTACACATGTTTATGTAACATAAGTTCCAATCATCAAAATTATTTCTTTTGTGCTATGCACATAGTAGTTTACGCAGCTATACGTAAAACATACTCTAAGTGGTTTCTCGCCCTACCCCCCTTAAAAGGGGTTACACCCGCGTAACAACCCATATGTTATCACTGAACATTGGTTCACTAATTCCGGTATCATGAAGTGCTTTAACTTCAATATGGTTAATTAACTCATAACCGGGTTCGGTTCTAGCCTCTAAGGCTTCAAGGCGTTTATGATGAGCCATCTACTCACATTTGCTAGGTATGCTTAACCTTTGAATTACGGTCCATGAGCTTCTACTGTGTGACCTGATAACTAGAGCTTAATTCGCTCATTGGTATTCTCAATGTATTTGATCCACTCCCTTTTATCCCTTTGTGTCTTGGGAATAAGGGTTTTTAATCGTCGCTAGGTATCTCTTACCGTATGCGAATTCGATGAGTTAAAGATTTTCTCTCCAATTCTCTAGAAATCTATTTCGTATAACACTGTATACCTTTGTGATTATTCACTTACTTTTCCCGACTTGTTGTCGGTTGAGGTCAAGCTACTACTTAATATGTAGTGCTTCCTCGATTAACAGTTGCTTCTGAATTATGTTTGTTTATTTATTTCTGTACAACAATTCCTCCTTCATACTACTCTGCATTAACCCTTCATCGGTCCTGGGACCTGTGGGTTACAGCCCACATTCTTCGTGCATCTTTGGCCAAAGGCCGCACGGTTATTTCTCTAGATTCAAACTCAACAGGCTTCGTTGACATTTCTCAATTCCCGGCTCTCTCACTCGATCATTACCGCACAAGTGCAATACCAAAACACTCAGTCAAATAGAGTGCAAAAGCGTAAACCCTTGACAGTAAATCTCTCATGAGATAGGAATGATTATGTCTCCTTTACCACATTTTCTCATCAGCTCCGTATCATTATCTGCTTACACTTTTACAATGGTCGCTCACTGTGTACCATGCTCTTATTCATTAACAATATTCGCTTATATGGCATCAGCTACTACTTTAGCTTCCGCTCATATACTCCCGCCATTTATACTATGGCTTGCCATTCACTTGGCTCAATAAAGTATATTACTCTAAACTCTTTACGTTTACTGTGCATCGTTTACTCTGCAATTCATACTGCACACATGACGTGTTCACTACTTATCCGACTAATCTATCGGTTTCCTTCCATTGCTATCAAGCCTTTCTATAGACTATTTGATTTCAAATACTCCTTGGCAATATACACATGCTCAGGTTTTATTACACCGCTTTAATGGTTTCACATTACATACATAGGTGGTAGCCTTTCTCTGGAGGATTCACGCAATTACTGCTCCGTAGGCTCCTCAATAACAAGTGGTGTCCCCACTCTAAGGTAGTGGTTCGTGCTCCACAATAACTCTCATGCCTTTATGCATATGTTTTACAACGTTTGGATCTACGTATTGTAGTTGGTTTTATCGGCTTACAAGCCACCTTGCGGGCTGTTTATATAGGTTTCTTCTTCTCCGTATGCCATTAAATGGTTAGGAGGTATTTCTGGGCTCCTTGATATGGTTGTCTCATCACACTTCTGCACATGGAAGGCCCTTTTTGTATTTTAATATAAGTTCATGCCTTCTGGCAATCTAGGGTACCCCGTGTTATGTGGGATCCCTTCGGGTTCTACCCGAGTGTTCGCTTAAACACTTGTGTTCTCAACACGATGTTTCGTTCAACTACTGTTGACTCCGGCACCCTTCTCAGATTGCTCCTAGGTGTTACTGAGTAATGCCATTACATCTGGCTTGTACTTATGGTTATGTTCAGTTGCGACTTCGCCTTGCGGCTATGTATAACTCGAACTATCCCGTTTAGGGTTGTAATGTCTCCCGTTATTGGGTAGAGTATTAGTACTTTTCCTTTACCTACTTAATTAGGTCGTTATTCTCTTCAGTGAAGTATACTATGGGAATTCTATCCCGTTTATCGAAAATTAATATGTTCATTTTAGGCATTCGCCGTATAGCTTACGCTGGTATTCATTCCAGTCATTATGTATTTCCTAAGACATATCCAATGTCTATACCTAATACTCTGTGCTTCTCGCACTTCTCTATGCTATATTCTTAGATCCGTCATCTTACTGGATTCTTAACTCCCTTATCTTGGTAAGCTTCCTTGTGTTCTTCGTTCATTCGAGGTGTCCAACTGTCTTGGTTTGAATTGGCTCTTTCATCCGTAGTATGGAGTGGGCTACTTCTCGTGTTCCGTACTCTACTTGTATACATACATGGAGTATCTTATTGATACGTTACCACTTACCTGACTAACTCATAATTGGTCTGTCAGGCCCGCAAGCTCCTTCGGAGTGCGGTCGTTCCATGTCTCGTTTAGTACACCGTAGTGTCGGTCACACGCCTAAGTGAAGTATTCTGTTGCCAACTCCTCTTATATCGTCCTATGATAACTTACCGTGATTCTCTGGTTTGGTTTTTAAAAATTTGGGGGTTTTTTGGAAAATTCTATGTTTGAAAGAAAAATTTGAGTTGAAAATAAAATCTCTACGTCATTTCAATGCCGGTTGCTTCTTACCAAGTCTGACTTCTTGCAGACTGGTATGTTCTTTATACAGTGGTCAGGCCGTTAGGCCTTTCCATGGTTTCGTTTCAGAATTCTTAGGGTTTGTGGTGCTATATTGGCTTCTCTTGCCGTCTTGGTACTTGCTAAGTACTGGTCGCTTGTTAAAGCTCTTCTTAAAAGTCCCGTTAATACTGCACTTGCCAAGGCAAGTGCGCGGTACAGGCGGTTTTAGGTTAACTCATACCGGTCATGGTATTGTTCACATTGTATTTGGTAGCCTTGTCGGCTCTTCCTTGATCCTTTAATTGGATAACTGCTCCTTAGAGCTGCTTCTCATTCCTCTTGACATGACTGTCATTCATTTAGGTGCTTCTCCACTGTCGGAGTTCCTTAATTATTTAGTTCCGTGATCTACCTCGTTGCTCGCTCCCACGTCTTCACTGTGGTTACCGAGGTTTAAGTCATTTAGGCACTACTACTGTAGTCCTATCAGGTATTTCCCGAAGTTTGCTCGTAGCTGTCTAGGCTATATCAGTTAAGTATTTCAACTTCTTCGGGTGTGGCAGGGTGGGTGCACCTACTCTCAACTAGCCGTTAGTGGTATTATTTAACTATGGCGGTCCGTGGACTTGTGTCCCGATTCTCATTAATTCTCATGAGTCCGCCTTGTTGCACGGTTGGTGCTTTCTTCTTGCTGTTGCTCAGTGTTATACCCAAAATTTTGACCCCCTGGGTTAGGGTCTACGGGGTGCTGGTGTTGTGAGAGGCATTTTAATCAAGTAGTGAGGGATTCCGGCTCGATCGGTGCGTTCCATGGCATGGGGAGCAGCTTCGTCATTTTCAGGGGCGTTTTGGTAATCTTTAAAGGCTCTTGAGACCTCCTATAAGCTTTCTCTCTCCTCCAAAGGATGCCCAAATCAGCTTGAAATGCTTTGATATTTTAACCCATGATAGAGGATGACATTCTAAGCATAATGGCGTTGGAATTTTGATTTTTCGAGTTTCCAATAATTTTCTAGCAATTTCTGACTGAATCTGACAAGAAATTCAATTTAAAAATATTCCAACTTTTAAAAAATTCAGTTCCACCTCAGAAAATTCATAATATCCATCCTTGACATGTGGTTAAAATTTCACAGCAAAATTCCTTTGGGAAGTCTTTTAATTAAAATACCAAAAAAATCTTACTTTTACTAGATTTTCTTTATCTTTAAGAAAGTCTATATAAGGGGATAGGTTTTTGGATAAAATCAGAACCTGATATGCTCAAGAACCCTAGAGAGTCAGAAAACACAGCCTCCTCTCTCTCTCTCATGTTTTCCAACACCCGGCCACCCAAATCACACCGAAAATCCCCCGAAATCACCATCTAAACACGTTTTCCAATCCCCAAAGCACCAATAATCATCAAAACCCCACAAAACACCACCAAAACGTGAAGAACAGCAAGAAAACCAACAACCAGAAGCTTGGTTCGAAAACCTTTCGGGTCTGCCATCAACGGAGCACTCGACGAATCCCGGTGTGAAGAATCGTTGTGAATCCGAAGGTAAAACAGGTAGACACTCCACTTCCCTAATTCTCTACGGTATTATCTGTCTTGCCTCAAAATTTGGGCTTAAACTAACCCTTCTACGCTTCTGTATTGCTATTTGTTTAACCTTCTCTCCAATAACTTGTTTACTAAGTTTCGTGTTTAATTCGAATTCAAATTGAAAACTTTCAATCACAAATGTCTTGTACATCTTTCAGGCTACACACCCATAAAATTTGAGCGAAAAACACCTTCGGGAACGGCCTCAACGCCGCCGTCCGAGGGCGGTCCGCACCCACGGACGTCATGTCCGGGGTCCCGGACTCCCTGTCCGTAAGCCCGGACGCCCACGGACGGCGGCAGGATTTTTTAAAAAATTCAAAATTTAGGTTTTCTAATAATGTCCGGGCCCACGGACAACCTGTCCGTGGCCCCGGACTTCGCATTTTTTTGTTTTCCTTTAATTTCGACTTTTCTGTATAATTAGGTTAACTGGGGTCCGTGGTCTCGGACACGGGGTCCATGGCTACGGACGTAAGCAAAATTCGACCTAATTCTGCCTCCGAAACCCTAGTTTAGGTATCTTTCAATTTCACTTTAGTTTTCTGTCAAAAAATGCTAAAAAACCCAAAAAAAACAGAAGCTAGCGCACTTAGGTTAAAACGACTCGTAATAAGCCATAATTAAACTAAGTAGAGGAAAAACGACTTCTAGGGGTAATGAAAGTAATTGAACCCTAATTAAGTCGAATATCAAGCCCCCGAACCCGAACTCTCCTTTCCTAATTTGATCTAGGTTAAAATTAGGTGGCGACTCATAATAGGTTCCAGTGAGCTAGCTTAGGTTTTAATAATCATTGTTATATGACATAGTTATTAACCTTAGGTTATAAGTGGACCTAAAACCCGGTTAGATCCTAATCAGCTTTAACCAACACAGGATAGGGTTTAAAAATCGAGGCTCACAGACTGGCGACTCTGCTGGGGACCAAATTCTTAATTTAAACTTGTTTAATTTTAAGAAAGAGGGCTTAACTCGAAAATGTTTATTTATAGCTTTATTACTCTGTTTGTTTACTTTTGTGCGCAATTTAAATTTCTGCACCTTTGCATCATATGTGAGCGAGGGTCCACCTAAACCGATTTCACCCCGGGACCCGTTTAAGGGTCCCCTATCAGGGACTCACACCTTTTAGGTGATGTGAATAAGCGGGGGAAAAGAGGAGGATGTCGTCTAACCACATCCTCTTAATACCTGGGCCTTAGCCCCAAGCGTTTTCCTGGCAGTGTCCTTACCTAGCCCATTGTTTGGTCAGTCAAAGACCCGACCGTAGACGCACACCTTCAGGTGATGTGGAAAAAGTGGGGAAGTCCAAAGAGAATAGCATGCAAGCCCTATTCCTTTGTGGTAACCTGGGCCCCCGCCCCAAGCATCTCTCCGGATCGATCCATACCCAGTTTGATTCAAGCGTCTAGTAAGGACATGTTGAATTTGTGTGGGCCTTGTTTGCTTGTATGATCGGCCCACTACCCAGCCTAGAGATTGATAGGAACTTCTCCTACATCAACCTAGCCCAACCCGGATTGGCAGCTCTACTTGTTTGTGGCCCAGAGGTCCTGTTTGGTTTAATATGTGAGTCATTCGGGCTTCGGCCCAAAAGCTTAGACTTAGGTGATTTCTCTTCTGGCACAATTTGAATTATCCAATTAGTTTCTAGGCCCAAAAAAAAGAAATCCTCCTGAACTTGAAATAACCCACAAGTTCTGAAAATAAAATCTTTTTCTGCTTAGCAACCATCTTCTCTGGCCCAAAGAAAGTTAGGCCCATTTGTGATTTAGGGACCATTCCAGCCCATGTGCTTTTACTCCATGCCCAAACACATTCCGGCCCAAGGGCTCATTCTAGACTAGGTAGACTTCTTATTCGGGCCCTAGCCCCAAACCCTAGATCTAGGTGTCACCTCTCAGGCCCAATCAAAGCCATCTGTTTAGATTTCAGTCCAAATTCCAGTTCAGTCGGCACACATAAACAGATAGCACACAAGCCGAGGGACACCTCGTTAGCAAGCAGGTCACAAGAAAGACTGTACCGTTCACCGTCGGCGATTGTTCGGTTTATCTCCTTCCAAGTCCCAATTCACAAGTCCTAAAACATTCATTCCGTTTTAAGTCATTATTAGTTCAACTTAACGTTATTCACCTACTTAACCTTCCTAAACACTAACATTTATCCATTGTCATTTACTAAGTCCTTGTGGTTTTGTCTTTAAACGTTTAAGTGCATTGTTTCGTATTGCCTCTTACATTTGTTCACCCTCTTAGTAGCCATTACACCCTCCAACCATGCCCTTAATAACTTTATAACATCAATATCTATCAATCCCCACCATTAGATATCATTTCCCAACCATAAACAAAGTTTTTGGTCAAAACAGCACCGCGTCCGAACTTGTGTCCGAGCTTCCCAAGTTCGGACGCAAGTTGAGACTCAAAAGGGTGCAACGAGACGTGTGTCCGAACATGTGTCCGAGCTTCCCTAAGTTCGGACATAGGTCGAGGAAAAATCAAATGAAAAATTTCAAGTGTCCGAACATACGTCCGAGCTTCCCTAAGTTCGGACATAGGTCGAGGAAAAATCAAAGGAAAAATTTCAAGTGTCCGAACTTAGAAGGCCGGACAGAAGTCCGGACACTGGTCGAGACTCAGGAAATTTAATCGCAACAGGGCATGTCCGAGCTTCCAAATTCGGACGGAAGTTCGGACAGGCCAGAATACTCATCTTCTATATCCTTAAACACTTATCTCATCTCTTAGTATGTTCTAACCTTGTTTGGGCACTTAAAATACACCTTAAGCCCTCCACTAAACTCCTTAAATCACTCATCAATATCCATCTTAGTCATTATGCATTTTCCTTGTAATAATGTCACACTTGTAATGTTTCTCACTAGGCTTCTAAGTGGTGGTTCATACCTATTATAGCCACTATGCCAAAATGCTTCCTCACCACTATAACATCATCTCCCAAGCATCTTTCACCACATAAAATTCCTTTATGCAACTAAGTTCCTACACAAGTTTATGCCTCCTTCGTCCAACACATTATTTCCTTTCTACTAGGTTACCAACATTTGCCTAAGTCCTTAATACACAAGCTCATTCATTTGATTCCTAAATCCTCCATGATGATGCCTAAGTCATTCTAACTCATTAAAACACCTTGACTCACCCTTTTTGTCAAAACAACTCCTAAAGTTTCTTAGTACTTCCTTAGTCATAAAATCTCCTTACTCATCTTAAACACTTAGGTTCTTCACTAAAATTCACCATGGGTTCTCTAGTATATTGTTACACCAAAACATTTAGTTCTTCACCATCAATTAGCTATCAACATTCAAATTCTCACTAAACCTCCTTAGCACACATCAAACATCAAAACTACACTACATCACAATATAGTGCATAAACTTAAATTGCTTGGCACCTAGGCCTTTAAATGACTTGGCTCTTAGGCCCTTAAATGCATAAATCTTAAACACTGAATTTCCTCTACATAAATAGCCTTTGACCTGCAAATACACACAACAAGGCTCCCATTGCAATTTAAATGTTCTTATAATTCACCTTGACATCCTTAAACTATCTCCTTTTTCTCATTTGCTCCTTAGTCACAAGTTCCCAAGTATAGTCATTGTTTCACCTAGGTTTTTATAACCCTTTCCAAATGTAAACTCTACACTAAACTCATCACATATCTAAATCCCATCCCTTAATGCATTAAACACCTTAAGGTAAGACATTTACCTTGTTCTTTTTCAAGCTTCACAAACTTTCTTCCTTAGGTTTTTCCTTGCTCAATCTCGGTCACCAAACCAAGTTCTCCTTGCCAATGTTCTAACCAACATTCAATGACTCCAATGAGTACTAAACAACACACTAACCTTAAGGAATAAAACCTAGGTTAAAAATGTGTTTTAAGGTATTAAATTGATTGTTTTACCTTGGTTGCTCAAGACAAGCTTGGATATGAATCAGAAGGACCCTCTTGCCCTTGGAGAATAGGAAACAAGCTAGAACAAGGCATAAAAATGGAGCCCCATGAGTATAGATTTTCGATTATGTGAAGGAATGGTGGAAACTTGATTTTTCTTCCATATTCTTTACCTTAAGAGAATGGAGAAGCGAATGAACTCTCCAAACTTGAATTTCCTCTATATGGCGGTTTGGCTTGGCACCAAAATAGAGCTCTTGAAGTTTTGGAAAGATAGAAAGGAAGAGCTTGGGCTAACTAAGAAGAATATGTAATTTGTTTAGGTTTTGGAGCTAAAAAGAGTAAGTAGTAATCAAAGGAAGATGGAACTTACATGGGGGCTGTTCTTCACGTCAATGGAGAAGGGAGAAAGCAAGAGAAATCGGTGGTGAGAGAGAAAAGAGGTGAGGAGAGAGGTCTACTAAGGTAAGATATTTATGTTAAAAGCTGAATATTGAATTTACTTACTTTTGCTTTCTTCTTTACTTAACTAGATAAGTGTGGTGAGTCACACTTAAAAATCGGTCCCCTTGATCAAATGAGGTATATTGTGGTCTTTGTTGACCATTTAGTTGACTTACTTTGACTAATGTATTAAACTAGCACTATTTGGTTACTATTCACTAAACAAGGCACATAACTGTGAAATTTTTTATTTCCCATTGATTTAGACTTCCTAATGTGATACTAAGTAGTACACATGTTGATTAAAGAGTAATGATTGACACTTAGCCACTCAAAACCCATTTACAAGACAATTTTTAAAAAATGTGCTTTAAGGCTCCTTAAAGCACATTTTGTGTTTTAACTTGTTTTCAAGCTTGGTTTTCTTTGGTAATTGGTTTAAAATGACCATTAGGATATTACTAAGGTCTTAGAATGATATTTGGGTGCTCACCCAAGTCTCTACAAGCTTAGAGCACGTTTTTGCTTAAACTGCTCTTTTGGTGTTTCCTTATGTTTTCTTTGATAAAAATGTTTCTTACATTTCTAAGGCATTATTTAGCCTCATATATCTTAGTTTATCACTTAAACACCATATCTAAGTTTGGGGTATTTCAATTTACCCCCCTTAAAAGAACTTTGTCCCCAAAGTTCACACGTGTACTTAATCATTCACGGTACTCAATTCCTCAATCTTAGCACCACATCTTATATTCTCATTCACACATCTCAAGACTCAAAGGTCTACCATAAATACAATACATAAGTATTATACATATCTCAAACTTACCACCAAGGTGTAATAACTTACACAACTTACACAAACCACATCTTACATCAACCAAACAAAATGACAACATGTTCGTTTACTAACTCAAAAGCGAGGAAGCTCTACCCCCCTTAAAAAGGGTTACGCCCCGTACCATATACAGACGATCTTGTCGGTAAACAAAGTAGGGTACTTCGCCCTCATCTTATCCTCTAATTCCCACGTGGCCTCTTCGACATCTTGGTTAGACGAGAGAACCTTCACCAGTCGCACTGACTTATGGCGAGTGTCCCTAGTCTTACTATCCAAGATCCTCTGAGGAATCTCCACTGATCTCATATTCTGTTCTAATGTCAACCTCTCAGGTTCTAACACATGGGAGGGGTGGTGCATGTATTTCTTTAGCTGTGAAACATGAAAAACATCATGTACTTTACCCAGTTCAGCAGGTAAATTCAACCTGTAAGCAACTGAGCCCACCCGCTCCGTAATCTCATAAGGACCAACAAACTTAGGGCTCAACTTGCCCTTCTGCCCAAATCTAAACACACCCTTCATCGGTGATACCCGTAGAAATACCCGGTCGCCCACTGCGAACTCCAGGTCCCGTCGTCAAACATCAGCATACGACTTCTGCCTATCTTAAGCAACTTTCATGTTCTCTTTGATTTGCTGAACTTCAGCCTTAACTTGCTCTAAGTACTCTGGTCCTATAATGACCGTCTCACTCGACTCATCCCAGTAGAGCGGCGTACGACAAGGTCTACCGTACAACGCTTGAAAAGGTGCCATCTTGATCGAAGCGTGAAAGCTGTTGTTGTATGAAAACTTTATCAGATGTAATTTGTCAATCCAACTGCCCTGGAAGTCTAAGGCACATGCCCTCAGCATGTCCTTGAGTGTCTGAATCGTACGCTCAGTCTGACCATCTGTCTGAGGATGAAACGCGGTACTCAATTTCAGTTCTGTACCCAACGCTTCTCTAGTAGCTCTCCAGTACCTCGAAAGGAATCTGGTATCTCTATCTGACACTATGGTCTTCGGTATCCCGTGATGTCTCATGATTTCTCTCTCAAACAACTCAGCTAATTTGGTCACCTTCCAAGTATCCTTCATTGGTATGAATCAGGCTACTTTGGTGAGGCGATCCACCACCACCCATATCATGTTGAGACCTCCCCTAGCAGGTGGGAGTCCAACTACAAAGTCCATGGAGATATCATGGAACTTCCATTCCGGAACTGGCATCGACTGCACCATTCCGCCAGGTCGTCGGTGCTCGAATTTTACCTTCTAGCATGTGAGACACCTCAAGACGAACTCGGTAACATCTGTCTTCATCCCTGACCACCAGAGTATCTCTTCATGTCTTTATACATCTTAGAGGCTCCCGGATGGATGGAAAGTGAAGAACAGTGTGATTCCCTAAGTATACGGTCTTTCAGATCCGTGTTGCCCCGTGGTATGCATAACCAGCCCTTAAGTCTGATCAGATCATCGTCGTGAAGTCTAAAGTCATATTTCTGACTCTCAAAGGTACCATCTGTCAGCTTCTGTCTGACCTCTCTCATATACTCATCTGTCCTCTGAGCCTCTCGCACCTCATCAACCAAGCTGGAGAAAGAGACTAGCGAATGGAGTGAGTGTGCTCGACGGCTCAAGGCGTCTGCTACAACATTGGCCTTCCCTTCTTTGTATTGGAGGTCAATGTCATAGTCTTTCATAAATTCTAACCATCTTCTTTGTCTGAGATTCAGCTCCTTCTGAGTGAATATATATTTCAAGCTCTTGTGATCGGTATAGATCATCACACTAACCCCGTATAAGTAATGGCGCCATATCTTCAAAGCGAAGACTACAGCTCTCAGCTCTAAATCATGTCTGGGGTAGTTCTCCTCATGTTTCTTCAACTGGCGTGAGGCATATGCCACCAATTTGCCATGTTGCATGAGCACGCAACCCAGCCCTCTGCCGGACGCATCACAGTAAACCTCAAAGCCCTCCGTACCGTCTGGAATGGTCAGAACCGGTGCAGTGGTCAGTGAGTCTTTCAAACTCTGAAATGATCTCTCACAGTCAGCCGTCCATAAGAACGGTGCATCTTTCTTCATCAGACTGGTATCGGCTTTGCGACCTTGCTGAAATATTTAACAAACCGCCGGTAGTAACCTGCCAAGCCAAGGAAGCTCCGAATGTCGGTAACTGTCTTCGGTCTCGGCCAAGTATGCACGGCATCAATCTTTGCTGGATCCACCGAGATCCCAGCATCTACGATGACATGACCCAGGAAAGAGACCTGGTCAAGCCAAAACTCACACTTGGAGAAATTATCATATAACTGGTTCTCCCTCAATATCTCCAGTACTCTCCTCAGATGTTCCTCATGCTCAGATCTTGATTTCGAATATATTAAAATGTCATCAATGAATACCACAACCGACTTGTCCAGCTGCTCCCGGAACAAGCGGTTCATCAGATCCATAAATTTCGCCGGTGCGTTCGACAAACTGAACGGCATCACTGTAAACTCATAGTGGCCGTATCGTGTCTGGAATGCCGTCTTCTCAATATCTCCCTCCTTAATGGCTATCTGATGATACCCCGATCTGAGATCAATCTTGGAAAACACGGATGCCCCCTTCAACTGATCGAACAGATCGTCAATGCGGGGTAATGGGTACTTATTCTTCACTGTCACTGCATTCAACTCTCTGTAGTCGATGCAGAGGCGGAGACTACCATCCTTCTTCTTCACGAAGAGAACTGGCACTCCCCATGGAGATACACTTGGTCTGATGAATCCCTTGTCTAACAAATCTTTTAACTGTTCTTTTAACTCATTCATCTCTGCCGAAGCCATGCAGTATGGTGCCTTGGCTATCGGTCCGGTACCAGGTAGCAGCTCGATGGTGAACTCTACCTCCCGAGTGGGTGGCATGCCGGGAAGTTCCCATGGAAATAGGTCAGGGAACTCCGACACTACCGGTAAGTCGAGGTCGAACTCGGGGTCTCTCTCAATGTCCTGTACATAGCAGAGGTACACTTCTTCCTTCGTCCTCAATTCCTTATACATTGCCATAGCGGTGATGATCTTAGTCGAAGGCTCTCTGGGCCTCTGGTGGTATGATATCATTACCCCAGACGGGCTCCTGAGCAGCAATCTATGCTCGGCGTAGAGGATACGACCCTTGTGCCACTCCAACCAGTTCATCCTGAAGATAACATCAAATCCCAACTCCCTGAACTCAATAAAACTGACTAGAAAGTCTTCCCCCTTAATTCTGACAATGGCTCCCCGGTAGTAGCGAGTGCAACGAACCTTCTCCTTAGACGGGAGTGTAACCGTGAAGTCGGGTAGCTCATCAGTGTCTAGCCCCAACCTTCTCGCGAAAGATGCCGAGACAAAGGTATGCGAGGCCCCTGAGTCGAAGAGAACTGATGCCTCAATCCCATTAATCGGAAAGGTGGCGGTGAGGATAGTACCGCTGGCGTCGGCCTCTGCCTCTGTAAGTATGCTTAGTGCACCTTCCGTACCGAGTCCATGACCTAATTGTATTCACAAGCTTCATGAGTAATGATGGTATAACAAGAGTCGTAACAATTTATATGAACAACACTGTTATTTTATTCATAACCATCGTGTTTACAACATGTGCTTAAATCTTACATCTCACTTCTTATCCCATACTAAAACATTACTTGGCTAATATTGTCTAAAGGTTAGGTTTAATCTCCCTGGTCTCATATGCGTCGCATTGATTACTGCTGACGGTGTTGTGTTCAGCTTGATTCTCTTAATCCCATGGTACAACATCCTTGATTCTCCTCCCATAACTAATACATCCCCTGACTTAAGTATTAACTTATTAGCACGGTCCGCACGCTTCTGCTCGCCGTACAAAAATTCAGTGTCGTCTCCAATGGACCAAGACACTACGGGTATCCCTCTTTCGAGAGACTCCGTCGTCTCGTCCTTATCCTGATGTAGTCCGAGTCGCCTATCTTTCCCATAGAAGTTTACAATGCAGATGTCCGCTTGTATGTTTGGAATCGGGTCAGGCTCCAACTGCTGAGCGATCTCCACGACTTGTGTAATAACCGGATGGAACTCTTCGGGTATTCCCGGTGGTGAGACTCCATCTAGTATCCTCATGGTTTGGTAAGTCTTGGCATATGGATTCCAATCCTTGCCTAAGCTCATCATCTTTAATTTCATCCTTGCTCCTCCTGGGTACTTCCGTGTATAAAAACCTCCCGGTCCCGCTCCTAACTGTCTGCATCTCCTGATGATGGCTATCTGTGCTTCAGGTGTCAGGTATCCCCTTAATAAAACCATACCTGGGCGGATAACCTGACATTGTTCGGTTGGAAAGTCTCGGGTTCCGATGTCGGTGTACCCCGGGTTAGGTGTTGAAGGCATTGGATAACAAATGTTGAAGTTTCCTAAGGTGGCAACAGGTTATATCTTACTAAAGTTCAAATCTTATCTTATTCCCATCTAACTCAATTGTTTACCAAACATGCATGTTAATGTGGTAAGCAGGCAATTTTATCACTTAAAGGTTTATAGCGGTACCTGGCCTCGATGAGGGTTCAGGCTCATTGTCCCGGTCCACCATGTGTAGTGTGGGTCCCGACTTTTGGGCTACCCGTGGATTCTTGTTCGCCTCTTGCTGCGCCCCCTTCTGACCGTCAGAACCAGCTCCCTGATCGGTCCTAGTCTTAACCTTGAAACCGGATCTGTAATTCTTACTCTCCGGGTTCCCGTAGCAGTCATATGCCCGGTGCCCGAGTACACCGCAGAAATTACACTCCACCTTATTCCCCCTACAGTCAACTCCGGGGTGGTCCCCCTTGCACCTCTAGCAATAGTAGTGTCGTTGGTAGCCACCACCGGTTTCCTTTCCAGTCTCAGTACCTGATTACGCATTGCATCAGTGATTGTGTCTCAATGTTGTCAACCATTCTTATTACTCAAGATGTATTTCTTTACCCTTTGGCGCCCTAGAGCGTAGGGGTTTAGCAGCATAAGCATATGTCAACTTCAGTGGCTCTTCTGGAGCCTTCTCCTTTTCCTCCTTCCCTTTTTGGTTCTGATTTTTCTGGGCTTGAGGCTGGTACTTCTGTTTCTTGTACCCACCTTGCCCTTGGTTCTCCGTGCTCTTACCGACACTCTTCCTCTTAGCATTGTCCTCGTCCCTCAGCTGGACGGTTATCTCAACCTTAGCAGCGGCATGATAGCACTCCTGCTTTCCAAAGTATTAGTTACTCTTATTTTTCACAATCTAAATTTTATTCTCTTAATCATATCTTACTCATTTACTTACTCATATCTCAACCATTCCCATTACCTACAAGGTAGTATAGCTCGTCGGCCCCATGCCGTAGCGGAGTCGATGGCTAAGCCCGCCATAGAAGCGGTCCACCAGTATCTGGTCTGAATATCCAAGACCTGGCAGAAGACGGAGCAAGGCGGTGAACTCTGAGTAATACTCGTCCACCATCATCTTGTCCGTCTGCTTGAGCGCATCCAACTGTAGGCGCTTCTTCGTCTGGACATGGGCGGGATAGTACTTCACTCGTAGCAATGCTGTGTACTGGTCCCAGCCGAAGTCTAGATTGGCCACATGCTCGGCCCTCATCAGCTTCCACCAATCACCTGCTGCCCCCTTCAGATAGAATGCAGCTAGACGCACCTTGATCCCAGCAGGGACGTCAAGGGTCTCGAAGGCGGTCTCCAGCTTGGAGATGTATGCCTCAAGCTTGGCGGGATCAGTATCCCCCTTAAAATGCGCGGGTCGAAGGTCTGCAAGGCTCTTCACCCAATTTGGTTCCCGGGGCTGTGGCGGTGGAGGTGGTGCACCAACACCAGGCTGATAGCCCATATGCCCTAATGCGGCAGCCACGATCTCTGCGATCGTCTGCCTCTCCGGTATCTCTGAAGCATCCTCGCCTCTGCCACGGCCTCGGCCTCTCCTTCCTGACATCTGAACAATTACAACTCACATTAGATTCGTATCCACCGCTGTTTCGGTTAACGAATTTATAACGTCCGTAGACGGTAATACGATCCACTCTTAATAGTGGTCATCTGACTCTACTCACACTAACCTCTCACACCCTTAACCCATTTCTTATATCTTAACTCCTAATCTAACTCGGTGGTTACTTATGTCCGGTATTTCTTGATCAGAGCGTAACTACACTCTGATACCACTTTTTGTAACACCCCGTCTTAAGCCATTCGTGGTCATCGAAACTTAACAAATAATACATAAACGTCACAGCGGAAATAAACTAACACCAGGACCTTGCCACGGTCTAATCAACAAGAAATATCGTTCTTACATATTTACAACCGTATATCCAAAATACATACACCAACCGAGTTTTAAGTATCTCCAAAACCCCATAATATTTCCCAAGTTCAACTATCAACAGACGGGTGCACAGGCGCTACCCGTACTCAAATAAAGTCCCACCTAGGGCTACCCGCTCCTACTCTCGTGGTGTGACTTCATGGGCCGCTTACCTGCAAGTGTAAAAACAGCCCCCAAAGGGGGTCAGCACGAATGCTGGTACGACCCTCTCGTGGCCCCCAAGCTAACGGGGCTACGATGACTAATTGTCGATAGCATAGAAGTTGATTAGCATCACAGTCATAATATGAAATGCAATAAAACAACAAACCACAATGAACATAAATAGCTCATATGCAAATGAACGACTCAGGCGTTCCCTTAACAAGTGAGTTAGTTCTTAACTCCTTAGATCCACATTCTCCTTAACCTTATAATTGCCAACCGTTCTACTATTAGATTGGTTAACCCTTAATTGGTTGCTTATTTTTGTAGGGCTTGGTTAACCCTAGCCGGTAGCAGTGCACTATCCAGCAACAAGCAACTTTTCTTAATTTGTTGGGGATGTAGGCTTGATCCCCCCACGCCATCCTTAATGTGCCTCCCACCTCAAACAGTAGTCTGGGTGGTCGAGTCGGTTTGTTGACCCTAGGCGACGAGTCCGAGGACAAGTCTTATTTGGAAGTCGGATCTGATTCAGACACCGACCTCCCCCAATACACATGTGTCGGTACCATTCCGGATTCCTCACTCCCACCCCAAGTTAAGGTTAGTGAAAGTCTTAGATATCATGTGTTAGTTAAACCTTAACGGTTATTAACCAACAATCACCAATAAGTCTCATGTATTAGTGTAAATCAACACGCACATAATAAGTACAATAAAACCGGTTGCATGCTTTATTCTTGTTTAGTCGGCACACATAAACAGATAGCACACAAGCCGAGGGACACCTCGATAGCAAGCAGGTCACAAGAAAGACTGTACCGTTCACCGTCGGCGATTGTTCGGTTTATCTCCTTCCAAGTCCCAATTCACAAGTCCTAAAACATTCATTCAGTTTTAAGTCATTATTAGTACAACTTAACGTTATTCACCTACTTAACCTTCCTAAACACTAACATTTATCCATTGTCATTTACTAAGTCCTAGTGGTTTTATCTTTAAACGTTTAAGTGCATTGTTTCTTATTGCCTCTTACATTTGTTCACCCTCTTAGTAGCCATTACACCCTCCAAGCATGCCCTTAATAACTTTATAACATCAATATCTATCAATCCCCACCATTAGATATCATTTCCCAACCTTAAACAAAGTTTTTGGTCAAAACAGCACCGCGTCCGAACTTGTGTCCGAGCTTCCCAAGTTCGGACGCAAGTCGAGACTCAAAAGGGTGCAACCAGACGTGTGTCCGAACATGTGTCCGAGCTTGCCTAAGTTCGGACATAGGTCGAGGAAAAATCAAAAGAAAAATTTCAAGTGTCCGAACATACGTCCGAGCTTCCCTAAGTTCGGACATAGGTCGAGGAAAAATCAAAGGAAAAATTTCAAGTGTCCGAACTTAGAAGGCCGGACAGAAGTCCGGACCTGGTCGAGACTCAGCAAATTTAATCGCAACAGGGCATGTCCGAGCTTCCAAATTCGGACGGAAGTTCGGACAGGCCAGAATACTCATCTTCTATATCCTTAAACACTTATCTCATCTCTTAGTATGTTTTAACCTCGTTTGGGCACTTAAAATACACCTTAAGCCCTCCACTAAACTCCTTAAATCACTCATCAATATCCATCTTAGTCATTATGCATTTTCCTTGTAATAATGTCACACTTGTAATGATTCTCACTAGGCTTCTAAGTGGTGGTTCATACCTATTATAACCACTATGCCAAAATGCTTCCTCACCACTATAACATCATCTCCCAATCATCTTTCACCACCTAAAATTCCTTTATGCAACTACTTAAAGTTCCTACACAAGTTTATGCCTCCTTCTTCCAACATATTATTTCCTTTCTACTAGGTTACCAACATTTGCCTAAGTCCTTAATACACAAGCTCATTCATTTGATTCCTAAATCCTCCATGATGATGCCTAAGTCATTCTAACTCATTAAAACACCTTGACTCACCCTTTTTGTCAAAACAACTCCTAAAGTTTCTTAGTACTTCCTTAGTCATAAAATCTCCTTACACATCTTAAACACTTAGGTTCTTCACTAAAATTCACCATGGGTTCTCTAGTATATTGTTACACCAAAACATTTATTTCTTCACCATCAATTAGCTATCAACATTCAAATTCTCACTAAACCTCCTTAGCACACATCAAACATCAAAACTACACTACATCACAATATAGTGCATAAACTTAAATTGCTTGGCACCTAGGCCCTTAAATGACTTGGCTCTTAGGCCCTTAAATGCATTAAACACTGAATTTCCTCTACATAAATAGCCTTTGACCTGCAAATACACACAACAAGGCTCCCATTGCAATTTAAATGTTCTTATAATTCACCTTGACATCCTTAAACTATCTCTTTTTTCTTATTTGCTCCTTAGTCACAAGTTCACAAGTATAGTCATTGTTTCTCCTAGGTTTTTATAACCCTTTCCCAATGTAAACTCTACACTAAACTCATCACATATCTAAATCCCATCCCTTAATGCATTAAACACCTTAAGGTAAGACATTTACCTTGTTCTTTTTCAAGCTTCACAAACTTTCTTCCTTAGGTTTTTCCTTGCTCAATCTCGGTCACCAAACCAAGTTCTCCTTGCCAATGTTCTAACCAACATTCAATGACTCCAATGAGTACTAAACAACACACTAACCTTAAGGAATAAAACCTAGGTTAAAAATGTGTTTTAAGGTATAAAATTGATTGTTTTACCTTGGTTTCTCAAGACAAGCTTGGATATGAATCAAGAAGGACCTCCTCTTGCCCTTGGAGAATAGGAAACAAGCTAGAACAAGGCATAGAAATGGAGCCCAATGAGTATAGATTTCGGTTATGTGAAGGAATGGTGGAAACTTGATTTTTCTTACATATTCTTTACCTTAAGAGAATGGAGAAGCCAATGAACTCTCCAAACTTGAATTTCCTCCTTATATGGCGGTTTGGCTTGGCACCAAAATAGAGCTCTTAAAGTTTTGGAAAGATAGAAAGGAAGAGCTTGAGCTAACCAAGAAGAATATGTAATTTGTTTAGGTTTTGGAGCTAAAATGAGTAAGTAGTAATCAAAGGAAGATGGAACTTACATGGGGGCTGTTCTTCACGTCAATGGAGAAGGGAAAAAGCAAGAGAAATCGGTGGTGAGAGAGGAGAATGAATAGGTGAGGAGAGAGGTCTACTAAGGTAAGATATTTATGTTAAAAGGTGAATAGTGAATTTACTTACTTTTGCTTTCTTCTTTACTTAACTAGATAAGTGTGGTGAGTCACACTTAAAAATCGGCCCCTTGCTCAAATGAGGTATATTGTGGTCTTTGTTGACCATTTAGTTGACTTACTTTGACTAATGTCTTAAACTAGCACTATTTGGTTACTATTCACTAAACAAGGCACATAGCTGTGAAATTTTTGATTTCCCATTGATTTAGACTTCATAATGTGATACTAAGTAGTACACATGTTGATTAAAGAGTAATGATGGACACTTAGCCACTCAAAACCCATTTACAAGACAATTTTTCAAAAATGTGCTTTAAGACTCCTTAAAGCACATTTTGTGTTTTAACTTGTTTTCAAGCTTGGTTTTCTTTGGTAATTGGTTTAAAATGACCATTAGGATATTACTAAGGTCTTAGAATGATATTTGGGTGCTCACCCAAGTCTCTGCACGCTTAGAGCATGTTTTTGCTTAAACTGCTCTTTTGGTGTTTCCTTATGTTTTCTTTGATTAAAAATGTTTCTTAACGTTTCTAAGGCATTATTTAGCCTCCTTATATCTTATTTTATCACTTAAACACCATCTCTAAGTTTGGGGTACTTCATCTGTAGTCCGTTGGAATTTATCTTGATACTTACAGATAACCACACGACAACCTAGTATCGTTAATTGATCACAATTCACACCAAGAGCAACATCCTTTTTTTAACTCATCTATATCATCACATCGCATTACCATTTTCCTAACACAGCAGACTAAGGTCGTTAGTCCAATCCTAAGTATGTCGACTCGGGATCCAGTGTTAGATACGAGAGCGGCGTTAAAAAGGCTAATGCTCCGTATATAAGTCTCGGATAATATATATATCTTATTATCCTAATGCTACAACGTTTTACTTACGTTCCTTATATTACACATATAAGATAGCATCATTGCCGCTAGTTCGTTTTATAATATGTTCATATATACGAACAGTATTGTTATCGTACAACAGTAATAATAATAAAGCAGCATTAATACACAACTCAAGCATATTAATTCACACAGCAGACATTCAATCTTAACACAGATTTTCACATAATGTATGAACTTAAGAAATCCTCAGAGACAATCAAGCCACATAATAACATACCGTGCACCAGGAATATAGGACCGTGGAGTATGAATCAAGCTAACTCCGATGCTCTTCGAGACGCCTCCAACAATCTAATAATACGTATCACACTACGTATTAGCATCTCATGTCAAACAATACTATGCGGTACCCCGTACCGTCTCTAATCCCTCCCGGTTCATTCCCCGTTATTAGATAACAACGTCTCTTTGGTTTTCGGTTTAATTCAGGATTAGTTTTACGTAAACGTCCTCTTGCATGCATAGTAAGATTGTCGTTTATTGTATAAATAAACTTATACATTCGTTGTCGCATGTATATTATTATACACTTGTATATCATATAGTTTGACATTATATTGTATGTATATTTTCGATCATATATTATACATCTCTCCTTAGTATTTTATCACTAAAAGTTTAGTCAAATAAGTTTGACCAAGTCAAGGTTGTTAACTTGACTCATTTATATTGTCTTGGTTAATTTTATCCAAGTTTACAATATCCATATAATTCATACTTAAATACATTAAATTATATAACTCACCCATTATTTTATGTACACATCTTTAACATTAGAATTTCCTTAACTAATGTTTATAATTATATTTCTCCACTTTATATCATCTTACTTATGATATTATATGGTTATTGAACCATATTATATTTCTCACTCCATAACATATTTTTATTTATATATACAAATTATGGAACCATTTATCATATGGTATTTCCTTATTATATATATATATATTCATTCTTTCTTAATGAATATTTCTTATATTATAAATGCGATAATTCTTATAACATTACAAACCATATTACAAATTTGCATTACAAGGTATTCATATTATCAAACAGCACTATATGTCTTCTTTAATTTACAAAACCCCACATTATTTATATAATGTTACATTATAGTAATATAACATATATTATGATAATTCTATCATTTCCCCAATTATAACCTATAGTTTTAATATGTTATAAATTACCAAACATAACCTATGATGTCGGTTTTTATTCATGTTCACCAATACTTTCAGAAATTACAAAGTAACCCCAAATATTATTATATTGTTACACTTATAACATATACCTTATATTATAACCTTTATATAATTATAGCCTATAGTTATAATGTTCCAAAATAGCCGAACAGACCCTAGGGCCTGTTCTAAATTAATTTCCACCTCTCAACTTTCTATATTTACCAAATAACCCCATTCTATAACATATAGTTTCCAATGTCACACCATTATCACACCAACTCCTTGTTTCTAGTTCACCATTATAAAAAATCTGTTCAATGTGTTATAAGTCATATTTGACTGATTCCAGATGAACTCCATTTATCATTACCTCTAAGCCCAATCAGATTATTCTTATTTTAGTTGGCATTTCTTTCCTAAGCCCAATTGCATGTTAATCTAATTCATTTAAATCAGTCAATTTATTTAGTCCACATCATTTGCGGTTTAGCCCATATTGGCTAAAACCCAATTGGTTTGATTTTGTTGACCAACTTTTAAGCCCTAACTCATATTGACTTTTGTTGACCAACCCTAAACCCAATTTTGACAAGACTGAATTTTCGTTTCCAATATGACCAAATTTAATAACCAATTCTAGAGACCCTAATTACACATTCAAAATTTTCATTTCAGCCCTCAATTTCCTAAAAATAACAGTCCGCCCCAGACTTTCTCAGATTTACGATTTTGCCCCCTATTTCCTCAACTTACATTTTTGCCCCAAATTTCAGTAACATTTACAATATGGCCCCAAAATAATTTTATACCGAAGGCCCTAATTTCTGATACCGTAAATCCTAATCTAAAATCGAGCCTTAATTTTTGAAATTTTGTTTTAACATAGCAAATCAACCTTCTGATATTTCAAAACCCTAAATCTGTCGTAGAGGTTCGATTTTTACAACAGAACAATACAAATCCAGATTCAAAGTCCATAATACCAAAAATATGTTCACAGTTCTTACATAATTTCGCAAGAAATTGGCTACCACAACCGCACAATTTTTCGGTTCCAACAACAACATTCAAACTCAAAATTTTCGGACCACAAGGGTTACAAAAACCCGATTTTCGTTTTACAAAAAAAATGTTCATACAAACACTAAATTTTTGGGTAGAAACAAAAGTAATTAACCAAGCTAATTACCAATGTACACCTTTTTAATCTCCCAGAAAATTGACTCTGACTTCGGCCATTTCCTCTGTTTGCTTGCGATTTTCCAGATCCAGGCAAGGATACAGTCTCGGTCGGTTTCCACATGTGAAACAGAGAAGAAATATAGGAAGGGTAGGGTTAGAGATTCGGGAAACCGGTTTCAAACTCACCAAAGATGAACAAAGAAAATCATAGAAAGACTAGATTTACCTCTCATGTTTTCGGTTTAAGCCAAGCATAAGCTCCACCAAAGTTGGGCTCCTCGTTTGCGCGCCTGAATCACCAGAAAAGAAGAGAGGCATGGAGGATGTAGCAGAGATGAGTGGCGTAGAGTATAATGTTCCTTGTTTCAGTTGGAATTACCGTGAATTGAGAGAGTGGGAGATGAAGAGAGGCGTGAGCTTGTTCCTCATCGCCAGTTCCGTTCGCTCAACGCAGCAATTCTTGCGTTTGGTTTAATGCGCCTGTAGTTAAGGGTAGTTAACCAATGAGATAGCAGCATAGTTAAAAGTATTCCAATACATTATTGACATCTGTCAGCTTAATGTGGGACAAAAGCAAATCGTCAATGGCGAACGCCAGAGGCGCAGTTGCTGAAGAGAGAATTGAGGGAGGCGTGAGCAGTTATGCTCCTTGTTCAGTTAGGGTTGCAAATTAATTACCGTGAGTGTATAATGGAGTGGGCTGGACTTTTATTTTTCTTTGTTTTGGGTTTGGGGCTGGGTTATTACCGGAACCAGAAGTAAGGAGAGTCCTTGGGCCGGCTCAGTTCTTTTGGGCGGGTCGGACCTATATATTTTTTTTGAATGATACCCTTTTTAATGTTGTTTTTGACTCGTTTCTTGCCCGTTTTTCATGCCGTTTGTGACACGCTATTTCATTTAACGAGACAGACCTCTTTATGTCTCCAAATTTATACTTTCAAACAATAATTATTATTGTTGTTTGTAAATTGATTAATTAGCATTCAATTTCTAATTGGCTTGCGTTTCGCCATTTTAGGCGAAACGCGACGTCTTTTATTCCATTTTCTTAGCCAATTTTTCAATGCCCCAAAAATTACCCAAATAACCTCGTAAGGTATCTAAGACCTGGTTTTCACTTCTAAAATATTTTTGGCATGTTTTCCAATGTAGAAATGATTACTTTCACTTTTATTTATATTTCTTTTCCTGTAACACCCCTACCGTTAATCCTATTCTTACCGTCTAATCGTCCTGTTAATCCTATCAGTTCGCAGCGGAATTATTACTATTACTACGGCGGGTGATACAACGCCGCTAACCGCCCATACGGCTAGCAAGGCTTACGCTACTTACAGTCACGGTCTGATGCTCAAAGTATACCGAGCTACTACAATTACTTACCCATTCCAAAAATATAACATACTTACAATCCTGGATCACCGAGTATTTTAAAGTATCGAATTACATCCTTTACCAATCTTTCCAAAAGAATGAGTTTCTACCAGCTACTCATCAATACCCAATCTCCATCCTATCAATATCAAAAAGGTGTACCCCATGGTACGTACACCGGCTATCAAAAAGCTACAGCCGTGTACTACTTAGTACACCATTCATAATCCGTTAATTACAATCCAAAAAGAAGACAAAAGAAATTAAGCTACGTCTCTCCACAGTCTTCATCCATCTCTTGGACCTGCGTGTAGTAAAAACATCGCCCCAAGGGGCTCAGCAAAAGCTGCGCATGAACTCCACATATACCGCATGCTAGCTAGGGCACGCCGACTAATTAAGGTCAATTAGGCATGCGGTTCATTTTTATCATACGTACATGCTTGCATACAACATACATTCACATGCAATACTTCATACAATGCAGGATAGCGATACAAAAGCACACACACTTACTTACCTTCACCGTGTTAGCCAATTTACGCATCCGGGTTAATCGGAACGTTATTTACTCTTTACTCATTACACGTTCTTACTCTTACTTTACTTACTTACTTTCATTTACTTACTTACTCATTCTTATTTACTTACTCATACTCAAGTTAAGTCGGTATGACCTCCGGCCCGGGGACTACACCGTCCCACCACCGGGATTTACTTGACTCACCAATCCGGGATGCTACCCACTTAAGGGATTTGGGCCGCGGACCAGTTTAAGAGTCAGGAATCGGATCCAACCTCTTGTGTCTCCTCATCCTCACGCGTGGCCGAAACTATATCGGACTTCTACTCATTCCAATTTAATTACCAATTTAAGTTAGATTGGTTAGCTTATTAGGAATCAGTTAGAAGTCCAACCATAATCACAATCGGTCACAGTACAATACAACATACTCACACACATTCATATTCATCCATACATTTCATGAATTATACAAACTGAGATTTAAAGAAAATATTCACAACATACAACACTACATATTCACAAGTATGCATAGTAACTCCGATTCGTGCATTTATCTTATTTGGTGATCAATTAGCACACAACACACAAATCAGAGTAACCAAGATAGCATACGGGGCATGAGGAATTCATACCGTTCACCGTCGTACTTGTAATCCGACTTTCCTTCGGTGCTCACAAATCAAGTCCTATAGTACACGTGTAATCGAGTGATTAACTATTTATAATTAGCTTAACTCGTATTCCTATTACGTTTCCTAACTCTTACTTACTATATCCTTACACTTCTTATACTTACACATTATTTATTTACTCTTCATTACTTTAACTTTCTTTCCTTACTTAACATTGGTACATTGATACATGTACATATATATGTGGGTACACATATATATATATATATGTAGGTTATTATTATTCAATTAATTTTTTTTTTGTATGACTCGACCGACCTTGCAAGTCCGGTCGCAAGTCCGGTCCATTCCAGTAGCTTTTATTACGGGAATTTTTCTGGCCCGACCGAACTTGCAAGTCCGGTCGTAAGTCCGGTCCATTCCAGAAGGTTTCAGATGGGGGATTTTCTGGTTCGACCGAACTTGCAAGTCCGGTCGCAAGTCCGGTCCATTCCAGAAGGTTTCAGACGGAAGAATTTTCTGGTCCGACCGAACTTGCAAATCCAGTTGCAAGTCCGGTCCATTCCAGAAGGTTCCCGTCTTTGTGATTCTAGGCTCGACCGAACTTGCAAGTCCGGTCGCAAGTCCGGTCTGGCCCAGTACTTCAGTTTAAAAATCTGTTTTCAGTTGGTTTCTTTACCCATTACTTCCCCATTGTCCCTACACTTATTCCCACATGTTTAGCACTAATTAAACCTCCTAATACACCCTAGTTCATCCTTTAATTCACCACTCATTCCTACACTAATTTACACACTTGTTCCTAAATTCATTTCAGCACTTACACTAGGTCTTTCCTAGTTGTATTTGCTACAGATTTTGACACTTACTCTCCCCATCTATAGCTCCCTCTTCTAATGTCATTTCTAACACTCCTAATGCCTTACAACACATTAACTACCTCTCTCAATCTTCCCACTAATTAACTTCATTCAAAATCTGTTACAACATACATTATTCACCTAGTTTCTAGTTCACTAAGTGTTCTAATCCTATGTAAATTTTGCCATAGTCTCCCCTATATTTTTATACTCTCACCACATTATTTACACTCACATTATCATTTATTCCACCTGTTATACACAACAACAATATACAAATTCTCATACACCAATACCAAACATGAAGCACTCTTAAAAATTCCTGCACTCAACATCCCAATCCCAATCTAGTTTGTGACAGTTTTTGATTGTTTTCAAAGCTTCAATACAATCCAATTCTTCTTCCACATTACATTATAGTTCATTACCATCTTACAATGCAAATCTTACTCTTTTAAAATCTGTTACACATAGATATATACAAGGCTACACAAAGATGAGTATAATTACCTTGTTTTCCCTTCTAGTTTTCTTTTTCTCCTTCTTTCTCCTTCCTTCTTCCTTCTCTCTCTTTCCACCGGTTTTAGCAACTCAAATCCTCTAACACTACAACCATTCATATACATACTTCAATACTAAAAACTAACCCTAACATTATTTAAGCTTTTAGTGTAAGTTTTAGGGTTTATAAGTATATTACCTTCCAAGGGTTTATGTAATGCTTGGAGCAACTCAAGAGTAAGACTTCCCACTCTCCAACAATGCCAAAATCGGCTAGAATACAAGAAGCCAAACAAGGTTTAGCTAGATTTTCGTTTTGCCCATAAGGTTAGAAAATAGTGAGGTTTCAAGAAGATTTTTACCTCAAAAGAACCTGGAGAAGAAGGTGGTTCTAATGGTGGTCTTGAAGCTCCAAATGCTCCACACCCATGGAGATGAAAGTTGCTGTTTTCGAATTTTGAAAGGAGGGAAACACTCTCCTTGATGAGAGGATTCCAATGGTACAAGTTTTGTAATTTTTGGAGGAGATTTGAGGGAGTAACAAGAGGAGATAAGGTAGAGTTTTTGTGAGGTTCTTCAATTCTCCATTGTTGTCGGCTGAAGGAGGAAAAAATAGAGAGGAGGGGGTGAGTGTGTACGTGAGTGAAGAGATAGAATAGAGGAGAGAGAGTGGTAAAGTGAGGGTGGGGTTACTTTATTACTTTTGGTGTTTTGTAAATAAGAAGAGGGTTAGTGAGTGTGTGAGAGAGGGGGATAGGGGCCGGCTCACTAGCACACACACACAAACTTTGCTTTTATTTTAGAAGTGGACACATGAGTTTTGGTTATTTATGTTTCTACCCCACAACTTCCTGTTTTTGACAATTTTTACTAATTTCTCGTTTTATTGATTTTATTGGTTCTAAAGCTTCACTAATATTTATTAATGATTATTTAGTTGACCAAAATTTTTACGAGTCTATTTGACCCGCTTAAAGTCACGTTTTCCCGGTTTCCTCGAAAAACGTGCTTTAAGGTTCGTTAGTGATTTTAATCCGTTTTAAGGATCTGTTTCCTTTGGGATTTGTTCACTTAGGATTATTTAAACTTAATTAAGCTTCTAAATTACTTATTAGCCTAATTAATCGCTATTTTTAATTACGGGGTATTTCAATCTACCCTCCTTAAGAAACTTTGCCCTCAAAGTTACTCAAGGTCAATTATTTAATAATTCTATTCATTAGGCAAACCAATTGCCATAATGTGTCTTACTACCACCTATGAGGTGTTTACTTCATTCCACATTGCAAACATACGCAATCCAAGCACAATATGAATTCACATACACCATACACCATTTCCATACATACCATCACATTCACATTACACAATGCACAATACACATACATCACACATCGTACATGCACATCCATACACTACACATTACACATACATACATTCACATACCCAATTCACTTGCACTACATGTGCCATACAAAAATCAATTACAATACCTACACATTATTCAATGCTTACCCCGAAGCAATGCAAAAGCAAAAGGGCTCTACCCCCCCTTAAAAGGGGTACTGTAACACCCTGGATTTTACCTTAAAACATAGATTATTAAATTACAAATCTAACGGTGAAAACGGCTTCGAAAACGGGCTCCAAACGAATCCTAAAAACGCAAAACAAGCTTGGTCCGAGCTTGTGTCCGGACATGGGAAGTTCGGACACAAGTCGAGAAAGCTAAACCGCAGAAATCCATTTGTCCGAACTTGTGTCCGGATATTGATGTTCGGACACAAGTCAAGAGTTGAAAAGTCTAAGAGCCAAAGGCGTCCGAACTTGTGTCCGGACTTTGAAGTTCGGACACAAGTGGGTTTTAAAAGTCCGAGATTTCTTACGCGGGTGTCCGAACATTGATGCTCGGACCAAAGTTCGGACACGTCAAAACAGAAAACTTCTAAACATTCTGGGCCTGTCCGAACATGGATGTCCGGACGGACATTCGGACAGGTCCTGATGAGCATTTTTCCCAGCGAAAACAGAACCAAATTAACATCAATATAACCACAAAAACTCAGCAACCAAAGAAGAATCATTCCAATAACTTAGTACCTCGTACGATGACAAAAGCACCATCGAAAGATCTTATACAGAAAGTAAATCTCCATCCTATCCAAGACTTCTTAGAGAACAAAACCATTAAAACACTTCAACTCAATAGCAGCGGAAAGGCAAAATCCAATTCAGCCATGAGTACCTGCGATCATAAAACAACAATAGAAAACACGAAGGGATCGCGCAAATCAGCAAAACTGAGTAAACATTGCCTCAACCTGTAAATATCTTTGGAAACCCATTTGCAATTGTAAAACCATACTTGCACAGAAACGTAAACCACAATGCCAATTCCAAATATCAATCACAAAACATTTCAGGGGAGAACTTTCCAAGAATCAAATCAATGGCTTACACGGACGACCCCCAAATCGGGTCGCAACCATTAGAATCCCACCTCACTCTATGTCATTAAGTGTGCACCCCCCAGAAGGTAACTTACGACCCAAAGGAGTAGATCATTAGAGCTTAACTGCAAGTAATGTCTACAGGCAAAATAATAGAATATCCACGGGGTACATAGTACCAATAATTACACGGAGCGCCATATAGGCACCAACAATTTACACGGAGCACCAAGAGGTACCAACAATCCAATAACCAATTCAAAGAAAGTCTCCCAAAACATTGATTTAAACCCTTTGCAAAACAGCTCACCAGAATACACAGGGGAAACAATTCCCAAACTTCCACAATATCAAAACCACATCCAAACCAATCCATTCTTAATTCGCAAAAAACACAGAGGTTGAGAATGTTGAGCACAACATTTACCTGGATACGTTCACAACCACGAAATCACTCAGCAGAATCAGCAGTAGCGTTCGTCAGGGAAATCGGAGTCTAGAATACAAGCAGAACACAATCAGATACTACCCAGATACTAGCGAATTAATCATCTAACCTTACCAACGGATTTCCCCTTACCCTTCTACCAGATTCGGCACCAGAGAGCAGTCTAACAGCGACGGGGAACAAGAACGAGAATTTTAGAGGAGTTGGAAGCTTGAAGAAGAGAGGAGCATAGTGACGGCGCGTAATGAAGATGAAGGAGATCGTGAATACGATCGTGTTATTAAATAGGAAGCAGAGTAAAAATAATTTTAAGGAATTAAAATCAACTAATAAATATACCTAGTTTAAGGAAGGAGAGTTTAGTTATAAATCAGATTTCAATTTAGAAGTAAAAGAATAACGTTAAAATCATGGAAGGATCTAGATTCAGGATTTGAGAGATAAATAAATACCATTGGTTAAAGTAAAATAAAGAAGGCTAATTTATCGTTGGGAAGGATGGGAAGAATTATCTCAATAATCGGATAAAAGAATAAACATAGTAACTGAATAAATAAGTTAGGAAGAGGAAAATATTTTAGAAGGAAGTAAAGTCAAATTTGTATCCATGATGAACATAATAACGTTGTTTGAAGCGAACGTAAATATACCTATATATATTGCTTCTCTGGGCCTTTATTAATCTTACCAATAACATCCTTGACTATATGCTAATAATCCTACGCCAAAATTCACGGGCATTTTAGGTAGCCCCGTGCCCGTATTACTAAATACTAGACTCTCTAGTCTATGAACAACTGTGGGTACTTAGCCTTCATGGCATCTTCCAACTCCCATGTTGCTTCTTCGACATCATGGTTTGACCATAGGACCTTCACCATTCGTATAGACTTGTGGCGAGTGTCTCTGGTCTTCCTATCAAGGATTATTACCGGGTTTTCAACATATCGCATAGTCGGCTCGATGGAAAGTCTCAGGCTCTAGGACATGAGAAGGATCAGCAATGTACTTCTTGAGTTGTGACACATGAAATACATCATGGACACGTCCCAAGTCCTCAGGTAATGCTAACCTGTAGGCTACGGATCCAACTCTTTTGGTAATAGTGTACGGCCCTATAAATTTTGGGCTTAGCTTGCCCTCTGACCAAAACAGAATACGCCCTTTAGGTGAGACTCGCAAGAACACTTGGTCGCCCACGCGAACTCAAGGTCGCGCGCGTCTCACAACCGCATAGGATTTCTGTCTATCCTGGGCTGCCTTCATATTAGCTCGAATCTGCTAAACTTCAGCTTGCACTTGCTCAAGATACTCCGGTCCTATGATGACCGCTTCACTCGACTCATCCCAACACAATGGTGTACGGCAAGGTCTACCGTATAGCTTGGAAAGGCGACATCTTAATCGAAGCGTGATAGCTATTATGTAAGAAAATTCGATAAGATGAAGCTTATCTAACCAACTCCCCTGAAAATCTAAGGCACATGCCCTCAGCATGTCTCTAGTGTCTGGATGGTCCTTTCTGTCTGACCGTCGGTCTGAGGATGGAGGCGGTACTCAACTTCAATTCTCTACCCAACGCTTCCCGTGTGGCTCTCCAGTATCTCGAAAAGATCTGTGGTGTCGTGGTCAGATGCAATGTTTTCGGGACTCCGTGATGTCTGATATCTCCTGGAATAGCTCTGCGAGCTTCACTACTTTCAGGTGTCCTTATCGGTATGAATCTGGCACCTTGGTAAGGCGATGCGACTACAACCCAGATCATGTTGAGCCTCCCTAGCCGATGTGTAAGCCCTATTAACCATAATTCTAGCGAAATAAAACTACAAGGCGATTACAGACCATCGGGTTCCAAACAAACCCTGTCACACCCTCCAATTACAACCTAAGTTAACAAGCTACTCTGAACTCGAGAAA